>VXAU01004610.1:15302-159984 GCA_013399695.1 Formicarius rufipectus | reverse complement strand
AAAAAAAAAGCTCCTTAGCTCAGTAACTACTCCTCAGTTCCTTTTGGTGTTGCTTACTATGGTTCTTCAGGTTCTCACATTTCACTGACTCAAATAGGCACTTAGTTCTGGGTTCAGGGCCAGAATTTAAATGAACACTGATAGAAAAGTGTTCTAAATATTATTATATATCCCTGGGTTGGTACTTCTTTGCTATTCAATTAGTCTATTGCCTCTGACTATCACATCTTTAGGTATTAATTGCTCCAGGCAAAACCCAACAGTTTTTTGTCCTTATTCTTTTCTTTGCCACAGCCTGGTAGAAAAGGCACTTTTTTCAGGAAGAATTTCAGGGAGATTGGAAATGTTATTCATGGCTAACCTTTTTGATGAGTAGCTGGTGTCGTCTTTCTAATCAAACTGCTAGAACACTGAATCACCTTTCCAAGGTACATCTCTCCATCCTTCAGCTGCTTTAATAATCTAAACAACAAGCACTCTGGGTCACTCAGTCATAGGTAAATATATGCATTTTAGGAACACCTAAATTGGCATTCCTTATGTAGTGATTGCATTGACAGTAATAGCTTAATTTCATAAACACAGTCACAATCAAATATGTAAATGAGATTGTATGGATACAGCAGAGCATAACATTTCAAGAAAATGCAGATAATATCAAAGGTCAATATAGTATCAAAATCAGAATTGATATTTGAAGTCTAAGCAGAAGATGTCAGATGAAACAGTGACAGGTATCTTCAGAGGGCCTGTGCTTAGATATGAATTCTGATTAGTTGACATTTGAAAGTTCCTGAACTGTTACTGACACACTGACTACAAGAAGAAAAAGGAGTTGGAAGAGATTATTAAAAAAAAAAAAAAAAAAGTCAAGAGAAACCATAATGTGAAGGAAATATATTAAAACTACGTGGAGAAATGTTCACAAAACACACACACACTTAGAGATTATATCATGTGCTCATTAATCCCTGTGAAATCTCAGTGTAACTTCAAACAGAATAAATGTCATACATGCTGTATGAAGGAATTTCCAGTCTCAGTTTTTAAATACAGATTTCTGAATCTAATTTCTTAACTGTATATTTAGGTATCAACAATAGGTGTTGGTAATAAATTAGCATTGACTAATACATACTTGGATACCTAAAAAAAAAACACAACAGACATTTAATGTCAAATACAGTGTGAACCATGTGTGACCTGAATTTTGATTAAATTTCACTTAAAATAAAATACGGCTATCTGGAGCTTGCACTAAAAGGTGTCAGTAAAAACACTCACTCCACCTCATTCCTTCTAATTACACCAAACTCAATTTAAAAAGAAAATAAAGAAAGAAGATAAACATGAAAGATCCCAATAAATTATAGATAATTAACAGTGTCCTATATAACAAATATTTATAAAGAAATTATTAAAAGGCTAAAATATCTTAAAGTTTTACAAAAAAGAAACCCTAGGGCAGAACAAATAATGACTGCAATATTCACATGCTTTTTGATATTATCAGAATGGTTTTCTGCATGGCCTTTATTTTTATTTTTCTCAAATGAAGTATCTCAATTGTGTCATGTCTGAGAAAGTTCACTTGGCTGAGAAAATTGTTTTTCCAGTGCAAAGGTTTCGTCTTAGCATCTCAGCAAAAGCTTTTGAATTTATCTAGTGCATGATCAATAAGACAGGAGACAAAAGACACTACATTTCTGAACTGAATCAATTGTGTACTATTGCATTACATATTGGACTCATTCTCAACTTAAAGTGATGCAAAGATATAAATCTACAGCATATTTAATTTTATAAAGGTTACTCTAATTATATATATATTAATGCCAGTAAAGCAGAATTGTAAGCACCTAGAAGGATGTGTCAGCAAGGGAATCATGTTCAATGTGTTTGCAAAAAACAGTATGTGACACATCTGGCTGAGTTACAATACCTAATATCACTTAAAAGATCTTGAAGCAGTGGAGAATTCATAGGATCTTGTCACAGCCCCAAGGGCATTAATGGCTTCTCCTGTGACCCTCACCTGTCCTTGCACACCGACTTAGGACGTCATTTCACCCCAGCTCCAGGGCCATAATTTCATGCCCAAGCAGTACTGTAGAAATGCCAGGCTGCAGCCCTCTCCTGGTCCCTTTGATAGACCCAGAAGCACTGTGACTTGTTTTGCCTTTATCTGTCCCTGATTCCTTCTCCTTTTTCACCCAGATAAGGTCTTGAAAGGAATCTGGACCTGGTTCATCACTTGTCATATTGGTGGACCCTCTTACTCATCTCTGTCTCTCTGTTCAGTCCTTGCTGGACTCATTAGCAGGGGAACAACTTGCACAGGGTCAGCCTCAGCTATTAGATTCCCATCCCTTCAGGGGTCGGTGGCCCTCACTGTTCCCAAGAATTCCACTCTTAAAAAATCTTTGCCTATATGTAGTCTGAATGCCTTTAGTTTCAGATTTTTGATAGCAGTTTTTGCAGTGCTATAGTCACCTAAGCTATCTTCATTTCTGTTGCAAGCAATATGTTCAAGTTGCTCCTCAAATTTCGTGTTTACAATTCTAGACTGCTTAAAGTTTGAACAAGCCTTTAAGTTTGAACAAGGTCAAACAGACAGGCATTTTTCAGAAATATGCCTTTGTACTCCTGACAAATAGCCACCTTAAACACCATAAGCCACACATAGAGTGGTTACCCCATCTGCCTTCCATAGCACTGTTTTCCCCAGAACATTTCACAAACATGTCACTTCTCTTGTAGGTAAGGCCTCCGCCACTCAGGACCGTGTATTCTCTACCTGGCACTAATAACCTAAACCAAAAACCAGTTAATTCTCTGTTTTTCTTCCCTGCTTGTAAAATATAACACATTCAAGAAATACGATGCTCATAAAAATAATAGATATGGTCTTCAAAATTGATAACTTAATGCAGAGAAAGAAGTGAAGGAATATAAACATGATACAAAGAATGTGGTTGGATACAAGCCATGGTTGTTATTTCACATAGGTATACCAATATCAAACCAGAAGGTGGAAAAGGGTACCCAAAGGTCATATTATCTTGAACACTGCAGTGATGATCTGCCAAAAATACAGTTCATACCACATCTCTGGTTGCTAAAAAAAAAAAAAAAAGAAAAGGTAGAAATACTGGCTATACACTCTTAACAAAATTGTCAAGCTGGGAAGACGCGTCTGGAGATTGTTCATCCATTTCTATGTTCGAGCAACCAGAATCAGCAAATATGGGTTGTTCAGGGCTGTGTTATTGGGTTTTTAATATCTCCAAGGATGGAGACTCCATCAACCACTCTGGGTAACCTGTCCTAGTGTTTGTTTTTACTCTTTCCCTTAAGCAATAAAGCAGAGGTAGATAAATAAAAATAGATTTTTTTTTCCCCCTTATGGCTTTGTTTTTATTGATAAAGCTTCCATGCTACAGATTTTGTGGTACAACCTGATACAGAATGTTAAGAATGTTGCTAAGAATTGAATTTTGCTTATGGCTATAGATGTCTGAGCAGGATTGTTGAAGGACTCTCCTACAAAAACACTTCTGAAAGCAATTATTTTCTGATGACATTGTGAGGATGAGAAACACTAGTTTCAGCTACTATTACAGACACAGGGAGTTGGTGATGGACTAAATATTACTAACATTTTTAAATCTGTACTAACTTAGAAACAAAAATATGGTAGAGGACACAAACTTGCTGAAAACATTGCATTTTGCATGAGGCACAAATCATTAAACCTATAAAAGTCTCAGATTTGAGCAGACATGAGGACTATTTAAAAAAAATTGGAAAATATTTTCACTTCTTATATTGGAATTATCCATTTCCATCTTTTTGCTAAGTTTCTCGAATCCTGGGGTGTTTAAATGACATCTTTATTAGCTTTATTAACTGAAATTCTACTCTATTTGAAGATCATTAATTAAAATTGCCTTACAAGTCTCTCTCTGGTATTGAGTACTTTGTTTAAACGCAAAATAAAGCATGTATTTTCAGTTCAGAGGTAAGGAACCTCTCATAACTGACCAATGCAGGTGAAAAAGTTGTGTTGTGCAATTACACCAAGTATTTTCTCTGCAGTGCAACAGTACAAGTACGTTCTTCACTCAAGTGAGACCCTTAGTCCTTATGTGGGTCCTTTATTTAATCAAATTATGTACATTTAAAATATTTTCTGTAGAAAATACTCTCTTACACTGAACAGATGAGGGTCTGTGGGCATACAGTGCAGACCAAAGCATGGAGGTCTTGGCAGTGCCAATCAAGCATGATACTACACCTGGCAGAAGTAGCCCTAAAGTTTTTGTAGTAGGAGTGAAGACTGAGATAGACCCATTTGTCGTAATGTAAAACATTATTTTAGGTGACAAATTTAAGATGGGAGAAAGGGTATATTAAGAAAAACTATGCAGGATTCCTGTCTGCAGTTCAGAGAGCTCAGAAGTGATGATATGATAAAGAAAAAATCTGATGAGAAATAATAGTTTCATATGAAATAAATTGAAAGGAGAAAAAATCAGCAGGCTTCACTGTAGTTGTCTGTAAGGTTTCTGCTGTGTATCTTTGTCAACATCATGATGGTCATTATGACAATAAGGCAAGAGAAATTGAACAGTAAACTGATAGCAAAAAGATATTGTAACAACATGCTAATGAATAAAAGTCATCAACCTTTCTGTTAATTTGTATTGAATCCACCACAATAAGAATTGGACAAAACCTGTGAACTGGCAGCATCTGTTTGGTATGACACAAAGACTTATGTGAGAGGTTATTTGGCATTATTTCCCCTAAATCATCTGGTCTAGTTTCTTAGAAGTTGTCAAGAAGGTCCTTCTTGGTATATTTTTCAAAAAAAAAAGTCATATTTCAACTGAAAGTTGATGCTAGTTGACATAAAGCTATTATGTTATGCTCTGAAAAATTCTCCGTAGCCTGGTAAAGATATAGAAAATTTATCCCTTTCTTCCCTTCCTAATATCCCCCTTTATGTTGTAAGTGCCAGGCATCCTTTTCTACATGTTATCTGATCTATTACTATAATTATGTTAAACTTACACTATTTTTGGCTTGACATTTCTTCATCTTGACTAGAGAAGCAGAGAGTTTTGTTCAAACTTGGTTTTTCTTCCCTCTTTCCCCCTTCAAGCTGTTTTATTTATATAAAAGCTATTGCCTTCTTCTACAAAATCCATCACACTTTTATCCATGGAAATTCATGGTTTTTACAAAAGAATTTAAAATTAGAACATTGGTTACATGACTACCTGTTGCAGATCAAGTGAAGAAATACAGAGTATATTTGTCAGTGTCCATTAGTACTACCTCACTGATAAAATAATTATATATTTTTGCCTGAATTTATAAGGTGTCCTTTTAAAATAATAATAATTAGAGAAATAAAATTTTAAAATTTTTGAACTTTAAATATGATTTTACTTTGTTTATTATTTCCAGGGAGACATAAAGTATTTAAAGTGAGGGAAAGATAACGACAAAGATGTATTAGAAATATGTCAGAAATACATTCTCCAATACATTCCTTATATTATTTTTGGAGAAATAATGCGAAAATTCTTGATATACTGCAGATATTTTGGATGTTATACATTTCTTGAAAACAGTGTAAGAATAAGTGAGAAATAATTAGATATACTAATATGGCTTCAGTTTTTTTATTTTAATAGTGTCATAATTTGCCTGTAATTATAGAAGAGAAAAAGAACAAAAATTAGCAGGGTAAATAAATTGGGAAATTTATATAAATATTCAGAAATATGAAAATAATAAAGTTGGAAAACTATAGCAAATTTCAGGGATTCAAGGAGAAAATAAATAATTTTCAAAATTTTACTCTTTAAAAAAATTTCACAGCCCCTGAGGCTTGAAAGGTTAAACAAAAGTTTTTTGCTGGAGAGCAGGAGGCAGTCTGCCTGCACTTCATTGTTCTTAGTTTAGTGTTTTTATCTGTTTCTGTTCCTGCTGAACCAGAATTATATGTACAAATTTTGAAGAAACAAATCTTAGAATAACCTCTCTCACTGAACCATTTAAAATATAACAATGAAGAATTCAGGCTGTTTCATTTTTTCTCTTTAAAATCTACTAAGAATTTATACCCTGTTTTGGAATAGACAAATGAAGTCAATCTGTAGGGGCTAACTACTGAAAAACATTGAACATCTGAAGAAAAAAATCAATTGAAAAACAATTAACCTCAATATTTCTCATTTGAAACATCATATGAATTATAATTTGAGCATCACTGATAAAAAATTAATTTTATTTTACAAACTTGTGGACTTTATTAGTACAACATTGTAACTACATCAATCATATGTGGCTACTGTTTTTTATTTTACTTAATCAGAACAGAGTTCCACTTTCAGAGACAAGATTATCTGTGCCTCAAAATACTTGAATGGCGTATTTTTGTTCTGTTATCTTTGTGATATCAGTTTCTGGTAAGTAGTTTAAGAATCTACTGAATTTAATTAAACCCCTATGCTTGGTCTCTTTGAAAAGCAGATTCTCATCGTTTTTTTTTCAAATATTTAAGAAAACATTCTACCAACACAAGGCAGTTATAAAATATGCTAGTCATGCTTATTCCCGCAGAAGATCTTAAAAAGGGCTTTGTATATGGCAAAATTGTCAGAAAACAACTAGAGATCCTGTAGAAAAATTATGCCCTAGTTGTTAGCTGTAATTCCTCTTCACTATACATAGAAACATAGAATAGAATCATAGAATCAACCAGGCTGGAAAAGACCTCCGAGATCAAGTCCAACCTCTGATCCAACCACTGTGCTTACTAGCATGGCACTATGTGCCACATCTAGTCTCACCTTAAAAACCTCAAGGGATGATGAATCAACCACATCTTTAGGCAGCCCAATCCAATTCCTGATTACTCTCTCCATAAAAAATTTCTTCCTAATATTTAACCTGAATCTCCCCTGCCACAGCTTAAGACTGTGGCCTCTTGTTGTACTGCTGATTGCCTGGAAAAAGAGACCAAGCCCAGCCTGGCTACAACCTCCTTTCAAGAAGTTGTATAGAGCAATAAGGTCTCCCCTGGGCCTTCTCTTCTCCAGGCTGAACAACCCCAGCTCCCTCAGCCTCTCCTCATAGTACTTGTTCTCCAGTCCCTTCACCAATCTTGTTGCCCTTCTCTGGACCGGCTCCAGCACCTCAATGTCCTTCCTGACATAGTACTTTTCAACAGCTTTATGTTTTTTTATGCAAGAAGAAATTGCATGATTTCTTGCAGTTTTTTAAGATATGACACACCTACTGCCTTCTTCTTAAAGAAATGGTATGGTAAAAGAACACTAAAAACTAAATGAGAATTATTCAAATATAACTGCTTCATCATTTTAGAAATCCAGGGTAAGCAATGTGTTCAACAGTTAGATATCAATTTGCTACTGTGAGCTTATAAATAATATTGCTGAAATCTGATTATATATATATCATACATATTTCTTATATATGTATGATTAACTATGATTGTGCATTTATTGACTGAATTCAGAAGACAAGTCCATATCACCATATTCTATTCTTCTAATTTAACATGGATTTTGTTAAGTGTTTTATGCTACTGTGTGATGCAAGTGTGAATGTAGTGAAACAAGAACAAAGTAATTTGCACCTAGAAAGACACTGAATTGATATTTGGTTGAAAAGGCTCACAATCTAATCTGACTTGTGTAAATCACACAACAAGGCAGATAGTATTTTTATTTCTTTTGTTTACCCATAAAATGCTCTCATCTATGGTTCATTACCTTTATGCTTACCAGCTAGGTTAAATTAATGTGTTTGAATGCCATTTTTACAGAATTTGTTCTTATTGCTCTGTTTGTGGATTTTTTTTATTATTATTTTTTTATTTATAGTGATTCTCTTTTTGGTATTGGATCAGACATCATACTATCTCTTTCATCTCTCAAAAATGTGTTTGATTAATAACCAATTCAGTATCCAGGATGATAGACTTATATGATAGATATAAATAAATTAAAACAAACAGTTTACATATTAGAAATTATCTCCATGACCAGGGGAAAAATACTGCACTAAAAAATTTCATACAAAACATGCCCATGGCCTAATACAGTCTGTAAATGCTAGTGAATATTTGTCTGTACTCTGTCTGCTAAGTGGAGACTACATTATATATATATATGTATGTATTGCAATTTTTAACTGTTCAACAAAAGAACAGTAATCTGGAAGGATAAGAGAGAGAATACCAAAACAAGCAAAAGAAATTTGGCAGTAATGTTTTCCACATGCTATCTACATTAAACTCAGATTGTGAAAGCATGATTGATATACAAAATGCTAGAACATAGGGAATGAAAAGCAGACACATCTGTGACTAATAGTCACAGAATCAAAGAATAGTATGGGTCACAGGTTGCCACCTGTTGCCAGCAGGTTTGTTGTCTTGTAAACTGACCCAAGAACCCCAAAATTCTGCTGGTGACACCAGGAATGGATCTGTTGGCTCTTCTGCTTTTCTTGTTCAACCTTCCCTTCAACTGCAAGGACAGAGCACAACAACATTTGTTGTCTTGATCCTGAAAGGCCCTGAAGCCTTTTCTCATTGCCCTCAGACTTTGTGATGCAGCTTCATTGCTGCCTACCTGGAAAATCAATAATGGCTGATAACCTGACTTCAGGCCAATACATGACAGGAAGCTCTCTGTTCACACCTTCACCCATGCCACAGGGAGGCAGCAGGTATCACTAAGAAATGGGTCTGGTCTGTTCCCTTCATAAGGGAATCTGCTATCACAATGACTGTTCTTCCTTAATGGGAGCACTTTTCATGCAGGATATATGCCAGCTTGACCTCAGTGACGTCTCTGTGCTAGATGAACCATCATTGTGATTGTCCAGTTTTGCTTGCAGAGCCCCATACCAAATGACAGGGCACCTGTGGAGGTGAGGCAGTCACAGAAGAAATATGCCTGCTGAGCTGAGCAAGGCTTTGTCACCATTGATCCCTCTCCCTAAAGTCACTTTGCTAAGCCAGGCAGAGACACCATAGGGAATCCCTCAAATCATGTGTCCTGACTGTCTGTGGGGCTTGTCTCAGGAAAGGTATAGTGCTGTTCCAGTAGCCTGTCTCATAGAATCACAGAATTGTTAGGGTTGGAGGGAATCTTTTAAGATTATCTAGTCCAACCTTCCTGACAAGGCAGGGTCAGATAGAGAAGGTTACACAGGAGCACATTCAGGTGGGTTTCAAATTCTTCCAGGATGGCAAACTCCACAAGATTCCTGAGCAGCCGGTTCCAGTGCTCTGCCACCCTCAATGTAAAGTTCTTCCTCATGTTGTTGTGATACATCATGTGTTTTAGTTTGTGGCCATTGTTCCTTGCCTTTTCACTGGGCACCACCAAAAAGTGCTTGACATCCACCTTTGAGGTATTTATATGCATGTCTCCCTTGCTCTCCCTGATACTCCTCAACCTTCTCATCTCTTCTCAGAGATCTGTCACTAAGTAGAAGAATTCCTCTATCCAGGTGCAATTCCCACAGCTGTGCTCACTCCTGCCATCCCCTATTGCCACCCTGTAGGTGGCACGAGGGTGTCGTCAATGTATTCCCACAGGAGCTTCCCCTGAGCAGCTTCATCAGTCTTGGTGGGTGCAGATCCTAGAGAGGCCATGGCTTTTGGCTGGGTGGATACCATTGCTCCCTGGTCAGCCTGGCAGGCTTTCAGCACTTGCCCTGAGCCCCTTATACACCAAATGCTGATATGCCACAGCCTGTTTTCCCACCCTTTTGGCAGCACTTCTGGTCACTAGCATTTCCCAGGAGCAGCTTCTATATGGCAGAGGAGCTTCACAGCCATTGCTCCTGGCCCTTATCAGGTGCTATCAGTCACTGCTGTGCACCCTGAGGTTCCTCTGGTACAGAACCTGTCCTGTGCACCACATCAGAACGTGCCACTATCAATCATACCAGGACCAGAGGCAGTTGCTTTTCACTTAGATATTAAGAGAACAGAAAGAGAAAAAGGAAAAGATAACAAAAATTAATGAATTTCATGTGGAAAATAAAAGAAATATTTTGGTGTTGTTTCTGTCATTTTAAATCTAATTTGTTCCTATATAGTTCCAATGTCTTCCATTATTGCTTTTTTTAAACTATATTCATCAACATGCATATGATCCACTGACTCTGCAAGCACCCTGCCACAAATTAACAAGAGTTCCATGACAAAATGTCCCTATGAGCAAGGTGATACTATCACAGTGGAAAAAGGTTGAGTGTGGTTTCCCTTGGTCAAAATGCTTAGATATCATTTATTCTCAAAAATACCTTTACCATTTTACATAAGATGCTAAACTTTCATAGCATCTGGTGATAATACTTTAGCAGAACCAGGCTACATAATTTCCATCAGTTAACTGTACTGAATTTCAAAATATTTTTTCACCTGTATTCTTGTTATGCTTCACTCTCTCATATTTCATCCTGAAATTGTTGGGTAGGGTTCTAAAGTATCAGAGAAAGGCATTTATCTTTATTTTCGTCCCTCCCACCTCTTTCTTTCTTACCTTTATTTCTTTACCTTCCAACTTTACCTCCCACTTCTCTGTTCATGTTCTGTGTGTCATTTATCAATTGCAAAATAATAACAAATGAATTATTGTGTTAGTATAGAGATTTGTGTCCCTGACTTGTAACTGCACAGGTTTATGTTTCCAGCTCTAGCACAAAATAATGTTCCTGGAGATTTATATCCCTTATGCATCACAAGAGAAGTCTGATTTGACTGGTTGGTGATGTCAAGCTCAATTACTAATGTCCTCTCATATAGCTTGTTCTTCATAGATGTTAAATGTGTCTGGTGATGTCTACACTGTCATGAATAATATGCTTAATCTCAATTTAAAGGATACTTGACCTCAACTTTGTCCTAATAACATTACATTACATTTTACTCATTTATATGGCACTTTTAATACCAAGCAGAGAGTCTGTTTCGTTTTCAGAGGCTGCCTTTCCAGCATCAAGCTACATTACTTTTTACCTTGCCAATGTAATTAATTGCTTGATTAGTGGTCTTTTTAACTGAGCTATGAACTTTTTTCTTCATTATTTAAAATACTATCATGAACCTTCTTCTAAAATCATAGGTATACTTTAAAAAATATATGGAAATAGATGAATACCCATGTATGAATAAAAATATTTAAAGTTATATGGTGAAATTCTGTTAAAAATGTGGTTGCATATATGGATAGACTGGTTTGGGCTGGGATTGAGTTAATTTCTTCTCAGTAGCTCGTACAGTGCTGTGCTTTGGATTGTTTTGGTTGTTGCTAACTTGTGTTGATCCTAACTCAAGCACTTTTTTTATGCCTCATACACTGCCGGTGAGAAGGTACACAAAAAAAGCTTTTGAAGGAGCACAACCAGTACAAGTGACTTAAACTGGCCAAAAGGATGTTCCATACCATAGAGCATCATGCCCAGTATATAAACTGGGCGAGATACCCATAATGGGGGCTGATCGGGATTTGGGACAGGGTCTATCACTGGTCAGTGGGTGATGAGCAATTTTATTGCACCACTTTTTTTTCCTTGGGTTTTATTTTTCTTCATTATTATTATTTGCTATTATTATCATTATATTTTTCTTTGTTTCAATTATTAAAATGCTTTTATCTCAACCTACAAGTTTTACTTTTGTAGGAGGGTGGCAAGAATGTGAGCAAGTGACTGAAACTGGCCAAAAGGATGTTCCATACCATAGAGCATCATGCCCAGTATATAAACTGGGCGAGATACCCATAATGGGGGCTGATCGGGATTTGGGACAGGGTCTATCACTGGTCAGTGGGTGATGAGCAATTTTATTGCACCACTTTTTTTTCCTTGGGTTTTATTTTTCTTCATTATTATTATTTGCTATTATTATCATTATATTTTTCTTTGTTTCAATTATTAAAATGCTTTTATCTCAACCTACAAGTTTTACTTTTGTAGGAGGGTGGCAAGAATGTGAGCAAGTGACTGAGTGGTGCTCAGTTGCCAGCTGGGCTTAAACCACAACAGTCCTCTTTGGCACCCAATATGAGGCATGACAGGTGGAGATAACAAAAGATCTGACCAGAGTGTGTTAAAAGAAAATTGTTATGAACATTCATTGTACTGGTTTAATAGTTACTGGTTAAAATGTTAATTTACTTGCTCTCAGAGTTGTATTGTGTCTCAGAATTGTGTACTGTAAGATCAGTAACATCATACTTGCAGTACGTGTTCCCTCTGGTAATGTTTATTGTCCTTGGGGCCTGGGCTAAAACTATCATTGTGGAGTATTTTGTAGTTTATCTTATGATATGATAGCATTGCTGGTTGGTAAACCAATCTGGTGTATGTATTCAGTATCGCAAACACCTCTGTACTTTGGGAATCATCTACTGTGAATGATTAATAATCACACCAGTGGCCTTTTCTCCTCAGAAAGACAACCTATGGGGGAGATACATTCCTACATCTTCCTTCCTTCTTTCTTTGCTTCTCCTCCAGGCTGATGATAGTAGCGTTTGAGAATTTTAAAGACTTTGAATATCCTTTGAGTACCCTTGAAACCAATCTGGTCTTTTTGCTATGAACCAGTGTATTTTTGCGTATGGTTCAGGACTTGTTTAAGGTCAGAACATCACCCAGAGATCTGTCCAAAGGCTAGATAGTTCTGAGTGACAGGGTGTGTGAAATACTATTGGCAAGTACCTAAGGCAGTGGGCACCTCCAGCACGTTTGCACCTTACCCCCTAAACAAATGCATAATCCAGAAACACCAGTTGTTGTTGTTGGCTGGACTTCGCGAACGAAGATCTTGGGATAAGCTTGCGCAATTGATCTTCCAGGTGAGGCACAGTGTGCGTGGAACTGGCCCCACCCCCTTTACTCCTGAGGTTCATCTTGCCATGGCCGAGCACGCTCGGACGGCAACAGCAAGTTCTTCCAGGATTCGAACCGGCGTCCTCAGAGGAGGAGCCAGCTCCACAGGCGGGGGCCTACGCCACTCGGCCAATGCCCGCCGCCTCTCAAGTGTGACATCTCCATTAAGGAAAAAAACCCAACAAACAGAAAAGCAAACAGAAAAGCAATAGTGTCAGGTTGTTGAGCAATCCTGGGAGCCCACGTAGGTCAGAGCACCAGGGGAAGACCTCGCCTTGTCCTCTCTGCCACCAAATGACACAAACGTGGCACTGCAGCCACGCCTGCAACACAAGCTGGGGCAGAAGAAAAACCAGTAAACTATTTGAAAAAGCTGTGCTGTCACCCTGGCATCCCCAGAGAGACACAAATCCCTGCAACGTGTTGGGGCTTGGCCCAGGCCTGTTAAACCATGTTCAACACTGTCCAGTACCCTCAGGGGGAGAAGAAGGTCTCTGGATTGGACAATGAGACACCAGACACTGCCACTGCTCCAGTTGTCGTGACAGGCATTGGAACAGGATGAAGCTCTGTAATACCTGGAACACACTGATGATGTGATTGTGTGGAGTAATAAAGCAAAAGAAGTTTTTGAGAAAGGGAATAAAATAGCCCAAATCCTTCTGAAAGCCAGCTTTGCAATGAAACAAAGGAAAGTAAAGAGTCTTGCATTAAGAGAATAAAATGGCAAGATGGACATTGTCATAACCCAATGGATGTTACTAATAAGATAACAGCACTGTCTCTACCAACTAACATGAAAGAAACACAAGGTCTTTTAGGCACTGTGGGGTTTTGGAGAATGTTTATTCCAAATTACAGTTGGATTGTAAGCCTTCTCTGTCAAGTGACCCAGAAGAGGAGCAATTTTGAATGGTACCCAGAGCAACAACAAGCCTCTGAACAAATCAAGCAGGAAAGAGTTCATGCAGTAGCCCTCAGAAGTCTTAACTCATGCCCCAACCATGACAGCTTGGAAAGAGGCTGGGGTTCAATGGAGAAGGAAAATATACCCCTATACCTGACTGTGAAATCAGAATCTTTACTTTTATACTGTGTAATAATTTTTCCTGGGCAGCTAGTCAGACTCCAGGTTACTTAGGACAGGAGCATTTTTTTAGCTACACATTTGTGCACTGAATAACATGATGACACTAAAGACAACATCAGATTCCTAAAAATTTCCTCACTCTATCAAACATAAATTATCATAATGAAGTTGATTAGTTCTTGAGAAAGAAAACAACACAGTATAAATACTTTATTTTCCTCTTACTAGAAGTAGTTTTACTCCTCTGTTTTATAACCAAAACTAAAGACTATAGATAATAAGAAGATATTGTGTGATTAAACAGAATTGTCTGATTTACTTTATAAGGATTCTGACTAGATATTTATCATGGTTAGGGAGTCATGACCTTCAGAAGAGGGGCTAGGAGTCCAAACATAAGCATCTGGCAAGAAATTATGTGTGGAATAGGCAGGACAACAAAGAGAAAAAATGTGCAACAAGAAGGAAAAGTCAAAGAAATTTATAACTATTTCAGAGAAAGTGATAGAAGTCATGAGTACAACTTAGAAACAGTCACAAGAAAGAGGACAGGATTTTAATCAGAATATGTGTTTGCTCTTCTGAGAATAAATTAATGTTCTTTCAGTAAAGAATACCATGATGAAAAAGCATTGAGACAAAAGAAAAAGGAATAGAGAAAGCAATATCATACAGGAAGCAATTAAGAAGATAGTGTAAAAACAAGACCAATAATCCAAGGAAGTATTAAAACTGAGCAGCAGATGTTATAATTTTGGTTAAAATTCTGCAATTCTTAGCTACATATGTAAGGGAAGAGATTTCAGACATGAGGCCCAAGAAGATACCATGACATGGTACAATCAAGCCTCTAACAAGTCTGAAAAGACTCATCTCTTGAATAAAACCACCAGGAAAGTAATCTGATCATATCTGCTTTAAGGCAGAATTTGAGACTAACATTTATAGCTATTTTTGCCCTTCCTCTCCATATTACCGACAATTTTTCTTACCAGTTGGATAAACTTTTTCAGCTATGGGTCAATTCCACTTCCATTTAGTTTACATCATAAATAACTTTGGATTAGGAAGTAATTTCCCACATAATTAGTCTTATAGTTCACTATAATGGAACTAGGAAGCATTTTAAAGCACAACTTTATATATTTTGTAATATAATATGAGAAATAAATATAATAAATTTGTTGACTCTGGAAAAATGAAAATTTATAGGAAGAGATTCTTTCGGACTTATGTAATGATTGCCTTACAAAAGACAAAATCATACAAAAAGTAGTATGGAGAATGAAACAAAACTTCTACAAAACTTTTAACTTATTGTAAGAGTCTAGACAGTGATATATCACATAAAATGGAACATGACTACCTAGAAAAACTAATAAAAATTAGCTTCTCTTTTGGAATTGAGCAGCCCAAAATTAATTGTTTTAAAATTAATTTATGTCATTTTTCTTTAGTTGCCTGTTGAAACATTCCTATAGAATCTTCACAACTAATTATTTTAGACTAATTTTCATGAGTTCTCAAGTAAAATCTCACTCAGTGACTCAGCATATTCCACAAAGTTTTTCTCTTTTCCTTTCCTGAAAGGTATAGTGAAAAAGAATAACAGAAGTCTCCCTCTTTGGGTTGTCAGGGAAATGTTCATGGTAACTGAAATCCTATCTTGACTGAAATAATAGTGCTTTTTACCATAATTCTTACATGAAGCTTACAGTAGAAATTATATATAGGTCAGTATTTTATCTTTACAATTTTAAAGAAAGGAAACAGAGAAACTGAAAACTGAGTCACAGTACAATGCAATCAGACACAGTAACCAAAAATATATGAAAGTCAAAATTAGAATCGTATTACAATGCAGTAAAATATTGTTTTCAAACAAAAAAAAAAATAAAAAAAGTGCAGGTTCTTATATACTACTTTATCCAATCTGTTTATATAGATAGTATAAAGTGTGTGTAATTTGTTGCATAACTGACAAACTTAGTGTTATTTAAACATTCTCAAATGCACAGATAAATAACAAAAGAGGCAAATCCCAGTTCTATACCAATAGTCACACCATGACCTTTCTACATTCAGATATCTCTTAAATCCAATGTGAAAAGAATTCCCTATCATCTTTCTTGCAAAGATTGCTCATTCATTTCTGAATACAGTCTCTTCTGTACAGTTCAGGGTGAGTTTTTCTGAAATGCTTATTTGCACAATATAATTCACTGACTGGCTCATCGAAAAAAAGTGAAGTAATTCTGAAAACAATATGAATATCTTGATTATTAGATGAATATTAACATTATGAACTTTCATTGACTCCAACCTAAATCCTAGACAGGTTAAATTCACAGGATCTTGTAATGACCATGACAGCTACTAATTTTTAATCACCTTAAAGCTTGCTTTAATTTCCACTGTCCTTGTTATTGTATTTCTAGAACTAGTAAAAAAAAAAAAAAGGAAAAATAAAATTAACCAAAATAAAATTAACCAAAACCAGAATGCTGAATAAGAAGCCACCTGGCATCATTAGCTACCACTTCAATATTTAGATATAAAAGAACGTAGTCAAACACCTCATTCCTCTTCTTAAGCACACCTATTTCATCACCACTAGCCATTTCCTATCTTCATGTTTCCTCCCTGGTTCCTTTGTGCTACACCCACTTGAGTGTGTGAGCAAGCCTCACAAAATGACTGAAACAGGGAGTTGATTTAAAAAATAACACAGCAAAATACAATTAGCCTCCACAGAATTTCTCCAGCTTTTTAGTTTGTGCAATTTATAGTTAGTTCCACTCTATAAAGTCTGAGAAATCCCAAAATACCATATAATAAGGGCATTTGAGAATTTTTATGTGTAACATGAGCCCATGTTTCCTCAGACAAATAAAAGATTTGAGTTTATATCCTCCATGTTCCATCTAAATATTCTTTTCTTCCCTAGAGTAGGTGATGATTGGTACAAATTCTTCTCAGAAACTTCTTACTAAATGATTTTTCTCTGTCTGTTCGCTTTGGTTTGTTTACTAAACCCCTGACTGTTAAAAGGAGTCTGCCTCTTGAGAAAAGAGTTTAGGCCAAACCCAAAATAATCTCTTTTCTTAATAACAACAATAACAAAGACAACAGCCTTCTCAATGTATTTAGCTCTCCTGAAAGCAAAGTTTTCATGCTTGTTTGGTTAGTTTTGGCAATGGCTATATATAATATATGGTCTTATAGGTCATATTGGAGCAATTTTATTGCCATAGTCTGGCCACCAAGAATTGCTCTCTGTGAAAAATGTAAAGGTGTGTTGTATTTTTTCCAGCAGTAATCTTTAGTAATCTTTACTGTTTAATTATTCTGAGTATTTTAGGGAAAATATCGCTTGCTGAAAATCTATATTGCTGTTGAGAGATCACAGTGAGAAGTAAAACTACTTACATTGAAATGTTTATTCTAATGAAGTGGTGTCTGTATAAAGTAAGCAAGCTTTGATCTCCACATTATTTTAAATAGTTTTATCTCCACTGTAAAATAAGCCTGTACAATCTGCTATAAATAAACTATTTTGCCTGTAAGTGAATTAAAATTCACTAGGAAAAAAAGCGCAAAACAGGAAATAAAAATAGAAAGCCCAACCAGATCACTATTTCCTTCCTCAAGGACATATCTGCCCCTGAATAATGTAAGGTTCACATCAGTAGAAAAATACCCTTTTCCTTACCAGGATTACACATGAGATTGATGTGAAGATCCATGTTTGAGGTTGCTGCCTTGGGTAGCCTGATGGAGATGAGGCTGCTGTGCTCCTGGTTCCCAGAGTCCAGCCGGTGGCAAGGCTCAGCACAGGGTCCCCAGCAGGAGCACACACGCTCCCACCACACTCACACCCTGCTGCATGCACTGCTTGACACACAAACACACATCCTGCATGCACAGCTGGCTGCACAGATAACACAGGCAGAAAGCAGAGACTTGCCAGTGCCTGTGTAAATGCACAGCGTTCCCACAAATATGAACAGCACAGATGGCTCGATCCTTTTTCTCCACAGGAACACGGTTTAGGAAAGTCTGCTGGTAAGATGTATGTGTAAGGGCACTCCTGATCCCCATCATAGCTGGGACTTTTGGTCTTGATGAAAGAATAGGTCTCTGCTCCACTTTGCATGTATCAACTGAGCGTTTTTATGATAGCCAAATCAAACTCAGGCCTTCTATAGGCATTTATGTCTCATTGCTAAGGATTGTATCCTTTTGACCAACATTTGAAAATTTCCATCTCTGCATGTATACCTTCCAGAGCAGTAAGGAGTGGTCTCCAACATACAATCCAACATGCAACATACATGCTAACCACATAATCTGGGCAACAAACAGGAGGAGATGGAGTTCTGCACTCAGTCTGAGAATTATAATATCACAGGAGTAACAGAAACTGGATGGGGAAAAATTACATAACTAGAAGACCACAATGGATGACTACTAACTTTCAGAATGGCAACATATTTGTTGATCCACTAGTAGTAGAGGAAGGGCTAGTCTGTGACCTCTTCACAGTTGCAATCCCTATAAATCTGTAGGCCTGGACAGAATCCATCCCAAGATGTTATGAGAAGTGGCTGACGCTGTTGCAAGATCACTGGCTACAAAATTTGAAAAGTCGTGGATATCAGGGAATATCCCTGGTGACTGAAATATGGCAAATATCAGGCTCATCTACAGTAGAGGCCCAAAAGAAAATCCAGGAAACTGTAGACTTACTTCAGTCCCTGGGAAAGTAATGGAATTAGCCCTCCTAGAAACTATTGGAACTGTAAATGAAGTTTGAAACTCAGATTCATTGGGAAAAGGCAATATGTATTTACCAATGTAAGACTCACTGGATAGCCTTCTACAACAAAACAACATATTCAGTTAACATGAGGAGAGCAGTGGATGTTGCTTACCTGGACGTCAGCAAAACATTCAACATAATTTTCCATATCCTTCTTCTGGACAAGCTGGCAAGAGACATCTTGAGTGGGTGGTTTGCGAGATGGGGAGGGAACTCTCCAACCAACTGTACTGACCGGGTGGTTTTCACTCAGGCTGTCATCCTGACACAAGCGGGGTACCCCAGGGATCAATACTGGGCCCCATGAAGTTGAACATCTTCATAAATTAACTGTATTGTGGGACCAAAAGCAGCCTCACCAAGTTTGCTGGAAACACCAGACTGGTGGAGAGGTGCATTTGTCAGAAGTGAGAGTCATCTTACAGAGACCTGGACAGGCTGCAGGAGCAGATGAGTGAGAGCTGTATGAGTTTTTGACAAAGACAAGAGTAAGGTTCTGCACCTGAGATGACAGAACCAAAGAGCACAGAATAGGTCAAAGTCTGTGTGGCTAAGGAGCAGCATCACAGAAAGGGACCTGGGGGTCCTGCTGGACAACAGCCTGACCATAAGTCAGCAGTGCTCTGCTGCAGCAGTGAAAGCAAATTGTTTCTTGGGTTGCATCTGCAGAAACATTATTAGCAGTGGTAGAAATGTAACCATCCCACTTTACTCAGAACTTGAAAGGCTACACCTTAAGTACTGTGCCTATTTCTGGTACCCAAAATTCAAAAAATATGTAGACAGACTAGGAAGAGTCCAAAGGGTTTATTTTGTGTTACAACAAAGGACTCAATACCAGAGACAGACTTGTAAGGCAATCCTAATTAATGATCTTAAATAACATTAGAAAGAAATTTTTGCAGTGAGAACAGTCACTGAGAAGAACGAACTCCCCAAGGACATGGTAAAGTACCCATCACTGGGGTTTTTCAAGACATGATTGAACAGGATGCTATTTCCTCTTCTAGGCTGAGGAAATTTCATATAATGATATAAAAAATATCACTATGAATATCCTGAAAAACAGCATTCAAAAGTGTGAGAAACAGAAAATGTTTGCAATGTTAAATTTTTTTGTGAAAGATATCTTGAAAAAGTAATTATTTGTATTATATATGTTTTACATTATTTTTCATAATAATTGAATTTCTATCATGTTTATTCATTAGCACATGTCTCATCATACTAGGTCAAATTTTAGCCTTTTTACTCTTTTGATTTTTATTTACTTATAGCAGAAAAAAAAAGCCATGTATTAAGACTATTGTACATTTCTGATGAAAAGAGTTGTTTAAAAATTAGAATGTAGACATGACTTTCCTAAGAAGTTTGAATGGTACACACATTTATTGATATAAATGTGAAATAAACCCTGCATTGACTTCTTGCTGAAATCACTGTGTGCACTCAAGATTCATGAGTCATTGCTTTATAAAACTACCTTCTGAGAAATAAGAAAAGCTACTTAACGTTAAGGTACTGCACAAACATGGGAATCTTCCAGATCATCTTTTCAAGCCATCTGAGGTTTCATTTGTTGCTAATAAAAATTGAGGCACATGACAAATAGAATGTTTTCCCAGCTCTATAAAGAATTTTCAGTAAAATTAAAACAGAAACAGAACTGTTCTGCATATCCTGATACACTACTTTCCTCAATGCTTTAGCCAAGTGGATTCTTAGGAAATTAGCAAGTTGGGAACTATATTTAAGATATGGGGAAAAAAAAGAACAAAGCATTCAGTAATCAAATCTATTTCTTATATGATTAAATGTCTAGTCTAAATCTACAGGCACTAGAAAAAGCTGGGAACCTATAGAGACCAGCTTACTATAGCCACCCAAGTATGTCTCAGTTTTATTGAAGAGTGTTTCCTTAGAACCCCACTGCTGCCTAGCCATGCCAGGATCAGTCTGTGTTGTCCTTGCCCTGAAAATGTACAAATATGTGTCTGAGTACGTGGACAGTAAAGAAGGCAGTACATAAGCTAAGGGAATTGTCGGGAACCAACACAGCCAGGCGTATTGGACTGTGCCCTAGTCTGTATTGACTCAACCCTAGATAGCTATTTTAAGAAAACGTGGTTATCTCTCCAGTGCCAACTCTCTCCTTCCATTAGTCAAAGCCAAATGGTTTCATTAGTTATGTAACCTTTAGATAATCTAACTTTTAGATGAGCTGAACACACTTAAAGTTAAGCCACTCCAAAACATTTTCAAGACAAACTTTCTTTAAAAACTGAGCTTTATGCAGATACATTCTTGAGATACTAGGTATCCTCTGCAGTTGGTTGTCCCAAGTTTCTGGGTCTGTCGAGAGCCATCAATACTGTATCTTACCAGCAATTTTCATCAAAAGATTAAGAGACTCTGAGAAAAGAAATTACCACATTTTTCAATACTAACAGCTATTGCATATGTATAATGTAATATATGACTATTCTGGATTAATATACAATATTGAAGAAAACTAGACTACCCAGAAAGAAGTAATAACACAAGATGTAGAGAATGAATTTAGTCACTGAACTGCAGAACATGGGAATTTAAATCCAGCTTCAGCTGAAAGATCCAAAAAACCTTAAGGACCTATTAACTATGGATTTAATACTCATGTCTACATATTTTTCTAAGTAGGACATTTTTTCTCTGTGTAAAGCATAACTTGATACAGATGGAACACTGTGCCTTTACTCAACATGTGAAATTTTAATGACAAAAACATGATTCACAAAGTAGGCATCTATGCAGATATACATGATTTATGCATTGAATTATTTCTGTGTTACACAGAAAAGACAAGCAGGTCCTTTTGACCCAAATTTTGCTTTGACTTTACTGTTGTAGCCATGACCTAATTTAGAGCTGTGTCAGGCATGTTTATAAAATACACAGCATTTAGACCATATGGTGTAGTTAGAGGCATAGAACATCATTTTTTGAACCTTCCCTGGAATTAGACTTCAAACGCTTTCTTGTGTTAGCATTAAAACCTAACTTTTTAATTTAGTTAATACTATGCAGCACAGATGTAATCCAAAAAGCTTCTCGCAAAGCAATCTACCATTAAAGCTTCAAATTCTCTGTAAAAAATCCATCCCTTTCTGATCTCTATAAATGGCATTGTTCATGAAAACAGGAGACTGAAATTTCTTAATTTATGTCTGAGTAATTAAATGTTCATATAACTAAATATCTGTTTCTGCCTTTGACCTAGGAATTGCCTGCAAGTAATAATTCACACATTGTCTTGAATCAAGAATTAGATATATTTACAAAAACTTCAGTAACGAATGCCCTTAACTGCAAATAATCCCATTTATGCCAAAACTGTTAACTACTTAAATGAATGAACAAATAAAACCCATAAGTGAAAAAATTACTGCCTCTTCTCACAAACATTTAGGTATTTGAAGGAACAAACAACCACTGACATGGCAGGAATCTCAAGATTATCCAATCTTTCCACCTGCTTCCAGCAGGACATTCTATTCTATTACGTATAAACTACGCAGATTTAAACTTGTGAGACACTTTTTACTCCACAGTTGAAGATTCACTGAGAAGCATTCAACTCATTCCTAAGCAGGATTTTCAGTTCTTTGTTGTACTTATTGATTTCTGGAAAACTCCATCTTTTTGGCAGTGAATCAAGACTATGTCACAGACATCATTTCCTTGCCAGATTTGCTGGAATTTCACCCTTAAGCATTTTCATTCAGATATTTTTTCTCAGCTTTCTTCTTATTGTCATGAGGCACAATGTTGAAAGACTTTAAAAGCCGAGTTATATGACTTTATTACTTCTATTCGCTCTACAAGACCTTTTGTCCTAATGCAGAAGAAAATTAGATTGCTTTAATGTGGTTTGTTATTGATAAATCTGGCTTTTTTTAAAATTGATAAATCTTTTTCTTATTTCTAGGTGCTATCTTTCTAGTCAGTATTTAGAAATTTAAGTTGACAGGTGTATAATTCTGTGGCTCTTTCTTTTCTTTTTTTTTTTTTTTTAAATGTGGCACAACAATTGCCTTTGTCATCTTTGATCCATAAATTCTCAAAATAACTACTAGTTGTGCTCTAATTTCACCAGTCAATTCTTTAACTGCATAGAATAAAAAACATCACTCTTACAATATGAAAAACCTATTATATAAGTAGTGTCTAGCCTACTCTTCATTTATCCAAGGCTGAAATATTTCACTGTTTGTTTTATCTATATTTACTTCTAGGTTGCAGCTGGTACTTTAGTTGAGAATTATAAAAAAATATTACTTAGCATGTGGACCTTATCATCATCTGCCAAGAGTTTCCTACTCTCATAGCAGTAGACCCATTATTAACAAACTTTTTCATTCTCTGTATGCCTTCTTGTTTTTGCGGTCAGTTAAAAGTCAGCTCAGTGACCTGTTAATGTATTTGGGGGGGCTTAATTAATTTGGCTGTGTCTACTGTGACTACACTTTGCTGTGTAGCTAATGTAGTGAAACAGATACTCCTAGAATGCAATTTAGCACATACTAAGCTGCAGCAGACAGTGAGTACCAGTTTTCTTCTACTGCTAGGGAGAATGTTTAGAATTACCAGCTCCCATGCAATGGTCTTTATTGTACTGATGTGAGGTAGCTCACAAAAAGCATAATTCATATGAACCTTTCAGATTTACTGGTCTGTAAGGACTCCTATAATGTTAATGTTCTTATTTCTTTTGCCCTAAATCATTACCCAGAACCTTTCAGATAGCTCCCTTTAAAGTTTCCATGTCAGAATTTGTTATGTTAGAATGCTTAGCTAGTCCCTCTTCTGTTACCTTCTTTCTGAGCAAACCATACCCCCTTGTTGACCACAAGGGCACACTGCTGGC
Source organism: Formicarius rufipectus (assembly GCA_013399695.1). NCBI lineage: Eukaryota > Metazoa > Chordata > Aves > Passeriformes > Formicariidae > Formicarius > Formicarius rufipectus. The sequence goes on along the minus strand of VXAU01004610.1, from coordinate 136,212 downwards.
TCATAGACATCTTGTTGTCCATGAGGCTCTCCCGATCCTTCTCTGCAGAGCTGCTTTCCAGCAGCCCTGTTGAGCCTCCAGCCCATACTGGTGCAGGACCCTACACTTGCTTGTGTTGAAATTCTGTGTTTCTTTGCCCATCAGTCAAATGTGTTGAGGCCCTGAAGGGCTGCACAACACTCTGGGTTACTGGCCACTCCTCCAAACTTTAAGTCATCAGTAAACTTGCTGAGGTGGAATCTGTGAATTAGTTAAGCAATACTGGGCTCAGTGCTGAACCATGGGAAATGCCACTTGTGACAGGCCTCCATCTAGATCCTATGTCACTGATGATGACCCTCTGGGTTCTGCTCTTCAGCCAGTTATCAATTCAACTCACTGCTCACTCATTCAGTCCACACTTACTTGGTTTGCCTATGAGGACATTGTGTGGGACAGTGTTGAAAGCCTTGCTGAAGCTGAGGTAGACAACATCCACTGCTCTGCCCTCATCTATCCAAGTAGTTGTTTTATCATAGAAGGCAGTCAGGTTGGTTAGGCATGATTTACCTGACTCCTTAATGACTCCTCCTGATCACGTTCTTGTCATCCATATGGACAGACATGGTCGCTAGAACGAGGTGTTCCTTCACCTTTCCAGGAACTGAGGAGAGACTGACTAGCCAGTAGTTGCCTGAGTCCTTCTTTCCCTTTTTGAAGACCAGGGTGACATTTGTTTCCTTCTAGTCTCCAGGCACCTCTCCAAACCACCACAACCTGTCAGAGGTGATCATGTGTGGCCTAAAGTATAATGTTCACCATTTCTTTCAGCACTCATGGATTCATCCTGTCAGGGTCCATGAACTCATGGACCCATGGTCCAGAGAAAGGAAGGAAAAATAAGAATATAAAATTAACTAAAAAATCCCCAAACCCAGTAACAACTTGAACTCAATTGTATATTGATAAGAATAGTAAAAAATGCTCTATAGCATCTTTGTGGTTTTTGTTGTTTCTTTTTACCTTGAATCCTCCATTGACACTATAAATGTTTTCTAAACAAGTATCTTTTTTCCCCTACCGTTTGCCCTCTGCTACTTCTCATTCATGATTAATGAATGGTTACAGAATGTCTAGCATCATAAAATAATTGTTTGTCGTTAGTTGCCATAGAAATAAGAAATACATTTCTGCAGGTTTATCCCCAGTCTCTGCAGGAAAAAAAAAAAAAAACAAGGCAGCTTTTATTTTATTACTTCTTACAAACCAAATATTCTTAATGATTTTTCAGTGTCTCCACTAAATCTTAGTAGCTTTCTTCCCAAAGCTGTTTAGAAAAACTTTTAAAAATTTAATAGAATCTATTTCCATTACTTTTGACTTCTGTGAAAAGCTTCTATAATACCTTATTTGGATAGTGGATGCAAAATATTAATTCCTTTGTTTCACTCAAACAAACAAACAAACAAACAAGCAAACAAAACCACAAAACAAATCCAAAATGAGTCCCTGAGAAAAGTCTTGGTAAAAATTAATCTGAGGTCCCAAGAAAGTAAGAGCTCTAAATTCCTCCCGGTAGCCTGTAGAGTTGCTTTTATATGCTTTAAAGTAACAAAGGATGCATAACTGTAATTTTGGCTATAATGAATTCATTATCCATGGTACATTAAATACCACATTTCCCTTTATTCAAATGACACAGATAATTTTATATGTTCCATACCTAAAACCTAATAATTCTAACAGTATGTATAATGTTTGCACTAGCACAAATGAATACTATAGATTTTTTTTTCCAGTCAACCTAAGTTTCCACAGTTTGTTCCCCTCACTATTGTAGTAGTCAAATTTAGACTAAAGTTTCATGAAATATCTGTGATGACACATCTGAAAAGTAATTTGACAGAGTTCAAAATTCTATGAAATAACTGTTTGTTTGTTTGTTTAATCCTGAATCCTCTTTATAAAGTAACTTCAAAACCCATTTGCAGACACAACTTTCCCTTTTGAAATACTCTGTTGCCAACAACCCCCAATGAATATCTTCACTGTATACATTGCTTCAATCAATGTCAGATACATGAATATATGCATTTCTCTCTTTCTGTACTGCCTTTGGTATACTGTGTTGGATTTCTATAGGGAGATAAAGGTTCATGACTTGCTTTCAAATGTCTTAACAAACGGTTTGAAATATCTGCTAGTGATTTAAACCTAAAGTTCTCAAAGGACCACTACTGAAAATGTCCTTAAATTTCAGCCTAAGATGGTCATTAGGCACATATTTATACAAGAAACGGATGCAAGAACTTTTATAAAAAGATCTTACAAAAAATGTTTCAAGTTTTGTGACAGACTAATTTTTCTGATGAGATCTGAGATTTCTCACTGCATTTTATAATATTTTTTTGTTATTTCATCATCTCAGTAGAAATCTGTCATGTGAGCCAAAGGACTAAGGATCTCGATGCACTGCAAGTGTCCCTGCTTATGAAATTCTTTTGAAAAATCTACTCTTCTCCAATGTATAAAACAGGTCTCTATATACAGAAACCAAATCATATAAAAATACTTGAATTATATTGCAAAATTACATTGGCATTCAAATTTCCTAATACTTAAAATTTTTAGTTCACTCTGGTAACAGAAAGTGAAGGAAAGAATGATGGAAAGAGATTACAAAAAAAAGACTTCCTCATTTTTTGATCTTCCTTAGGAAAATGTGGTATGCATGATGTTAATGTATTTCCAGGGGGAAAGAAGAAAAAACTGAATCAAATCGAAAAGCAACATTTCTCTTCTTGGAAAGAAAAACAAACAAACAAACAAACAAACAAAAACAACAAGGTGCTGAATAGAATGAATATGGACAGAGTGATAATAATAGAAGATGATATTAATGCTTCTTCCTTGCTTTTCTCATTTGTTCTATCTTTGCCATATTCTGCAAAAGAATGGGCATATGTAAACATGATGTAAGGTTGGGGTAAGCCTTTACATTCACATTTAACAGCCAGTCTTTAAAGGCAGGTAGCCTCATCAGACAAACAATAACAAAACTGGAGAGCAAATGCTAAGCTACAGTTCCCTGTAATGGCAATGATTACACAGGCAGCAGTGCTGTATGAGACAGGAGTGACCAATCTGCATATGAGTTTCTCAAGCATATTACTAGTCATGCATATATTTTCTGTTGGAGTTTCTTATAGTCTTCTATAGAATTTATAGATAGCTCTGCCTGTAGCCTCTTGTACAGGTTCCTTCATTAGGGTGTGACACAATTTTATATCATTAAAAAGTCATTTGCAAGAAAGCCTTAAAAGCCACCTGAACTTTTGACATCGCTGTTTTTGGGGTGGGAGAAGTCCATGCAAGAGTAGATGTGACTGCTACAGTCTTTTATATAATTTGCTTACATGTAGTCTTATTCCGAATATACTAATAATTGTCTCTGACAACAATAGAGCTCAGAAACATCTGTAAATATATAATTTATATATCAACACATATAGTATAATATGATAATATAATACAATAAAACAGTACAATAATGTGTATAGCAATTTTGTAACTGTGATATTGATATCTATTTATTTTATGACTATGTATTTATATGAGTTACAACTTTGCTGTTTTCTGGATGTAATAGTGTTGGATATATCTTGCTAAAATAATTTCTTATTTCACTAAGAATTAGCAGTAGTAATACATATTGATTTTAAAAGACATCATACATGGCAAGTGTCATACATTCATTTATTAGAGATGCTGTGGAAAAGAATTTTTCATCGTTTGTTTACTGATAGTCTTAAGCAGTGAGGTAAACATCCTCAAAGACAAAACTAGATGGTTCTGCTTCCTTGGTATAAAAACATGCTCGTTTTCCTTTCAGGACTAGACGACAGCTTCCCAGGCAAAACATCAGAAAGTTTTGAAATAACATATAGCCAGAAATTTGCAACCTCGATCATAAAGCCCTACTTCAACCAGGCACTGCTAGACTCCTTCTGAAGGGTCTGCCCAGGAACAAAGAGTGCAGAATACTTGTCTTTACTATTTTTCAAAATTGTTAAAGTCAAAGACTGAAGCAAACATAAATATGCTAATGCAGTTGCTAGTTCGGCAGTTAATTTTCAGCACCATCTTGCTACACTTATTTCATTATCCCAACTGACATTTTATTCACTTAGTCACAATTACTCTGCAGGAAAGCTAACTGTGCAAACTTAACTTAGAATGGAAACACATAGAGCATCACATATTTCCACCTATTAGCAATCAACAGTTGGTTGTTCTTTCCACAATGCTAAATGCAAAATCTTTAATTCCTAAATTGTATAATATGCTTAGTCTTTGCAACATGGCACATTTGTATATTGAAATAGATGGAAAAATAAAATAATGAACCATGCTGGGAAATCTGAATATAAAGAATAAGGGGTGGAAAATGTTTTAACTCCTTTATTTTTCTAATTCCTTCAGGATGTACCTTCTGTATAAAATGTTTTGCTGGTGACAATTTACTCATTTGCATAGGTTTTAGTAGACATTTAGATAGGTCCAGATTAGACTCCAAACATTTTCCATTAGAATGCAAAACCTTTATTCACCCTGTGATTACACCTTCTAATCACTTTTGGAGAGGCATTTCCATGTAGCCCTTTTCCAGTTGTTTCAAGGTTCATTCCTTCATGGGTTCCAATATAATTACTAGGTTTTAATTTCTAAATTTTTCTGCATACTGCTACTCAGTTTTCTTCCAAAATGATCCTTAGAGGCAGCAGAAGAGAGTTTCTCTACTCTTGATCGAAAACTACAACAAAAGCAAACACAATACTAGAAATAAGAAAACAAACAAACAAACACACAAAAAAACCAAACAAAACCCCACAAAACTAAAACAAACAAACAAACAAACAAACAAACAAACTTGAGATTTTTTTCCTCAGATGAAATAAAAATTCATTTAATCCCTTTATTTAGATTGCCATCACCTAGACTTTCTGGCAATTTCAATGTATGTTGGCCATTGAATGTTTTCTGCCCAAACCCTTAGACGACCTTATCCATAAAACCATGATGACTCTTAAGAATGTGGACTCCTTTCCCATCCTCCTTTCATTAGACATGTCCTTCCTAGTACCAAAACTATTTTTTCAACACTTTAGTAAATAGTCAGGTCACTGGGCTCTCACAGCTCCTACTGATATCAAGGTTAGTTACCTTTCCCATTGTCCTATTTCTTTCTCCAAAACATTTTCATGGCAAAACTACAACTTTGGGATCATTAGTAACAGTTACAAGTAGGCAGGATAATATAGTTATAATAAGATTGTATGCTTTAGGGCACAAATTGATAATCTTTGGGAGTCAGGAAAGAACTTTTCTTCTCTCATTTTGACATTAAGCAGTGGACAAGTGTTTTATGGTGGCTTTTGCTCTGATTTGAAGCATCAAGTACAGGCAGTTGCTTATTGAAGCAGACTGCCAGAGTAGGTTTAATAATATCAATAATCCAATATTATCTTTTTTTTACAGTCTGATAGAATCTCACCAATTACATCTTTTACTGTAAAAAATAGCATTGATAATTCAATGAACACAGATGTAATTTTTATATAGTAGTTCCTATGCTAAAAGACACTCCAGATTGTGTGTGTGTGTGTGTGTTTGTTTGTTTGTTTTCTTAATAAGTAAATTCCAAGTTATTAATTCTGGAAGTAAATCCTAAAATAAAAATCAAAAAGTTGTAAAGAAGTAATGAAGCCAAGAGAGTTAACTAAGTACACATGATAAATAGATCAAATTGACTCCCAAAAATGTGGTCCTGCATTCCATGTACTCCATGCTTTCCTGTATTCCACTTTCCTTAGTATAGAGGAAGAGAGGGAGCTAGCAACAAAAGAAAATAATCCATTTAAAAATTATAAATTAGACTATAGAAACCATGATAAAATAAGAGAGTAATACAATAAACACACTTGATGAAATTCTCCAGTTCCCTGAATCATCTGTTTTCAGCGACACTGACAATTTAAAAATTATTTTCATTAAAAAAAAAAATAATCCTATATTTTGGATAATAGTGAAAATAAAATTAACAACTTTTATCAATTTTTAAAATATTGATTTGCCTTCCTTCTAAGTTATCCCATGAAATTACTTCACATCTTTGGTCAAACTGAGTGAAATATAAAACAAAGTTCAAATAACTACGTTTTCATCTTAGAATTAATATTATTGACATGTTACCCAGAGAGCATTTTTCAAATCATTAACTACATTCCCCTGGTATCCTTAGAAGTTGATTGTCCCCACCTCTTTCCTTTGGGATAAATGCCTAGTTGTCTCCATTAATTACAGAGAAATCAGGAGGAGATAAAAATCACTGGGTTACAGTTAGCCCTTTGGAAGATTTCCTTACATTTTTAACTTTGTTGTTAAAGTTGGGTGAAGCAAGTTCTGATTTTGTTTATGCAGCAAAGAAAAACTTATTATTAAAAAATGAGGTATATTATTACTGCATATGGATCCATAATAAATAAACCTGTTCTAATATCTTGGAGAAGGTGATGATCAGGAAACTGTTACCTTGGTTCCCCAGCAGCTTTATCTGGTAGATAAACAGTCTAGTACCAGACCATTTACCTCTCTCCCATCCAGAAAATTGTTCTCATATCACAGTTTGATGTTCAGTTCCCAAATGAGGAATATATTCAGCCAACCTGTCTCAGGTATCTTGAGAAATATTACTGTTATCATCATTCACTGTCTTCAACATGTTATAATTTCAATTTCAGGTAATGCTTGAAAGAAAAGACATAATGAGAGTTTGCTTAATTTCACTGACCTATCTAAGCACCCAGATCCCAAATTTCTGTGACACATTAGCTATATCATTGCCATCAAGGTTATCTGTAACAGCCCTTTCCACTAGGCTTTTTTTTTTTATTATTTTTATTTTTTTTCCCCACAAAAAGCTGCCTACATGGTAAAATCTGAGTTTTCAATAATGCTTTCAAAAAATGAGACGAATTCCTGGTCAAAAACCTGCACAAATGAAGCTTTCTTGGTAGCCTTATTTTATGTTCCTCTCACATAAAGAGAAGACAGGGTTTCTTTCTTTCTGAACCTCTGTACATCTGTGTTCTTTGTTAAATTAAATAGGCAACAAACCCCTCTGGGCCATTCTTCTAGTGGACCAATGGGAATAGGTATTCTTATTTTTAAACTTGAGAACACAGATATAGTTAGTTCACAAACTTGTACACTCAAATATCTATACCATAAATAGACAAATCAAAAAATAGCTAGAATGTCTCTATAGAAACACAATATCTATCTGAATTGCTTATTCCTTGCAGGAATATTTTATATTAAAAAATCCCTTCTGAATTAAATCTGAAAGATCAGATAGAAGAAAACATAGAGATTTGCTCTTGCATGTTGTTTAATTACCCCTGCTTCAAGCCAGAAAAATTAACTATTCCCTTTAGGATGTGATCTGCAGTGAGAGCTATGCTAATCCAAGAAGGCTACTGGTGCAGATCTTTAAGGCACGACTAAAGAAATGCTTTCTGAATTCAGAAAAGCTGCAATGGAAATCACATGCATCTGCTAGCTCTTGAGGTTTAAAGATGAGTTTATTTGGTTAGAAAGTATTGCTGCCCACTTTACATTTTCATTTACATCTTTTATTTTCTAAGCCAAAGACTTGTATGCACCGATCCGAGTCAGCCTTGAGAAGACTGCACAACTGCTTCATCCACATCATTCATAAAGATACTTATAGACTTGTCATTATATTCATATATATATATATTTATTTTTTTTACAACATTTATTACTAAGTAGATGTAGCACTAATAGCATCTTACTTCTGGAACTTTGTCAAATTCAGAGGTCAAATAGTTCCCCAGAAAGTTTTCACCATTGCAAAGGAAAATGAGTAAAGGAACAAGGCTGCAAGTAGCTGAGCTACAACTCAGCTGGAAAAGACTGGCAATAGTCCTTTGGGACTATGAAAAATGTTCTTTGTTAAAGACAAGAGCTGAAAAACAGTAGCTGTTAGAGAAAGTAAGATACATGTTATGCATCGAGGTTTTGATATGAACATTTCAAGAAGAACTAAAAACTGACTGAACAGCAATCAAATCTTTAAAAAAGAAATCATATTTGCCCAGAGAGGCCATGGAGTATCCCTCTCTGGAGATACTCAAGAACCATCTGGACACAATCCTGTGCAATGTGCTTTAAATGACCATGTATAAATAAAAAAAAAAACACCTATTCAGAAGAAAAATTAACTCAGTTAAAATGAAAAATAGCAAATGTAATTTCCAACACAAAATGGCTACAATAAAATAAACAGCAAATATTCTGTTGAAAAATATTTTAGGTTCGGCACAGTTGTTCATTTGTGTATTGCAATCTATTGCTGCTTGAAATGACCCATCCCTGGGAGCTGGTCCAACGAGTTTCTATGCATTAATACACTATGACCAGTACAGTCAAGCAGTGAAATGGAGTCTCCTGGAATTCACATACCAGGATGGGAAAGTAATATTACACTGACTAAGCTGTCAGTGTAATATTAATCACAAACATTTTTCTTTGTTTTTACATTCTGGTGTATCCTGGAAACAAAACAAAGCAAAACAAAAATTACAATATTTTAACTCTTCTCCTTTCTATTTCATAAAAGTCTTGTGGTCACATAATAGGCATCAGACATAAATGTAAAAGGAGAGAGACTAGACTTATTCAATTCATCTGATTTTACTGTTCTTGATCTCTTCTCTGTATTGCAGAGGGAAACAATAGAAGAATAAAGTTATTCTTGATCAGTGTAGTATCCTCCAGAATAGAAATAGACACCTCACTACAAATTGTTATTATTATTGTCCAACAGAAAACTGAGTTCATCTTAAATCTCTTTTAAAATTCCTATCTTATGAACAATGGGGATTTTTAGGTCTTTTAACAGCTGTCATCCAAATGTAATATCAATTCCTGTATTTAAATGAAATATATTACATTATTTTTGTAATGTCTGAAAGAAAACCATCAAATGTCCAAATCAGCTCATTTTTACTTGATTTTATATGAGTGTGATTAACATTGATATATTTTTGTGTCTTTATTCAAATACTTGTCTATCTTCTGCACTAAAGGCTGCTTCAATGTTAACTACAAAAATTACAGAGATTTTACTAAGTAAATCAGTACAGTGGAAAACTATCCCATCTCATTTTTTTAATTTTATAGTTTAATGAAATAAAAAATACAATAAATTTCATACCAAAAGATTGATTTTTCTTCCCACAAAAGTCTGCAGAATGTGAAGGCAACAGGAATCTCACAGTCTCTTCCATTGCTAGAGGTATATTTTAAAATAAAATATTCTACATTCTATCACTGAACCATCACATTTCTGTAAGTGGGTATATTTAATAGATAATTTAAATAATTTGAAGTCAAAGTATTCTCATTTTCTTTAGTGACTTTGTTTAAGGCTCAAAACTATTTGTTTCTACCATTTCATTTTTTTTACATCTTACCTTTCCAGTCCGAGTGGCGTAGGCCCCCGCCTGTGGAGCCGGCTCCTCCTCTGAGGACGCCGGTTCGAATCCTGGAGGAACTCGCTGTCACCGTCCGAGCATGCTCGGGCGTGGCAAGATGAACCTCAGGAGTAAAGGGGGTGGGGCCAGTTCCATGCACACTGTGCCTCACCTGAAAAATCCATTGCTCAGGCTTATCCCAAGATCTTCGTTCGCGAAGTCCAGCCAACAACAACAACAACAACAAGATTATTTCCAGTTTAACTTCAGGACATGATCGATGGCAATGAACATTAGCCTTTTAAAGCATTAGGCACTTAGGATGCCTGTGCAGTCAATTAAGACACCTGTCAGGGATATGTATTACAGAATGAATGGATATTCTTGTCTCTTGCCCCTAAATACTGATGAAACCTGGAAAGGTATATGTTGCTAGATGTGTAACATGTATAAAGGCATTAAATGAATCCAAATCTGTTAATTTTTGACTCTCCTGTGTATCTAGAAATTGCATATCCAGATCTCTTAAACATACATCCCAAATTTTGGATTTCCTTAGTAAATTGTATACTGATAACAGCACTGAACTATTGCATGGTTAATCTGTTGTACATGCTAAAAATGTATCTTATTACTTCTAAGGATGGCCTTTTGATTAACATGCTAGACAGAGACTCCAGCTATCCTTACATTCACCGACAGCTCCACTGAACAAGAAGAGCCTTTTGTTGGTCTTCTTTAAAGGAGAATGCTTTAAAAGAATTTCCCTTCTCTCTTTTTATTTTTTGGAACAGAAAGCTCCTTACAAATTCAAATCCTTTGGCTTGTGGCATTTTTATTAGTGCCTATTAAATTAGAACTAATCACACTTGTTAATATATTATCATTAATAGTCATATTGGCATGTTCTCTGTTTTTTCAGATATCATTTCAAAATTATATTAAAATATCTACATTTGTTCATTAAAAGTAGGATAGAAATCTTTTATACAACATATTTTCTGTTACTAAAGCATATAGATAATGTATGACAGTTCTATAAATACATAATTTTTTTCTTTTTTCCCCCTGAAGCCATAAAGATTAATATCCTTTTTTTCCTGGAATAATGGTAGTAAGTTGTAAATGATGTATGAAATGAAAAAAATCCCACTTCAGTGTGCAGAAAGAATATGGACAATGGCAGGAATTCTTAGATGATAATCATTAAAAAAAAATGTGGGGAAAGAAAAAAGAGAAGAAAAAAAGAAAAAAAAATAAAAATACTAGAATAAGCCAGGACACTTAAAGGAACAACTAAAGCCTATTATAGTCACAGAAAGACTCTTATTAACCTCTGTAGACTTTGGATGTAGTGATTCTAGATGGCTTCTTTAAAGGAGTGTCTTTTCTTTAACCCTTCTGTCAGACTTCTTTCTGTGAAACTTTAAAGCTTCTTGCAGTCATACAGCTCTGATACCAATGTTCCCTCAGACCATGTATTTCAAATCACCTTCAATTGAAACACATAAACAAGAAAAGTCACAGAAAAATGACAGAATCATAGAAAAGTCCAGGTTGGAAGGAAGCTCTGGGATCACTTTTCTGTTGAAAAAGGCATTTTACTAGGTTATTCATGGCTATTCCAAGACTGTCTTGAATATTTTCAGTGAAGGAAAAAATTGTCTATTCCTCTGGACAACTTATTGCAAGATTTTGTAATTCTCACAGGAATTATTATGTTTCGTAAATCTCGACGAAACTTCCCCTGATGAAACTTGTGCCTGTTGTTCTTGCAAAGAAAGTATCTCCATCTTTGCAGTAATGACATTCTAGGTGCTGGAAGACTGTGATTAGACTCACACATGGTCCCCAGAAACTTCCTCTCCATAATGGATGACCCCAATTTCTTCAGTATTTTCATGCATCATGTTCTCCAGTTCTCTAATGATCAGAGTGATGGGACTCCACTGGGCCTTTTTCAATATTACAGGTTTTCTCCTTATTTGGACTGGGGGAACCATAGCTGGACACATTTTTACAGGTGATGCCTATAAACTTCCATTAGAGTATGCTAATCAGACACCTTTACCTGCTGAATTTTCTCTTACAGATGTAACCCAGGACATGATTTGCCTTCCTTGCTGCCCTATGGCACTGCTAACTGATGCTCATCTTCCTGTCCACAGAGGCACTTCAGCAGAACTATACCTCAGCCTGCATTGCCACTGGGAATTATTTCATGCTCTGTGCAGTACTTTCCACTTATCTTTATTAAACCTCATCATTTCTAGAGGAAGCTTCAAGCCCATTGATGTGTCTCCATGTAGTGGCTCTTCTTTTCCAGTGTATCTACATCTCTTCCCAATCTGATGCTGTCTGCAGCCTTTTTGAGGAGGCGTTCAGTCCTGTAACCTGGAAAATTTATAAGGATTTTAAATAGTATTGATCACTGGAATTTGACTGGGCTCCAAACACATAGAGTAATCCTGACTAATCATCATGAAATCTTTATTTTTCCCAGGCTAATATAGAGTCTTCCACACAAAATATGTATTACTTATGCAGATAGATGGATTGCAAAGCATTTCACATAGAACTAATGTAAAGCTGTAAATATAGTATTACTGGCCACAGTGTTTGAGTTAACTCTTCAGGGCCTCAGGAGTAAAAATTTTCCATATTGACCCTGGTCTGCCTGGAGCTTTATTTTAGCTTGTTTTGCTGCAACAACTGTCTAACCATCAGCTGAATATTACCTAACTCAATCTTGCGCTAGCTGATTTTCTGCAATTATTTCACCTCTTGTTATAAAAATGTGGATAAATTTCTGTTACAAAACAATCTTCACAGCAAGTTGGGTTTTTTATAACACTAGAATAAAAATGAAACGCAGAAAATGACAAGTGTAAGATGTTAACAGAGGCTTTGAAAGTGAGACCACCACCTGAGCCTTCAAGCTTATAATATCTAAAAAGCTATCAAACTCTGTTCAACAATGGAATACAGTCCTGGAGAAATTTCCTTGAAGAAACAGTTAAAAGATTTTCACACTGTGTGAAGATACCTCCCTTATATTAGCTCAGATCCCACATCCTCCATTTCTTAAGTCTCTTCTGTGGCAGAGGACTCTAGGGGTCCCCAAAGCACTTTACATCTTTGAAACATAGATTCATAGTTTGAGTCAGAAAAGACCTTTGAAGGTCATCTAGTCCAACCCTCCTTCAGTAAGCAGAGACATCTTGCACTAAGTAAGGTTGCTCAGAGGCCTATTCAACATGACCTTGATGTTTCCAAGGAGGGGCATCTACCACCTTTTGGGCAAACTCTTCCATTATTTTACCATACTCATTGTAAAAAAACATCTTCCTTCTATCTAATCTTAATCTACTCTCATCCACTTTAAAACCATTATCCCTTGTTTTATGCCAACAGGCCCTACTAAGAATTCTGTCTGCATCTTTCCAATAAACCCACTTTAAGTACTGTAAAGCTGAAATAAGGTCTCCATGCAGCCTTCACTCCTCCAGGCTGGACAACCCCAAGTCTCTCTGTCTGTCCTCATAGAAGAGGTGTTCCAGTCCTCTGGCCAGTTGTGTGGCACTCCTCTGGACCTGCCACAACAGGTCAGTAGCTACCCTGTTACTGAGGAGTCCAGAGATGGATGCAGCACTCCAGGTGAGATCTCACCAGAGCAGAAGGGCAGAATCACCTCTCTTGCCCTGCTGCCCACACTGCTTTTGAAACAGCCCAGAATACAACTGGCTTTCTAGTCTCTGAGTGCACATTGCTGTCATGTCCAGCTTTTCACTTACCAGTATCCCTAATTCCTTCTCTGCAGAACTGCTCTCAATCCCTTTATCCCCCAGTCTGTATTGATACCAGGAGCTGCCCTGACCCAGGTGTAGGACCTTGCACTTATTCTTGTTGAATCTCGTAAGGTTCACATGGTCCCACTTTCCAGCCTATAACCTCATGATATCTTCCAGGATATCATGAGGTTATAAGGAACTCAGTATTTATATTAAAAAAAAAAATAAAAAAAATCTTAACTTTGAAAACATCCTCCTTCCAAGTTTCTTTTTCTTTAATATTTTTCAATTAAGATATTGGTGAATTGTATATCTGTGGCTAAGAGATTAAAGACATAGGAGCTGAAGCAGTTTTACAGGGAGATGCTAAGGCTACCCTCTCTTTTACCTAGAACAACCTAATTTCATTATGCAGCATAATTTGGAACATTCACAACAATACTTCATGGTATTAAGTAAAACTGAGAAACAAAAAGTGGTTTGATAACTAACATGTCAAAATTTTATGCAGACTAGACCAAAACTATATGAAAAGTTCACTCTCAGGTTGAAAAATCTAGCCTTATCCTTGAGGTTGTAATGATATAAATAAAAGGTTCATGAGGCTATACAAATTTCTTTCTTTTTCAAGATAGCAATATTTTTCTTTAGAAAATTTTTTTCACTGTACATTTTAATGATATACATGTATATGATGACATATTTCTTCCATTATTTTTTATAGATATCATTATTCCACGTCAAATCAAATGAAATCCAGTTTCAAATTAAAACATTCAATATTTTGCTCTCTAAGTGTTGATTACTTTATAAATCCAAGCCCAAATGAGAGTCAATATTATATATATTATAGTCTATATTTTATATCTCTACCAGATATGATTCAAGAGAAACTGCAGAAACACTCACTTTAGATTAGACACCTATATTTGCTCAACCAAATTGTTCTCTGAGATCTATTGACTGTCCTGATTAGACTTTTCATTAACATAATTGAGACTAGACATGTACCTCACCTCTGCGAGATACATAACAAAGTGAGCTTATCAGATGTAAACCTGGAGATTAATGCCTCCTGTGAGAATCTACAACATGTTCCATTTTCTCACTTCTAATTTTTTAGTAACACTTTGAGCAACATTTATTGTACTGTCAAATCATGATTTTGCACTCTTCAAACTTTTTTATCTGAACCCTTTCTGGTGTCTGCTTTGCATTGAAGAAAATAAATTCTATGTATTTGACTGAAACTGACTCTTATACTCTAATTTTGCAATAGTTTCTTTGTACCTTCGTAATTTGAACTTGGAAAATTTTATTCTAAATAAAAGTGTTAGTGATTAGTAACAAAACCAAACCAACCAAACAAACACAACCAAAACAAAACCAACAAAAAACCCCACAAACACTGCCTTTTTTATTCATGGATCAAACTAAGTTTTTCTCTAAAATCTTTCCATATCTGTAATGCAGAAGAACGCTGTGTACCCCTTCAGCAATGTGACTCTAACAAGCGATAGCTGGCTGTGGAATAGGGTTACTGCTATATTTATTACTAAAGAGGTGGAAGGAAAAAAGCCTCTCTCCTACAGTAATTTGATTTTTAATTTGAGGTTGAAAGTTAGTTACTGGAAGTCCTGGCAATGCTGAACATAAGAGTAGCAAATGGACTTTAGCATTAAAAGGCTTCAACGTATAATGCTGGTAGTGCTATTGTATTTTGTTGGCTCCATAAAAAGATTTAAATAACACAATTTAGTTTGAGTCAAAATCCATTTTCATAATACCTGATTCTAGCATCTGTGCATGGTTACTTATAAAAGTTTAAGATTTCACTGTTTTCTTATTAGACACTTCATAACCCACATCTACACATCTTCCAGATGTTTCTTCTGTGAATACCTTCTAACTGAATGATGCAATAGTAGGAGGCAGTCAGGTGATGGGAGTATTTTTTGTTTTTCACAAGTCTGAAGTAAGCTGCCTCTTGACAGTTAATATACTGGCACTCAAATGAAAGACTTATTTTTTTTATTGCAAACACATTGTTTGATTTCTCTTGAATTATATTTTGGGTATTTTAACATTTACAATATAACTTCTAGCACATTGTGAATTCAGAATCATGTCACATAAAATAAAGATGTGGATCTGCTCTATATCACAAAGGACCTATTTCATTAGACTAACTCTTTTTCTGTCAGGTTGAATTGTAGTTTAACAACTTTTATTTTGTTAAGCAAAGTTTCTTGAAAAAGGTATACAGTAAATATGAAATTCTGGGATTCTAGTTTTCAAAGAGCACCCATAAGGCACCTTACATTTCTATCCTGGGCTTATACTGTAAAAGTACAACAACATAAAAAAGTTAGAAAAGAGGAATAAATCAACAAATGATAACCCTGATTTCTAAGACAGATGTCATCATTTTCAAAATGGAATTATTAAAGTCAAGTTCCTAAGTTTAAGGCTATTTAATCTATGATTAAACATTTGAGAATTTATTTTTTTTTCAGGAATCCTCATCACCTAAAGAGATAAATAGGTTAAAAAAAGATTATATGGATTCAAAGACTTTTGTTTTAATTTGGTTAAGATACATAAAGAAACAATGCATAAAATGAGTACATACTAATTTTTGTACCCTCTACACCCTACATGCAAGGTTTCATTTTCCTAAGCTAATGAGTTAAGTAACTGAGAAGTTTATTACTTTGCGGGGAGTTTTTTTTGTTTTGATTTTGTGGGTCTTTGTAGTTTTTTATTTTTATTTAATTTATTAGTTATAGCTGTTCTTCCTACCTTGGTTATAGATATAGTTGTGATTTGACATTGATTTCTCTTGACCATAGTTCAAGTGGCAAGGAACCTCCAAACCCTCCACGTTGCCTTCCCTTTGTAGCACCAGCTGTGTTGGTAGGAATTTTGGGGGTGTCCAGAAATGCCAGCTGAAGGAACTGGCCTTCATAAAAATAATTTGAAGCAGAAGGAAAAAAGTGAAAGAAAGAAATATTTTTAAATTGAGGCAGTTCCATACTCTAATTCTCCACAGATAGCTGTATCAGTGGAAATAACTGGGACAGGGCAGATGTAAATGGCAGTAATGGAACTGGTTAAAGAATCCATAGCAAACCATATCCTGACTGTGAAAGGTTCAGCCCTTTGTTGCAGACAACTGATTGCTTACTTCTCTTGATATTCCATTCTTCTGACAGAGGACTCTATGCTATAAGCTTTACTTGGGCTAAGTAATAGCTATTAATTCAAGTTTTCATACTGAAGGGTTGATGCCAGTAAAAGCCATATGGGTGTATTCGGGATTATGGCACTGGCCTCTCTTCCATTATTTCAGAAACTGTTCAGTCAGCTGACATTTCTGACATATAAATGACTCAGAATCTCAGGATTTTCTTTGGTTTTCATTTACTGAACACATTCAAGTAGATACATCTAAGACAAACAAAATTAAAAGATAATGTGAAACAGGGAGTCATTCAGCTTACTCACTCAGCAGCCCTAGAAATAGTAAACATTAGTATTAAAAGGCAGTAGCACTAGGAGTCTTCAAGTAGTATAAGACATTTATCTACTTATTTTAAATAATGCATTCTCTTTAGAGTGCACCACTCAAATGAAGGGCAATGCTTGAAGAGGGCTCTTCCAGGTTCATATGAGAAAGGAGACAATGGAAGTTTTGCTCTGAATAAACTCTCTAAGAATGAGACTAGTTAAGCTATGGGAGGTAGAATATTAGCAAATTCAGATATTTTCATAATAGGAAAAAAATTTCAAATTTTCCTGTTTTGGATTATTTTGCCTCCATGGACAGAAGATAGATGAATTTAAACACATTAATAACTTATTGACCTAACACTGTGAAGAAGTACTGAATGCTTACTTCTTGCAGTTACTGGTCATTTAATAAGGGCTTGGGGATTTCAAAGCACTTTTCATAAACAACAGCCTAGCCTTACTCTGATGCCTCATCAAAGCGATTCACTGTTTCACTTTATATAATTTTACCACATAAAGCAAAAAGGAGAATATAATTTTTCAATGACTCTTTGTTCCTCTCACAAGCTAAAAAAAAAAAAAGAAAATAGTGGCCACATCCTTAGGGCTGACCCATTCAGACTTACCTATGCTGGATATTGTTGACAATTTATGGTGAATGAACCATCTTTAGAGGCAGATTCCTGTTGGTTTGATTTGAATTGTAGTTCCTAAATCCCTGATCAGTTATCAATCAGATTCATGTAATCTTGGAAAATGAATCTCACAATGCAACAGAGCCACTAGGAGAGGAGGGTGAGAAGGACAGGAAAGACATTTTGGCAAGCAAAAAAAGGCAACAAGAAAAGAAGACGGACGGTAATCATGTGGGAAATAAACACTGTGAATAAATGGGAAATGTTGATGGAAGGGAAATACTATTAAAAATTGGGTATAGAATAGATTAATTTTTTTAATGAATATATTATTAAGATTACTGTTTACCCTAGAAGTCAAAGGGTAGTGAAAATATACTAACGGTATCTCAGTAACAATGATGAAGGGGATGCAAAGATTACTTTAATGATAAATTTTAATTTACTTGAATAATAAACTTCAATTTGTTAATGAAGTAACTTATATGACTGGGTTATCTATCACAGCAGATGACTCTAGAAGCAGAAGAACTTTCACAGTTAAATGCCCTGATCTGATGAAGA
Organism: Formicarius rufipectus; assembly: GCA_013399695.1. NCBI lineage: Eukaryota > Metazoa > Chordata > Aves > Passeriformes > Formicariidae > Formicarius > Formicarius rufipectus. Next base: position 118,170 of record VXAU01004610.1, on the reverse strand, counting down.
CAGCAGAAAGAGGACAGGAACAGGAAAACAAAGGTCTTCTGACCTTCTTTGAAATACATTTCTGTGTCTTATTAGGCAAGCAGTCTCATTGTACCAGACCTTAGGTATCTGTACAAACATGAAAATTATTTGATTAGATGAAAGAGAACACTGCAATATCTCTTCCTACTATAATGCAACTAAAATGAGAGATAGAAGCTAAATTACAGTTCAAGTTGTAATTGAGGAGAATATATGCCTTGAATAGGTTGAAAATAATTATGGGAATTAAAACATAGTTCTAAAATATTAGAAGAAAAAAATAAACTGACTTTTATAAGCTTTTTAATAAGATTTTGAAAAATGTTAGGGTTTTTTTGAACATATGGAATAAGCTTTATAATTTTATTTTTCTACCTTCACAGGATGCATAATACTCCAGTAATGCTATTAAATAGCACAGGATTTTAGAGCACTTCTGAAGGCCACACGTGTAGGGGTTGATCAAATCTACTTGCCATTTAAAGCTTGAGTTCATGAGTTTGGGGGAGGATATAACATGTTGCACATTTCCTTATATTCCTTTTCTTTCATTTCAATATAGAACTATTATGCTTTGAAAATTGAAAGGAATTCTTAAAATTATTATTATTATCTGATTGTGGTAAGAAATGAGTTTGCTTCTGATATATATAGAAGTTACATCTTTCTCACAGAAGTATGAGCAACAAAACAAATTAAATTGCTGTATCCAATCTATTAACTAGAACATTTTTTTTCTGTCTTTTTTTTTCTAAGCAGCAAATTCCAGGAACAGCTACATTTATAAGAGCTCACTCACAGTTTCTGTTTGTCCTGGAACAGAACAACCAGGCTGACCCTCTAACCTGAGTATGATCCAGCCCCTGTTATGGAAAAGTGCACTGTTACAGAATACAGCAGGAGGTGAGCTAGACCACAGAGATGAAACACAGGTATGAAGGAGGTAGGAAAACAAAATCATCCTAGATCACAGAGGCATTAGTTAATAAAAGAAACTGTAGAATTCCACTGAAGCCTTGCATGTGAGCTAGGGCAAGATGAAGCTCCAGCATAGGAATCCTCCAGGACAGGCAGAAGAGAGGAAGGTTTGATGCTCTCTAGTCTTATAGTATATGCTGTACTGCTCATCATGTTTCATGAAGTCCTCTCAGCAATGCTACTCCTTAACTTTTCACCCATATGCGATCTCTATCCATTCTTCATCACTGGATGAAAAGCATAGTCATTTATAATTTACTTATTTCCCTTTAATTGCGTGCAGTCTCCCCACTTCTCAGGGAGTTTGCTACAGTGCTGAGGAAACAAATCACTCCAAATGCAATGCTACTTACAGGTCTTGTCCTCACTCTGGATAAACACTAATAAATGCAGCAAATTTTTTGCAAGAGGAAAACTCATTGTATTCAGAAAGAAAGGATTTAGTCCACTTTTAGCTCTTCAGAAATTAACTCACAGCTGAAATGAAAACACACATGAATTCAAAAAACAATGACGATCAATACAGAAGACCTTTCTCTCTCTAAAGCACCATAAGAAAATAATAACAGCTGAAATAAAATGCGTTCTTATCAGTGGTCACCAGGGAAATCAGGACAAGGCTTCATAAAAAGGCAACAATATGCTTTTAACAATCATAAATAAATTTCTTTAGAAAGAGTTTAAAATAGAGAATCCAAGTGACTTTAAGAGATATTTTTGATTATGGGCAAAAAGGGATAAAATATAAAATTACGATTACCTTGTCACTGAAAAAGACAAGACTGTTGAGGCAGATACCCTCTCTGATCTTTAAAGTGTTCTCAGTTTGATACTGCAGTAAAATTATGAAACTGATAAAATAAGCTGCTTTATCCAAATGACTCATCATTTCACATTTTTTCTTTGTTTTTTAAGGTGGATTATATTTTAGAATTTATTGATATGTTTATTCTTATTAATGTACATACATTTAATATCAAAGATCATGTGAATTGATTAAGAAGCAGTGCCATTTTCAGTATAGATTTATTTGGAGTTTAACACCAGCAAATCATGCTGAGTTGGGAATAGAAGATAGGAAATTTCTGGTGAGATACTGTACAATGATTGATTGTACTTTTCTAAAGAGAACATAATTTACCTGCAGTGCTGAGATTATTTACTTAGTTATTTACTTAGTATTTTCTGTTGATCAAAACTGCTTGCAGTTTTTGATGCCAATGTACAAACTCATTGTTTAAATCTGGAAACCTGAACACGGTATGTCAGATCAGAATTTTATCACCAGTGTGAGTTTTTCTACACTGAGTTTATGGTTATGTCTCTATGTTAATTTCTTTTTAAGTTCATTTTGTTGTGAAAACTTTCAGAGATTCAAAATTAGAAAAGATACTTAGATTTCTAAGTGGAACAACCAAGTAAATTAGTAAGATGGATAGAGACGCAGTATTAATCTTGATCTGCATGATCATATGAAGAGAAAAACAAATATATAGCCACATAGGGTTTATTTTTATTTTGCCACTTGTGTATGTTAGAAATAATTACATAGAACCAGCAGTGATTTTTGTATCCTAAAACTATTCAGCTAGTGCTGTTTAGAGTTCTTGAAGTCTTGAAAACAAAAATACATTCAAGATCTACCAGTGAGAAGAGACCATAATCTCATAACTAAAGAGAACATTCATTGTATAGAAAATTCCAATGATGTTTGGAATGATTCTTTTTATCTCCAAATACATAATTCCACATAATTTATTTCATAGAATCATAGAATCACTAATGTTAGAAAAGACCACTAAAATTGTCAAGCCCATCCTTTGACTGAATACCACCATGTCAACTATTCCTTTAGATGTAACTAACTAACAAGGTATTTCATCTTTCACAATATTCCATGTATCATTGCAGCAGTACTGTAGTGGGCAATATCATTATATTCAATTTGCAGACAAAGAGATTGCTGTGTTCTAACCCCAGGAGGCAGCTCAACACCCTTGGTGGAATAGGAGAAAGAATCAGAGCAGTAAAAGTGAGAAAATGCATGGGTTGAGAGAAAGACAGTCTAATAGGAAAGCAAAAGCTGCACACATAAGCAAAGCAAAATAGGGACTTTATTCACCATGGGTAGATGGGTGTTCAGCCATCCCCAGAAAAGCAGTGCTCCATCATGTGTTGGAAGACAAACACCATCACTATGAATGTTCACCCTTTCCTCCTTCTTCTCGAGCTTTATATGCTGAGCATGATGCCATATGGTGTGGAATATCCCTTGGGTCACTTGGGATCAGCTGTCCAGGCTGTGTACCCTCCATGCCTCTTGTGTGACCTCAGCCTACTTGTTGATGGGGTGGTTGAGAAGCAGAAAAGGGTTCAACCCAGTGCAAGCAAAAACATCCCTCTGTAATCAACACCATTTTCAACACAAAACCAAGACGTAACTCCATACCAACTACTGTGAAGAAAATTGTCTCAAACTAACTGGGACAGACAGAGATAAATGTTTAATTGTATGCCAGAAAAGACATCTATGACAAATAAGACTTTTAAATGGTGTCCCAAATGCTATGCTTCTATCAGGTAAGACTTTATAAATGGAAAGCAAAACTTTCATCTGGTTGTCAAAAATTATGGTGACTTTTCAATTCAACAGTATGTCAGAAAAATAGAAATCATACCAGAGCTTAATTTGTTTATTGACCTATGAAATAAATGCATCAGAACTGGTATTTTAATCTTAAAAAAAGAACTACTTCTCTCTTTTAATCTTTTTAGTAATATTTGTAGTATTTTGTTCCATTACTGATTGCATAGTTTTCACAAGCTGCTTAAGGAATTTCCCTGCAAAGATTCTTCGAAATTTCATGCTTTGTGAAAGACATAAAAAACCTGTTCATTTGCAACTGGCAAATAAGAACACAAACTACACTAAAAAAAAATAAAACAGAAAAAAAATGCTGCTGCATGGAGTAAAATGAAATGAAAAAATAAACTGTTTAAGTTACAAAACAGCTACCAAAAAGAAGAAAACACTTCAATGAAAATGGAGATAAGAATGTGGATGTTTTAAAAGGATTTCACTTGGTGGGATTTGCCATCATGAAAATCAATATACGGTACAATATGGGGTTTATTTGCTTTCCTTTAGCATTGAATAACCATTGAAAAACAGATGAGAAAATACAATCTGAAAACCAAGCTACGTGCTAAACATCAAATAACTTGTCATAGTACCATCATTGAAAAGTGTAATATCCCTGAAGATAAAAGGAAAAGAAACATAAAGATGTCAAGAGATAGAAACGAGATAAGATAGCCTGGAGATTTTGATAACAGAACATATAAATGCAACAGAACACATAAAGACATTACACTTGTCCAGGAATTAGGTTCACAGAAAGAAAGGAGTGTTTCCAAAATGAAAGAGGGGAAGTTTGTATGTGTTACACTACAACATGGATTATACAATATATCAACAATAGCTATAGATAGTTATATTGACATGACTTAGTTCAAGATTTGAATGTCAAATCCTGTTCTCTTTTTTCTTTTTTTTTCCTATAAAGAGAGTAATTATTCAACATCCAAGTTTTCAATGCTAGGCCATTATAAAGAGGTCACAGCTAAACTCAGATATGCAGACAGACCTACCTTAATCAGCATTCAGACTGTTGTACATTTTGTAACCTCTTTGTAGATAAGTAAACATGGTATATGAGAGCTGTCTATCTGGCACTCAGCATGAAAGCTGAGTAGAGAAAAAAAGTCACTAAAAAAGAACACACAACAAGCAACAACTCCCCCTCCTTCCCAATAAATAATTCAGAAAATAAAATCCTGGGCAGACATAACACCATTATTTATCCTGCTCCTAGTAAAGCTCTCTGGTTACATTAATTTTTTACAGCTTTGTCTTAGCATGATGTTGAAATTCTTTTCTGATTTTGGTACGCCTCACATTTTGGAGTCTTCACAGTTGCCATGCCTTAGTTCCACTCCTTAGGGTTCCCTGAATTTCCTTGTGGAGTAATTACTTCTTTCTTCATCCATAAAAGAAATAGACTTGCAGTCATTTAAAATATACTAAATATTCTGGATTGCATTAATCACTTTGTTCATAACAGTCTAGATAGCCAAACTAGGAGGTATACAAATATCAACAGGTTTCAAAGATCTCACAGAGTAAATTCATATATCAAGGATAGGTTAAAAGAGAGACCCCCAAAACTCAGGAAAAAAAAAAAAAAAGGCATTAAAGAAGTCCAGATTTTCATATTTGTGCTGCTATGAAAATGTTTCATCTGTGTTGTTTCTCCATATTATCCATTCAACTGCTCTCAGCTGGTGTAGCTGAGGAGCCAGTTGTCCTCCCTCAGTTTTTGGGAGGATACTTTTAGGACAGTTATAGTATTAATTGCGATTTTTCCCAACTAATTTTCTGAGTCTGTTTCTGCTTTCAAAGGTAAATATGACACAGTCAACTGATAAGTATGTTCTAAAAAGGTGTCATTTATGCCTTTCACAACTTACAGTGCAATACAAATAAGACATTTCAGCTTTAGTTTAGAATAAGGCAGAGCATGAATATAGAGAGGAAATTGGAGATTAGTTCAGTTCTCTCTCAGTTTTGATACTTTGAATTCAAAGTATCAAAAACTAGATCCCAGTAGCTGATGATTTATAATTTATTCATTGTGAAGTATTAAATTAAAACTAAATCTTCCTTATTTTTGTAATTTTTATAAAGGCACTGATAAACCTTCTTTAAGTATAAAGCATTGAAAAAACTAGAATAATCATTTAAAAGTTTTAGTCAAATAATTGATCAATATTTTCTTTTCCCTCTTTGAAAAGAAGGAGTGTTGCATTCAAAACCTTGCCATTGGCATGAAAAGAATACATTATATTTGAGAATCCAAGAACTTAGTCAATTAAAATAATTCTAACAGTCTAATCAAAATATGGCAGTTATAAAAATACAACAGAGCATCAGAGCAAGTCTTCAGAGTCCAAAGTTGTCTTCCAGCACCTTGACTCTCTCAATCAGGTTCCTCTATGTTGTTTACGTGTCCTTTTGTTCAGTGATTCCCAATTATTCAGACTTTCTATCCTCTGTTAACTTTAAAATTGATTTTACCTTGAAAATACCAGGTATGATTTGTGATTTGTAGATAGGAATTTTTATCTCTGTAGCCCAGTAAGTACATGGTTGACATTGTTAGTAACAAGCTGTGTAATGAATTAGTTAGGGCCTCTGGACTGATGTTTGCAACATTTACTTTGAATTTGGTTCAGCCTGCCTGAAACTTTGCTTTATTTGATTTGTCTGTAACAGCAACTTCTCCAGTGACTGGGGCTATGCCAAATTTGGTTCATTTTCACTTATGCTTGTACAGTGTATCTATAATTTTTGTTTAGATAGAGGTACAAACATGGGATGGTAAAGACACTGAACACAGACTCCAGACCTCAGAGCTATAAACAACTCAAATAAATGCAGACAATAAGAGCTGTTTTGGGGGTTTGTTCGCAAAGAGAATAAAGAAAAACTAAACTATATATAAAAAATGCACCATATGTATGAAATGGTTACAGACCACAGAAGAAAGCTCAAACTGCAGAGTGGGTTTAACAAAGGCATAAAAGAAGTCCTAAGTAAATCCTGGACAGAGTTGGAAGATGAAACCATCATAATTAATGACATATTCGTCCACATGAAAGGACTTAGGATGCTGATGACTTGCCACACCCCACTTCAAACTGAAGTCATTTACCTAAGGATACCGAGAAACAGTGAAAAGATGGGGAAAAAACAGCTAGGTATGTGTGCATAACAACTTTAACTGTATGATAACTTTTAATATAATGGCATACTCTTTAGTTTCTTTTTCTGCAATAACTGAACCTGGACTAATAAAAAACCCTTTGAATAGACTGTTCAGATTTCAATTGTATAAACAGTTACTTTTTGACTGCATATATAAAGTGTCTACCCATAATGAGATTTCAGTACTAGGAAATAGCTTCTGGTATCATTCTGTGTCCACTCATCCATGCCAATTTTTATTCAGATACAATTTAATATGCACAGAATAACTACTTGATGTAACTATAAGCTAAAGCAAATTTTTTAAAAGTTACCTGATCATTAGACAATTGCTAACATAACTGAAAGAAGATAAAGACAAGTAAAAACAGATCCTGAGTCCTCAAAACCTGAGACCCTCTACTTGTAATGGCCATAACCGTATTTACAGAAGATAATTGGATAAAGTAAAAAACAAACAATAAAAAATCATAAACAAACAAAAAACCCAAAGAACAGTCACTGATAAGAGAAATAGTAGAAAAGGGGTGAAGGGTATGAGAGATAGGTGTACTGTGAGGGTGAGGTGAAGAAACATTGAAGAGTCCTGTAAATAGTTCTGATATTGAAGAGACTGGTGTTAGTGCACTACACCCCATCACCACATCAAATATTATTACAAAAGCCAGTGAAGAAGAGGCATCGTTTTCCATTCTGAATTTGCTATCTTCATGTGAAGGTGTTAAGCAAGTACTATCTTCATAATTGTCACCTTTGTTACTTTAGGAAAACTTGCCATTTACTTGCCTACTTACTGATTTATATAAAAGACCTACTTGTCAAGATATGAGCTGGTCACAACTAAAATGAGACTGAGAATTTAACTATTTTATCTCCACACCTTGTTTGGATTAAGGTGTATTCCTAGGCTCTCTCCAAAGAAGTTGGAATTCAAGATGAGTAAACTGAAAGTAATATATGGCAAGGTGACCAGTTATTCCTTAGTCATACGAAGCACACTGATTCTTCAAAGGCTATAGAAAATGTGTACATTTATTCCAATATATATATTAAAGGGATAAAATATACACCTAAATGAATGATAGCAATTCCTTCACTTTTTAAGTGTAGCTCAATATAGAGAAGAGTTCCTAGGTAACAATGGGACCTGAGTTCTTCTTGTCAATTCCACTGCAGAGACATACAATTCTTGGTAGTGATAAATCATTTCATATCTACTCGGAAGAACTTCACAACCTTTTCTAAATTAATTTTAAAAATCAATATAAAAAGCCAACAGTAGGTCCAAATACTGAAATTGATGTGTCACCAGAAGAGAAAGTTAATGAAGACAAGATACCACTAAAAGGATTCAAGGTGTTATCAATGAATATTAAAGGCTCAGGTCTGACATCATCCAGACTTACATCAGCTTTTTATCAGCTGAGGGTCTGACCACGAACTGTAAAGCAACACAGGGCCAGATGCAGCCTACCTACATCATAGAAGTGGTTTCCTGGTTCCAGCAGGATCTCCTAATGAGGCAGCTTCCACAGCTTCCACAAGATCTTCTAGAGATGTTACTTTTCTCCACAGACACATTTCTCCACCTGTATTTTCAGACACATCAGCTAACAGAACCAGGCAACAGAAAATGTGAGTTGCAGCAAAATACTTTTATAAGAAGAGACAATCAAGCATTTTTTAGATCAAACAGAACTAGTGGAACAAACACATAATTCTTTCACACAGCAGTTTAGTGGTAATAGTATCTTAAGTATTTAAGTAACAGAACTGAGACATTAAGTCTTACCTGCCCTGAGAAGGCTTAAACCCATAGCTCTGCTTTCTGAGAAAGTCTCTGAACTTAAAATTGCAGAGCCTAGGGCTGAGGAGTTGGCCTTCCTGAAGGAAATGGGACGCTTCTAGTAACAAAATGCATTGTTAGGAAAGTCATACAAAGAATAAGTCAAAAGAAGCCTGATGACTATAGGACAAGGTCTTTTGTAAGATTTATGATTGTTCATTCTTTCCGATCAACATACCCAAGGGTAATGATGCATTTTATCCAATTAACTTTAAATGTAAAAGTCATAAACAGTCTTTGACTCAAAGTTCAGGCTCTCAGTCCCTCCCACCTCCTCACTATCTAGTAGACTGACGCTTCAGCTCAGTAAGAAATCCACATTGGAAAATGTAAAATCAAACAAATAGCACAATGAAGGGAAAATTAAGAGTTTTCCATTCCAGGATTTTTTTTTTCAGGTGACACTGTTCATTGGATTTGTCCCAAATTCACAAATTTCACTGGTTAACCCATTTTTAAATATTGAGCACATTGTTTAAGTCTTTTTTTCTCTTAGACTGCAATAATGATATATCTGCTAACTAACAAAAAATATAATATTAGATTACAGAGATATTATGTCTTTTATTTTGATTTTTCATTTTTGGAGAGCGTATGGGTTTAGGGTGGGGGGTTTGGAGTGTTTGGGTGGTTGTTTGGGCGTATTTTTACAACCTTTCCTATAAATTTAAGAACTTCTTTTGGCATATGTGAGTATATCTGTAAAATGCCACAAGATTTTTATAGAGAAATATTATATTAAAAGTTAGGCAACAATATGGAAAGCAAACACTGATTTTTTTTTTCATTATAATTATCAATTAAAGAAGTGGTGTGCAGATGTATTTCAATGGGTGACATTCTGAGATTCCAAGTCTTCTCTCAATACATTTTAAACAAACATCCATAATAGCATACAGAGATATTATGTCTATTATTTGGATTTTTAGGTTTTGGGGAGTGTAGGAGCTTGGGGTGCGGGGTTGGAGTATTTGCATGGTTGTTTGTGCTCAGTGAATAATATACAACATATAATGTACATATATCTTTTTTCACATAACTTGAATGTCCACAATACATTACATTTTTTTATTTCTTGAACTTTTTTTGTGATTACAGCCATTAATTTAATTTTCTTATATTCCAGATAAGAGAATTAGTTGAACATGTCAAATTTATGGCACAGTTTGGGTGGAGGGTTTTGAGTTTGTTTTTGCGTTTTAAGGTGGTTTCTTGGTGACACCAAGGTAATTTAGTTCTGTTCCTAATAGAACTGCCTATACTTCTGAATCAGCACTATGCAAAAAACTATAAGGAATCAGTTTGTAACTATGAATTCATTCATGCCTCTGGTTTGAAATAAGAAAACTCTCAAACCAATGTAGGAAATGGCAGGCATAATTTCAAATACTTGCTTTGCCCTATTCAGTTCAATAGGATATACCTAAATTTCTTACCCCAGCCATACATTATAATCAGTGATCTATGGGTTTCTCTCCTTCATCTAGTGATTGTGTTCTAGTGAACAGCAAAAAAGACTAAGAAAAGCAAGACCAACCAGTATCCGAGGGGTCAAAGCAAACAAAAAGTATTTTATTAACCAACTTTCAAGATTCCATTAATGTGCGAAGACATAATAATGGAAAGATTAGATAAAAATTTTCAGTTATTTCAAGGTTTTCTTCAGCTTCACTATTTCAGGACCCTGAAATTTTTTATTTTGGAATAAAAAAATTCTCTTAATTACATTTTATATAGTCAGTCTGCTTCTCTGAAGACTTTTTATCTTGACAAACTCGTATTTACTAAAGAAGAACATTTTGTTATTATACTAATGTCTGCTTATAATACCAATTCTAACAATAAATGAATGCCTGCAAGCTTCTCAGGATGATGTTTTGATCAGGGAACAGGGTCCAGAAGGAAGAGAGCTGAAAAAAAAATGCCACCTCTAGAATTAGAAACATAAATAAAGAATCCCTACTGTAAAATACTAATTGTTCAGACAACAGAAGAGACTTTTAAGGGAAAATACAAAATATGCAAATTAAAAGTGAATCTAAATTATTGTTTTATACACAGTATGACATTTGTTCTTGGAACCCTGGAGTAATAGTCTTCAACACTTCAAGACAATCTTATTAGACTATAAAATAGAATCTTGTGTGCAAATAGACTAAACTCTGATAATCTATCTAATGTGAATTTACCATTCTAATGAAGCAGCTTTCAACACTTGTAAGAAAATTATTTTTGCAAAAGCTCCAACAGCAAAAGTTATTCTGATTTCAGCAATATTCAATCCTAAATCCACTTTCTAAATTCAATCCATGTATTGAATATTTTAGGACTGTAACCTAAAAGCCAGATTAAATATTTGATATTTTTTACTTACTCCAGTATCTTTTGTCAAGATAATGTCTTTATCAAACTATATTTAATACTGAGCAGCTCTTTTCATGGTGGTCTGTTAAAACAGATTGTTTCCTCTTCTAATTAGAGTGTCATTTGCATGAAGAGTATCTTTGATTAGAAGCATTTACATCTTATTTTTTTTACCACAGCCTTTCACAGGAATAATTTGAGATATCACAAACAGAAGATTATTAATTCAAGTAGAGACAATAAGCATCTAAGATCCTGTTGTCATTCAAGGTTCTTGGCCATATGGAAAATAAGAAAATGGGTTGTATAAAACTGCACAGCATCAGCAGATACTGCATCAGAGAGCTCTGAAGACTGATGTTTATCTGCAGAGCAGGTGTCTCTACTTTTAGCTTCTCACACAGACATACTGGTAGGTGTTTCAGCCTTGTTTTGAAAGAAGCACATTTGAAAGAGAGTAAGAAGGTTGTTGACTTACTTTGTTCAACAAGAAAGGGTAACACAGAGGCCAGTTATTTTATGAGAATAACAACTTCCTCTGAAAAACATTTGATAAATCATTACATAGCTTGAGAAAAGCAAAGATAATATACTTTTTACTTAGAAATTCTAATTCACATCAGTACAGGTACATCTTAGCACTCTTTAGACAATGCTTTGTTTCTAAACAATAACATTTTATTTCATTTCTTTTTAAAAAAATGTGTTGATTCATGCAGCATAATCAAGAACTTTAAGTGTAAATGGTATATTTATTTTTTTAGCAGCTCATCTGTTCAGCCTAAATTTGTAATCATCTGTCTGTGGCAACATAAATTGTTGCTATAACTTGTAGTTTTTGCACTCTTGAAAAATTTTATTGTCGTGCCTGTATTCTGGAATTCTGAGCCTTTTCTGATCAAACATTTTCAAGCTTTTTTACCCTTTAGGTTATCTTGTAAGATAAAGATATTTCTAGAAGCTTGTAAAGAGTAGACCGTGGATTAAAAAACCAAATTATTTTAGTAATGGTCTTAAAGTATCTCATATTGCATCAGATGCATAACATTATTACCATCTATGAATCAAATAATGATTTGCACAAAAACTGATCCTGTAACGAATTAAATAAGGACTTACACTAATTTGCATTAAGAATTATAAAATGATAGAATTGTCTAGGTTGGAAAAGATCTCTAAGATCATTGAGCCCAACCATTTATCTAGCCAAGAACTGGCAAGTTCATCACTAAATCATGTCTTTAAACACCACATCTATGGATCTTTTAATATCTCCAGGGTAGTGACTCAACTACTTCCCTGTGTTGCTTGTTCCAATGCTTGACAATCTTTTTAGCAAAGAATTTTTTCCTAATACCCATTTAAGCCTCTCCTGGTGCAACTTGAGGCCATTTCCTCTTGTCCTATTGCTTCTTATTTGAGAGAGGTGACCAATCCCCACCTTACTACAACTTCCTTTCAGGTAGTTGTAGGGACTGATAAGGTCTCCCCAGAGCCTCCTTCCTCCACTCCAAACATCCCTATCTCCCTCAGCATCTCTTCATAAGATTTGTGCTCTAGACCCTTTACCAGCTTCTCCAGACACACTCCAGCACCTTAATGTCTTTCTTGTAGGGGGAGGCTCAAAACTGATTTGTACTCCTATTTTAAAAAGTACTTATTCCCATCAGAATCACAGATCCACCACATTTCATAAAAGTGCTACTACCCATGGAGGGCAAATCTGTAAAAGCTTTTAAATATGGAATATTTCCTGTCCATAGAAGCATAAGCGCACAGAATCAAAAGCTAAGAATTTATGGCAGCTTTACAACTCACTGTTCATCGGGTGAGTTACAACAGACTGTACGTGCACACTTAGCTCACCCTATCTTCTGAGGCAAAATGCATTAGTTTAAAGTAATTTCATGGGGGTATAAATTTTGTCTTATCTTTTGGCAAGGTTAAGATGACATTTAGTCCACTGCAGTGATATAGCATCTGTCTGCTGACTTGTTGGAAGGCTGTAACTCATTCTGGATTGATCCAGATAAAGCTCTTAGACCACCAGCTTGACTTCAGTAAAAGGCAATATTTATTGATCTCAGTGATTGTGTAACGATAAATCAACTCTTTCAACAACAACAACAAAATCAGTCTTTATTCAAGCAATTAGAAAAAGGAGGCTTTACCATTTCTACTTTATCATTTTCTACTAACTTCATTGATTTAATTGCATCCTCCCTTCAAAAATATGCCTTTTATTTCTAGTTTTCCTAGTTTTTATAATTTCAAACTATGATTCCTCTGATACCTGTCTTTGTCAGATTAAAAAAACCCCACTTCACTGGAACTTTCTGTACATTAAGATATTTATTTATGATTTGTAGTTTCTTTGAAGACTACCTTGTGATACATGTAATTTCTACAATAGCATCAGCCTCAGTGAAGGAAATCACTATCAAAAACATTTTTAATTCATTCTTCAAATCTGCATTTGTGATATGCGTCTACAGGTCTCTTCATCATCAATTACATACCTTTGATACTTTTATTGACTATGAACAGCAGTCTGCTACAATATCATTCTAACACAGCTTTGCAGTAACAACAGCAAAGAGACAGTTGTGAATAGATTTTCCAATATATTTGTAAAATGCAAACATTTTAACAAATACAGGAACATGATCGCAAAATTTCCTTTTCTTCCTGTCCTCAATTTTTTCTGGTTTCTTACTTCTGGAATTAACAGGATATTGTTATCTGCTCCTCCAAAGCAGCTTATGAATGCAGTTACTGGTGAAACTATACAGAACTATGTATTTCATTACTTTTACCTATCACGTCTGGTAAATTCAATATAAACTTTCAGATTCCATAATAATACAAAGAATGGCATAAAACAAACAATGATACAAAGATACTAATCAGTCTGGGCATACCAATTAACCTGAGATTTTCAATTTGCCAAATTTCTCTTGATAGAATACAATTTTCTAGTGTACTCTTATTTTAAGTCCAGGATCTTACAATCGTCAGAATAACCAGATTTTTATTCCTTAAGTCCTTCTGCAAGCAAAGGAATCAGAAGATGGACTTGTAAGCAATATTACATTGTCCGTGAATGAAGTACCAAGAAATTTCTGCAACTCGATTAAGAAAAGCTTCATTTCTTTGTGACATTCCATATCCTACTATAAGGCTTTCTACAGTAAATTAAAGATGGTAAGAATGCACATAGCACTTACAAATATGGGCCTAATTATAACTAAACCAGGTATGAGTTCCGAGAACTATTTGTCTGAGGACTGTAATCAAAGAATAATTGTTCTCTCCTAAATCCAGCTCTTCCAGGTAAAGGTCTTGCTAACCCACTCTTAATCTCCTATGTTTATTATGACTGTGTCTCCTCTCATTATAGCACTGAACTGAGAATGCATTAATGCCACACTACTTTTCTTACATTTTACAACACTGCTGAGATACTATGATACATGGATTTTTTCAAGCTAAGTTCATTACTTCACTAAACATGAGTTGTACTTTTTCATTGCTCTGGACAATGACCAATAAAGAAAACTGTAGCATCAGAGTGTTATTTTATTGACTTGTGAGCTTTCAGTATGTGTCCATGATTTGGTTTATAATAAACAAAATCAATTACTTAGAAGAATATCTCGAGTTTTGAAAACTAATTGTCATTTTGGAAAACTTCCTTGCCTTTCAGTGCTAAAGGACTTAAATAAGTGTCTCTAGAGAGGGTATCTTGTAAATCATTAGGGATTTTTAAATTTTTATTTTTTTCAGGCATCACACAGAATAAATAAAAAAACTCAGTGTTAGCTCTCCTCCTTACAAAATAATATGGTATTCTCAAGAACTGTTAGAAAATACAAAATTTTGTGGCTGTGTAAAACACTTGGACACGTAAATATTGTCATCACATGTCTCTGTATTAAATACTAAGATAACAGACCTCTAAAGACTCTACAGGGATATTAATGACCTATAAATAAGGCATGCATATATGATAGTAGAGGGAATTTTTTTTTTTTTTTGAGAAATTGAGAGTTGTGAGTTGAAATTACTTCTGATCAATTGGAAAGTAGTGAATAATCTATCCTTAATGTCATTCAAATAAAACCATTACATTGACATTCATGATACAGATTAGTTTCAGCAGAAAGCTAAACATATACTTATGTCTCCTATTGAGTTCAAGCAGACTACTCAGTACAACACAAATGATATTTAGCATATCACAGAATAAATCATTTTGTAAAGCAGAGAATAACTATAATATTTGGGCATCAACAGTCATGTTAACTGAAAACATGGCTTACATGATTTACAGGTACTCTGAGGAATAGGTTATCAAAGTTATCTAAGAAATTTTACTTTGTGTTTCTTCAAAACACATGTGCCTCAGGAAAAAAAAACAAAAAAAATCATTTTGTGTAAGTAGAATCAATAGTAGAATAAGCCCTGCAGCCATATCAAGTTTTATGTTTGGAAGAAATGAATCAGAAATAAATTAAAATGAAATATAAAAGATATATTTTCTAAACAACAAAAAAGACAACTCAAATATTTTATAATTTTCTGTGTATTTAAAAGTTCTATAATTCTTTAGTATGACAAAAATTTATCATTTGAGAGGTTTCTAGTAAAAAGAAAAAAACCACAATTTTCTAATATTAATGGCCATAGGAACATAGTATTTGATTATTTTGTACACCATATTTGCACAAATTAATAACCTTTCTTAAATGTTTCAGTCAGCCATTCACATAGTCCTTATACACACACAAAATTGATTAGCCAAATGACTCAGAGATGAAGTAATAACAATGAACAGGGAATTAATCAATAGTATGTGAAGCATCAATGTGTTCATCTGGACTGTTGAGCAAAGGCAAGAAAGAAAATATATTCAGTGACCTCAGGCTACTTAAGTGGATAATCCTCAAACACAGAGTACAGAAGGGTTTGGTTTTTCATCCACATATAATAATCTATTCTCTTTTTCTNTTTTGTTTTGTTTTTTTTTTAGCAGAACAATTAACCTTAATAAAAAAGGAAAACTACAGACACACCGATTAGTCTTTATACAGAGACTGTATATTGATTCAATTCACAGAACATGTCATTAGCAAACTGACACTCCAAAGGTAGCTGGCTCCATGCTTACATTTTTAATATCCTTAGAACTTCTGGCCCTCTAATTACAGCAATGCTACCTGGATTTCTAAGAAGCAGTTACATATTTAAAGGTTGTACCTACAATTATACTGCCTTGCATCAGACTTATCAGCTGTTTGGATCATAACCTCACAGAGTAGAAGAACTTCTTTTAATTTAAAAGTTATTGGCTAGCTTTAAAGTCCTTTAAACAAATAATAATGATTTCATAACATACTCTCTAAGACCTGGCTAAGCAAGCCTTCCAGCAAAGAGAAAAAAGGTATATTTCCATAGAGCCTTTAAACAAGCTGTTGATTTAAAAATGTTCCAGCAGTAAAGAAATGAATAATATAATGGTTGAAGAGATCCTCATTCACGGAGTCTCTTTGTTCTCCAGAAAGAAAAGTTGACATTCCTCTTGACTTTTTATGAAGTGGAAGTCTCTTTTTACTAGAATGCATCTATGCATAGGCTTGTGTACAATTTAGTGTATCTGATATCAAACAACACTTGACCTATATGAATTACAGATGCAAGAAGTAAGTAGTCAGTTGATTAGTTTCACATGTTTAAAACGTGCAAGGAAATCAGAAGCATCTCAGTTTCATCTAAAGACAAAATATTTATTTCAGTGAAATTTGTATCATATTCAGTAAATTCGGGGAAAAAAAAACAAGGTCTGCTAAGGCAAACCTTTTCAGCTAAATAAACTTTAATAAAAAGAAACATCAATCTGATAAAAAGTCACATTAGTGGTTCTGTGATTTATATCTGGTAACATTTAAGAATGTAATCTTTGCCCTCCTTACTATTATTCTGTTATGCTTCAGCCAACAGTGTTGCGAGCCCACAGGATAACTTTATTAGGCACCCTTCTAGAATTTTATCCAGATAAAACATATTGATGCATCAAAGATGTACTCCTGGAAAATACACACTTTGCTGGGCTGCCTGTATTTGGTATGCTAATTAGTATTTTCTTTCCACTAACTCTGTGAATCTCTGTGTTTGTACTCTCCACAGAAAGGAAAAAACCCTCAGCATTTTATCTAACTCAGAAATATAAATCAAATAGATGTTAAAAATATTCAAAGGACATCTTCAAACTATTTTAAAGGATCACTTTATATTCCAGATTTTTGATGAGTGATTCACGTTTTTAAGTTGAGCAACAAAAATTCGTCATCTTTGCAACAGGAATACTTTGAGCTCTTAGATGAAATTTCTCATTGAAGAAATACTTTGCACTTAAAGGCCTTGGGAACTTAGATGTTACTTCTTTTTAAACACTTTCCAAAGATGGAAGTATGGGCTTTGTAGTATCTACCTATGTGGGGGAAAAAAAAAATCAGTATCAAAACAAACCAATTATGTCAGCTGCCCAACAAAAATCTAAATCTCCTGCACTTGGAAAGTCACAGCGTATTACTGAAGGTGTGTATGATGTTTTACAAAAGGAATACGATACTTGAGTTTTGAAATAAAATCTGAAAAACTGTAAGTAAAATTGAAAATGTTAATATAGTTATTAGCTCAGAACTGACCACCTATGGATGTGAAACAAATTCATTTCATATGTATAACATGGACTAAATCCAGTCTAAAAAGAAAAAGGAGTGTGAAGATTGTTCCTTACTATGCAATATTTCTTATATTTCCATTTTCTTATTCTTTCACGGTCTTTTCTTAGTTTTCATTCTCCAATTTCATTTCCTTCATTCTATTTTTTTTAATGTTATTAACTAACCCTGAATGACTCTGTAACATTCCTACCTCTTTACTGAACTTTAAGAAGTTAAAATATCTTTATCAGACTACATATTGATTTTTTAAAATTTATTTTCCTGCACCCCTTATTTATCTTCTCTAATTTAACAGTCAATTCAAAAGAAACAGGTATGTTTTATCTCACTCTGCTTTAAGACAAAGAACATTTGTATGATTTTGATGAGGCCTTTAGGTACAATCGTAAGATAAACAATATAATTCAAAGTAACAAGAAAATATTAAATATATGAGCTTAAACAATATTTGTGTATATGTTTATGAGATTCATATACTGTGTCAAGAAAACTTTACTGTGTATTCTGCAAAGCAAAGATAATTTACTTACTTACATAAGAAAGATGATGGCAAAGTAATCTACTGGAGTCCTAATAGGTGATGAGAAAGGAGTTACTGCTCTGTATTTAAAATGGCATGATATAGTATGGTCTACCATGTATTTTTAAAAAAATATTTTATGTCTTGCATTCTTGTTTCAATGTGCTAAATTAAAACAGGTACAAATAAATAAAATATTTGGACTTAAACAGTAACTTATTATAAATGATTGAACAGATCTTGAACAAATGTCTTCTCTCAAGGATACATATACATCTACATATTTATGTATGTACATAAAGAAATCTTGTTTGTGGTAGCAGTCTCTTTGCTATTTCAGACCATAAAGTTTTGCAGGCATATTTCAATGAATTCATTTAATTAGCTGATAAATCACACGAAGCCCACATTGGTATTCTGAAGAGTTCAGAATGGAATTCTGGCTCCATTCTAGCAATAACACTGGTCTGTTTAGTAAGTGATATTTTTAGGAAAGGAGTGAGGATGATTCTTCCCTCAGGGTATTAATGATGATGAAAAGAACTCTAAAATACCCAGTTATTATTATCACTTTAACATCAGCAGGTAGAATCTATCCTGCATAGATAAAAGAACAAAAGTATTAATTTGATTATGCGGTTCTCTGAGATGCTCTCGGAGAATTTTTCAACATTGCTCCATTTCCTTAATTCACATATTTCATTAGATCATTGCTGTAACTGTAAACCCTTGAAACAGTTCAGCTATTGCAAAGGACAGATAATTTTACCTTTAGGTCAGTAATATTTGACTTTTAAGTCCTGTAATTTTTCTTAATTGTTCCATAGTTAGATCTCAGCAACTTATATGTCCTTATTCTGTTATATTGTTCCCAGTTTAACCTTATAGAGAGAATTATACAATACCTATGACCACTGGATTTGAGCCTCCTCAGTATTTTCGATATTGTTTCTTAACTCTGCAGAAGCTTACACTCAGGGGGAATTCATTTCTTGATAAAACATTATGTTCATCTTTAATTAAAAATCAATGGAACCACAAACTACTCTGCATTCTGGATACTAGTATGTTTGCCTGAATTCTCAATCATTACTTTTGTTAAAGGAACATATCAAACAATTTTTGTTCAAGGAACAGAACAAAGAGAGATCATTAAATACACACTTAAAGAAAAATGTTGAACTCAATTTGCTTTCTAGCACAAAGGTATGTTCTTCTGAAACACATTTGTTTGCACTCAATTAGCAACATTACCCACAGCTACTGTTCCTTACACAAGATATCATCTGAATCCTGAACTCATGAATTTAGCCTCTTGTGTAAACTCAATCCGGTTGTATTACAGTAGATAAATTGTTCAAAAAAAAAATATTGATTGTAGTAAAACTCCAATATTTTGAGCACTTGCTGAAACACAAAAACCTCTATAGCTAACACTGTTATGTGAAAAGTTAAGAGCAATTTAAGAATTTAAAATACATCTTACTGAAAACTTTGATAGGTGTTGTGGTTTAACCTCAGACAGCAACTTGGCCCCACACTGCACTCACTCACCCCCACCATGGTGGGACAGGGGAGGGAATTGGAAGGGTAAACATGAGAAAATTCATGAACTAAAACAAAGACAGTGTAAGAGGTATAGCAAAAGGCATGCATGCAGGCAAAGGAAGGCAAGGAATTCATTCCCCACTTCCCATGGACAGGCAGGTGCTCTGCCATCCCCAGGAAAGCAGGGTTCCATTACACTAACAGTGACTTGGGAAAACAAATGCCATCACTCTGAAGTCTCCACCCTTCCTTCTTCTTCCCCCACCTTTATATGCTGAGTATGATGTCATGTTACGGAATATCTCTCAGGTCACTTGGGGTCAGCTGTCCTGCCTGTGTCTTCTCTCAACATCCTGTGTACTTCCAGACTCCTCACTGGTGGAGGGGAAGCAGAAAATGCTTTGGTGCTGTGTAAGGACTGCTCAGCAATAATGAAGACATCCCTGAATTACCAACACTGTTTCATCTGAACTTCCCCTGAGCATCTTTGAAACATTCCCGCATGACCTGTCACTGGATATCCAGGGGAAGAGCTCAATGTCTCCCTCTCCACTTCCCCTCCTCAGGAAGCTGTAGACTACAATGAAGTTGCCATTCAGCCTTGTCCTTTAGAAATTTCACAAACCCAGTGTCCTCAGACTCTTCTCAGGGAACATGTCTTCCATCCCCTTCACCTGATTAATTCCCCACCTTTGGATATGTTCAAGTACCTTGACATCCTTTTTTATCACTGGGCTGGACTGCAGTGGGCTACTGATGGATGACAGCCAACTTAGCACGTCTCAGGCTCCACCCTTTATGCTCTGACATCATCAAATGCTGGTAACAGTGAAGTTCCTGGTTAGGTCTTCCGAATTTAGATTGCAGGAAACTATTATTAAGGAAACATAGGTTTCCTTGTCTATTTAATATTCAGGATTTCATGGCATCCATGAGCAAAAAAACCCCAAACCTGTATATCAGCTTTTCATAGTGAGAAGAAGCTCTGCACTTCCTTTGGCTCCGTTTCCTCATATGTTCTTGCTCATGCAAAACAGCCTGTGCTTGGATAGCCTCCAGGCTTGCTGCACCATCAGGAGCTGCCACTTTTAAGCTCTTTCTGCCTGCAATGCAAGCACAAGGCAGGCATGACAGCACTTCTCGTGCATCAGTGGCCAAGATGCAGAGCAGAGAAAGTTTCTGAGGGCAAAAAGTATGCTTGTAATGTATCATACTTTCAAAAAGAACCAAAAAAACCAACAGAACCACACACCCCTGCAGTCACACTGTGGTCAGTCCGGGTCATCATACTTCAAGTTTCCACTCTTCAGGAAACAGAGACTGCTCAGTCTGCATTGCTGCTGCTGCATTCTGTAGATCTGTGACTTGCCTTTGCCAGACTGCAAGAGATTTTTTTTTCAAGCTAAACTGAGGAATGCATCAGTCTGCTGCTGGCTGCATTGCCTTGTGTTAATGCTAGTGAGCATTGGCTCTGAAATATTCAGAAAACTGAACAAAACAAAACTAAACTAAAGTTTCCACTTGTGATATGTGTCCTTGAAAGTGCTTTTGTGGCTGAAAACCCTCTGGCATTTCAGGCAATTAACAATCTCTTCATTATTTGACTCATGGTGAGTTCAGGGAATGGGATGGAACAGAACAAAATAGAATAGAATCCAGTAAGTTATGCTGTGTAATGCCTATGGTTATGTATGACAATCTGTGACCCAGCTCTGAGGGGTCCATCAAGAAACACATCTATGTGCAGTGCAGGTCCCAGGTCCATCCAGGAGACACAATCAGAGATGGGCACACATATGACACACTTTAGGCAGGGACTGAAACTGAAACACCCCTGTATTATCAATGCTGCTTTTAGCACAAATCTAAAACACAGCCCCACACAAGGTACAATGAAGAAAATTAATTCTATTTCATCCATAACCAGCATAATGAGGAACAAAATGATTGCTTGTTTATAATATCCCCTTCAAAATATAATTTAATGTTATTTTAATATTTTACTGAAAGTGTTCAGAATATGTTCTATATTTAATTCCATTTCTACTAGAATTTAGAGTAAGAACACTATTTGAGAGTAAATTGCATTTGTACTTGCATCTTCTTTCACCATTTTTTCAGTGTTCTGTCAAGGCATTATAAATCATGTTGGAATTCTCTTTTCTGTGTCCGTCTCTGAGGACAAAACTAGTGAGAAACAGAACTATGATCAAGTCAGAGATGCAGCAGGTGAAACACACTTTTGACCATTTTATATGAGTTCTAGTTCTGTGTTTTTGTTGCTGTGGAAAGAAAAATGCACATTCACTGTCCCCTCTGGAGCTCAATATACAGAAAACAAAGATTCAGCAACAGTAGCTCTTTTTTGGCACATGCTGTCTGTGTACTGAATAGAGGTGCTTGACAGGAGATTTTTAAAAAATCACACTCAACAGCAAAACAAAACTTTCATAATTCAAAAATGTCTACGACTATAAGGAACTACAATATGACATGAACTCCACAGCATCCAGTAGTTCAGAGATTACGAAGCTGGTGGGATATATACAGGTTCAAAAGTCAGTCCAGTGTGAAAGAGAGCAAAGACCTCACATTGTTCTGAGAATGTAAACAAAACATAATTATCCACCACCAGATTTTTTTTTATAATTGTTGCTAAAACTTTCTATGATTTTTTCCCAAATGAATGTTTTTTGAAAGTTGACCATTATACACACAAATTTACTTACTGTTTACAATAATTTTCTGTTAAAAATCTATCATTCATTCTTCTAAAATTAAAAATTAAAATGAAAATTAAAATGCAAATTGAATGACCTTTCATTACAGGTAGGTGAGTTCATTATCTAATATTGGTGTGCAACTATTGTTTCTGTATATATATGTCTACAAAATGGTTGCAGAAAACAATAAGAAAAAGATTTTCATGATCAAGTTGCATCAGTGTAACATGAAACAGAAGAGTTTCAATGAAATGTTTATATTACAGATGAGTTAGATATAGCATCATCAAGAACTTCAAATTATTGTACCCTCTCTGACAAAATGAGTTTATGATTGATCTTATATTTGGTAAGCGGAATAATGCATTAAAAGGTTCAATGAGTTTATAAACAGGCTGAAATCACAGCAATAATGTTGGCTACATTTTCTACATTTTTCATTAGATGTCTATTTACCCATAAAAATATCCATTCCACTCAATTTAAATGCAGTAGTAATGCCCCTAACTAGCATTTATATATTAGTGTTAAAAGATAGTAATACATACTTGAAGCAAGAATTTGTATGTTTATAACAGGAGAAATTAATTTTATGCTTGCACTTTGATAATTAATTTAGCTCATACTATATATTTTTAACTTATTAGTTTATACTTTATTTATTACATTAATCATAGAATCATAGAATATCCTGAAGTGTAAGGGATCTAAAAGGATCATTGAAGTCCAAGTCCCAGCCCTGCACAGGACAACCCTAGTAATCACATCACATGCCTGTGAGTGTCGTCCAAACACTTCTTGAACTCTGTCAGGTTTGGTGCTGTGACCACTTCTCTGGGGAGCCTGTTCCAGTGCCCAACCATCCTCTGGGTGAAGAACCTTTTCCTACACAGCTTCATGCCATTCCCTTGTGTATTACCATTGCTCACAAGAGAGATTAGTGTTTGCTCCTCTGCTTCCCCTCATGAGGAAGCTGCTGAATCCTATGAGGTTTCCCCTCATTCTCCTCTCGTCTGGGCTGAAGAAACCCAGTGACCTCAGCTACTCTTCGTAAGGCTTCCCCTCCAGTCTCTTCACCATCTTCATTGCCCACTCTCTAATAGCTTCATATATTTCCTATATTGCACTGACCAAAACTGCCCACAATATTCAAGGCGAGGCCACTCCAGTGCAGAGCAGAGGGGACAATCCCCTCCCTCGACTGGCTGGCGATGCTTTGCCTGATGCCCCCCAGGACATGGTTGGCCCTCCTGGCTGCCAGGGCACCGCTGACTCATATTCAACTTGTCATTGACCAGGACCCACAAGTCTATTTCTGTGGCACTGCTTTCCAGCATCTCATTGCCCAGTCTGTATGTACATCCAGGGTTGCCCCATCCCAGGTGCAGGATCCAGCATGTGTCTTTGTTAAACTTCATATAACTGGTGATTGCCCAATTGATGATTGCCCAATTGGTGTACTTTGTTGAGGTGTCTCTTCAGGGCCTCCCTGGCTTCAAGGGAGTCAACATCCTCTACCAGTTTAATATCATTAGAAACGTTACTTATGACAGAGTATGATTTATTTTGATTGTCCTTTAAAATGCTTATTAGAAAATACTTTTTTCAACTTAAAAACCAAACGAAAACAAACAGAAAACCAAACCCACAAAAACATGATTAAATATATTAGGAAAAAGTCCAACAAGTTAGGGTCTACCTTCTTTGACTCTGATGGGAGCGTATTGATTTATACTAGTTAACTAGTAAACTATGTTAAATAAATTAGTATGATACCACCTTAATTTAAGAATGCACATTTCTTTGTATGCTTTGAAACCTTGCAGTAAGTAGTAACTGACAGCTCAATATGGAGAATTTTTATATATTCAGCATGTGAATACTACAGAATGCACATATGTACCTACGGTAAAAATAAAAAAAAAAAAAAAAGAAAAGTTTATGAATATCAGCTCATATTGCAAAGTCTGTCAATTGTGAAAAAAACCTTAAAAATCCTAGGATACTAGAATACTAGTACTTTCTGTTAGTTACTGAAGACTATTTTTGTATTGAACAACAGTGAAATCACAGCTACATTTAGTAATAGAATCCTTTATATAAAAGATACTAATCTATGCAACACATATTGTAGAAATTCTGTGATATCAAAGAAGGTTTGAACACAACTTACTAGCCCATTTTTAACTTTCTGTATACATTTTGCAATTATGCGTTTCCTGATAATTTTTCACAAAAAGAAAAAAAAAAAAAAATTTCCTTTAATTTTTATCCAGAACCAAGGTATGGTACTAAAAAATATATGAAATGCTCACCAGTTTTAAGACCCTTAAACATCGTAATACAACACAACTTGCTCCAGAAAACTTAGTTGAATTCTGGAGTCTGTGTCTATAATATATTTGCGTGAACACTACTGCCACAGAAATAATTGTTTCTGTGGTTTTATTTCTTACATATATACTCTGGTAAATTATTCAATAACAGCCATCTCTTATTAAAATCTAAGGTTAGGAATTGCAAGTACTGGATAACTTGGGGGTTTATTACATATAAATGTTTTTTATTATTTTGCTGTTTTAGAAAGCTCTCCCTAATGAGCATCAATCTCACACTTGGGGAAGAAGGAGACATAAGAATGGTCTACAATGTTGGCTTCGGGCATTTAAAGAAGAAAGCTTTTCTTTTTACATCCCTTGTGGAAGCCCTTAACTTTTTTTCCTCTTTTTCTTTAAACCATCTAAAGACAATTTAGTATTGATGAAAAGAAGTATTGAGATAGTAATGTAAAGTGGGTTTCTTCTATGCTTAGGGCAAGTACACAAAGACACTAAAAATAATCTAAAATGGAAAGCAATTAATTTTCTCATTGAAGTAATTTTATATATCATCATTTAATGACTTAAATGATGCTCATTTAAAGTATCTGCTTTCTCCTTACTTTTTTTTTTCAAGTATGGAAGCAAAAAATCCCTTGTTTAATAGACTACACACGTTCTAGCATTTATGCATCTAACAACATCTACTTCAAATCCACTGAGGGATTTATGGTCCCTTTGAATCTGACATTTTCTTTTGATTCTTTGCTAAACCAGACACAAACCATTGCTAGATTCACACCAGTAGAACCTTCAAAAATGCTGATAATGGTTGCAACAAATCCAAAACTAAATGAAAATGTCTGTCTTTGGTTCTTCTTTCCATCCTAACCCAGAAAAGCAAATTCTGCATTTTTCTTGATGTGGTCTTTCTACTTTTTGCTGAGCATCCCAGTCAGACACAAAAGGCTTTGTATGGATTAAGGTGCTAAAAGCTGTTCCAGTTCCAAATTGGAAGGCAAGAAATCACTGTGGAAAGATACAACACAGGTGTGAAATAATCATTCTTCACTCTACAAAGTGATAGAGCCAGTCCATGACTACTATCTATTGTCCTAAAGCTGAAACAGAGAACAGACATACCCCTAACATAACCTCTTCAATGCTGTCCCACTAATCATGGAAAAAAATTAATTAATTCCTTGCTCAAAGGTAAAAAGGGGTTAAATCAAGAGATGAAATCATTAACAAGCTAACTCCTCCTCTGGAATTAAATCTCACCTCTAAAGTTTTCTGGAAATAATACATGTAGCCAGATGACTATGTACTCTTCAGTGAGGACGTAATAGCTTATTTCAAATTTTCTGCTATTTTGATCTCTTATTTTCATCACTTGAATATATTAAATCCTTTTCTTAAATCCTTTTCTCACCTTTGTCTGTGTTCTCTCATTCTCTATCCTGTGTGTCACTGCTGCACACCACAAGAGTGGCAGCAACTAGAGAGGGGTTGTAGGTTACAATGTCCACAGGCATATGTCCCACCAGCTATAGACCAGGATGTGTTTATCTTTCTCCAGTGAATTTAATCCTGAATGTTTGTGTGCACAGATCATTCCTTAGCAAATGTTAGGGTCTTCTCTTCTCTCTCTGTGAGTGTGTGTGTGTGTGTGTGTGTGTGTGTGTGTGTGTGTGAGCTGTATTCACACACAGACTCTCTGGAACACAGGCTCAGTCTCACCACCGGCCAAACCTGCAAACAGCAGCAGCATCCATGGGAGTGGGATGGAGGGATACCTGGGTTTCCAGGCTGCACTTGACTGGGCTTCAGCAACTGTAAGGAAGAAACCCTGGTCCTGGAATCCACAGACTTCAACAACTCATAATTTGCTCTGAGTAAGCAAGTATCGACAGGTCGAACAGTTGCTGCTTCAATGAACATTGCCAGCAACAAAAAAGAATTTCCAGGTCCTTACTGACAGCATGAGGAAGAGGGGATAGCAGCAATGAAGATGAGAAAGCAAGAGAAGGGAACACTCTCAGACATGGGGGTTCCAGAGACAGAAGCAGGAGATAAAAATGACTGAAGGGACAAAATACAATGTTCCTCTTCCAACATTCAACTTTTAGGCCACTGAAATTGAATATATATGTGTCTATATGTATATATATATTTCAGTTAAGTATATCTCTTTAATTAAGAGATCACTTTATGTGTTCAGAAGGCTGAAAAGTCAGGCCTGTTATAAGCTTTAAAACAAAACTTTACTAAAGTTTCTCATTAACACACTCTACGCTGCAATTAGTTTTTCCTTGTTACTGATCATGACCATTACATATACAAAACTGTCAGTCAGTATCGCTAATATGCTACATTAATTAAGCAATACACCACCCCAGATCTCATCATTGTCTATGGTTCTTGCTAGTTCTCAGCTGCTGAGATTAAGATGATTAAACCAAAGAGACTTTGAAGAGACAATTTAGAACTGAAGGGGGTTAATTTTCTTTCCACTTTATATTTCCACTGTGTTTAATATTTCTATGCTATTTGGTCCTTCCAAGGGAAAGCAGGGGTCTCATCTGCTTTAATAGTGTTTATATCAGGGTTTTTCTCATCTTGCAAGTCACGCTTCTTTTCCCCAAATCATTGTGTATGCAACTACACACCTCTTTGTCCCTTTGATGATCACAATCCTCATATACCTTGTGAAGTGCTTATGCATTGTGTCTAGTTCTGCCATCACAGCATTAACCAATACATAATATTAATGCTGGTTACCTCATTTTAGTGCCCTTGTATTTGAGTTCAAGGTAAGTTCCTACTGCTTATGGCACTTAGTTTCTAGTTTACTAAGGCCTCTGTGTTGGCCACAAGGTAGCTGGCACCAAGAGAAGTTATTTAATCCCAAAGTGCAAAGCCTTAGCTCCAGGCAAAATGAAGAAATCTAGGCATTCAGTAATCTGATGCACAACAGCCTCTGAGTACAGAGTTTCCTGAATTGGCAAATAAAGAAGGATGGGAAAAAAAAAATGCGCCAAGAGTTTACAAACCTGATTCTAAGCCAAAGGGAAATGATTTTATTATGAGGATTATCAGCCTAGAATTCTCTCATGGACTGTGGTTCCTGAATAATTTCTTTAAGAAACACAGATGAGTTATTTATTCCAAAGGATGCCTGGAAGGAATTCTGCTTAGTGCAAGTCTCTAGTGCAGACAGTTTGCCAGAATTTGGGAGTCAGACTGGATCCTCAGTACAGGAGACAGACTACCTGGAAAGTATGGACACTGATCAAAGGAGAAAAATATACTTCAAACCCTTGAGAAAGGCTCATGAATAAGTATTTGATGACTAATACATTCCCTTAAGATAATAGAAACATGTGTCTAGTCCTAATAAGTATGACATAAAAATCTTACTAAACACCCATTACAGAAATTGAAATTCAGTAAGTCCTAACTTCTTTGTTGTACTCAGAAATATTTCCTCATCTCTTCTACTTTTTCCATTCTGTATTCACACTGTTTTCCCTTAATTCTATACATAATGATGTAACAGATGGATATATGGGCTGTTATAATCTTTTAATGTGAAATGGCATCATTTTACTCATGTTAGTTAAATGACACCATGAAACAGATCCTCCCATAAGGTATGCTAAGGCACATGGAGAAAGGGCATGTGATTTGAGGCAACCAGCACAGCTTCACCAAGGCAAGTCCTGCCTGACCAAGTTAGTGGCCTTCTGTGATGGAGTGACTACATCAATGGACAAGAGAAGGGCTACAGATCTCATCTGTTTGGACTCCTGTAAGGCCTTTGACACAGTCTCCCATAACATCCTGTTCTAAATTAGAGAGAGATGTATTTGATGAATGGTCTTTTGGTAGATGAGGAATTTGTTGAGACAGTTACATCCAGAGGGTTGTGGTCAACAGCTGAGTGTCCTGATGGACATCAGTGACAAATGGTGTCTCTTGGAGGTCCGTACTGGGACCAGTGCTATTTAATGACTTCTTCAATGACATAGACAAAAGGGATTCAGTGCATTCTCAGCAAGTTTATCGATGATACCAAGCTGAGTGTGCAGTTGACAATCATGAAGGACAGGATCCATTCAGAGGTACCTGGACAAACTCAAGAAGTGGGCCCATGTGAGCCTCATGAGATTCAACAAATCCGAGGGCAACCCTTTGTATCAATACAGACTGGGGAATAAGCATATCAAGAGAAGCCCTGGTGAGAAGGACTTGGGGATGCTGGTGCATGAGAGACTAGACACAAGCTGGCAATGTGTGCATACTGCCCAGCTAGTCATGCT
Organism: Formicarius rufipectus; assembly: GCA_013399695.1. Lineage (NCBI taxonomy): Eukaryota > Metazoa > Chordata > Aves > Passeriformes > Formicariidae > Formicarius > Formicarius rufipectus. The sequence continues at coordinate 88,957 of VXAU01004610.1, read as the reverse complement.
GTGTTCAATGCACACAATGCCATTTGTCAGGGCACATTGTTGGCTCCTTTTGAGCATGCTGTCAGTAAGCACCCATAGATGTCTTTCTGCAGGGTTACTCTCCAGCCACTCCTCTCCCAGTTTATACTTGTGTCGAGTGTTATTCTGTCCCAGGTGCAGAACCCAACATTTGGTCTTGTTAAACTTCATGCCACTTGTGGCTGTCCAGTTCTACAATCTATGTAGATCCCACTGCAAGGTCTGTTGTCCTTTATGTGAATCAACAGCACCTCCCAGCTTTGTATCATCAGCAAACTTACTGGGGGTGTATTCAACTCCTGCATCTAGATCACTGACAAAAATATTGAACTGACCCTAGAATTGAAGCCTGAGGATTAAAGCACCACAATTGGTGAGTCAGAAGTAGCCCCACTAAATACAACTTGTTGAGCCCTCCTGTTCAGCCAGTTCTTCACCAAATTCACCATGAACTTGTTCATCCTACAGTTGGATATCTTGTCAAGAGAGATTTTTTGAGGGACAGTATCAAAAACTTCACTAAAATCCAGAAAAACTGCATCCACTGTCTTCCCATCATCCAGTATGCGGGTGATCTTATCACAGACATGTATTAACTTAGGTAGGACTTTCCCTTTATGAATGCAAGTTGAATGTGCTTGATTATTTCTTTGTTCTTTACATGCCTTGCAGGAGCACCCAGTGTTTTTCCACAACCTGAGGTTACACTAACAGGTCTGTAGTTCCCCAGGTCTTCCCTCACATACTTTCTGTAGACTGAAATAACAGCGACTAGCTTCCAGTCAGCAGGGACCTCTCAGGCCTCCAAGACTTTTGGTAGATGATCAAGAGGGGTCCTCCCATAACATCCACTAGCTCCTTCAATAGTCATGAGCCCATAAGGCTCATGGACTTACAGACATGATACAACCTCTCTCTTACAATTTCAGTGTCTATCAATGGAAAGTCACTGTCTCTGCAGGTCCTCTAACTCGGAGGCCCAAACAGCCAATGTCTACCAGTATTATTAAAGACTTAGACTAAAAAAAACCCAACAAACCAACATTGAAAGCCTCCAACTTTTCTTCATTCCTATTTGTAAGGTGACCATCAAGTATCAATCAAACATTTTCCTAAGACCTCTCTTGCTATTAACATACTTTAAAAAGCCTTTCTTGTTTTCTGACACAACACTGGCCAGTTTCAACTCTAATTGAGCTTTGGCCTTTCATGTTTTGTCCCTGCATCTGTGAACTACATTTCTGTAATCTTCCTGCAAAGCCTGACCTTGCTTCCAGAGATCATACAATTTCTTATTCTGCTTGATCTCCAAGAGTTCTGTGTTCAGGCAAGATGGTCTTCTACACTACCTGCTTGCTTTATTATACTATGCACTAATGATACTGAAAAATTATTTAAAGCTCCTACAGTATATACTGTGTTTTGCTGTTTATTTTCCACCTTATTTTAGGCATACTCCAAATTTTACTGTGATGGAACCAAATTATTTTGAGTAGCCTTTCAAATAGTCAACATTATTTCCAACATATTTTCTTGAAATAACTCTGAAACATCTACAATTAAACTGAACTTTCTCCTTTTAATGATTGTAGAGCTACGAAAGATTCTTTTATACTCACCTGAGTTCATTGGCAACTTTTCAACATATTCAATATCCAAAGATCTCATTATTTTCTTTACTTGTAGCACTTCAATGTTTCAAGTGCAACTCTTATTTCTCATTTGTATGCCATTTACTATATCTCTAAAATACTTTTGCCAGAGGCTGTTAGGATTTCAGACAAGAAACTGCTTATAAATGAAACAATTTTCTTAAAAAAGATAAATACACTGAGGTGTATATAGTCATACATTCAGTAAGATGATACAGTACAGTCCATTCTTCTTTGTTTCTATAATAATGACTAACATATATGTAGATAGACAACATGCCAGAAGTAAAAATATAACTGATTACTGTTTCAGAACTGTAGCTAACACTTTCATGGAAAACTGGAAATTCTAAAGCAGTAAAAAAAAAACCAAAAAACAGAAGAAACAAAATCAGATAGAAATTGTTTATATGTGATAAATTGGCACAACATGGAAAATAAAAAATTAGTGCCTCTAGATATTAAAACTATACTTTGTATTTACTGACATGTTTTAATTTTAATAAACTACTTAAAACATATGGTCTACTTATGAGAATGGGTACACATTCTGTACTTCAATGTAAAAAGCAATAATTACAGAAGAGTTCTAGAATTAACACTATCATGTCAACAAATTTTTCTACCTTTCAAATCAATACAGAGGTAAAAAGCAGTACATTCAAGTACATTGAACTACATAAACTCCTGATGTATGGGGCTGAAAAATGTAGCCCACCACCCCCGAACACAGGGTGCCCACCAGCAAGCTGTCAAGAGGTGACTGGTCTACTCTGTCTTCTTATCTCTCCATTTTTGCACATTTATTCCTCTCCAAATCACCTTAATGCCTTCATTTCCCCACCATGGGTTCCTCCTCTAAACATCCTATAAGTCGACTCATACCATCCCAGCATGCTCTTCTCCTGCATGGCATAATAAGCCCTGTTCCACAGCGTAGGACGGCTGTGTTTTGTCCTGCAGAATAACCCTCAGGGACTCACGGTGCTGTCTCTCACATGGCCTGTGCGGCTGATGGTGTCCCAGAACAGCCCTTTGGAGCTCAGGGCAGGGGATCATGTCTCTGTGCTCCTCTGTGTGGGGGAAGGTGAACCTTTTATCACATTCTTTAATACTGGTTGGCTCAGAACTTCATTTCAAGCTGCACAAAAAAATTATAGCATCATCACATCAACACTCATTACTTTTGGCTCATCATTCTCCAAGTGCTACATGATTCCCATACAGAAAAAGAAGCAAGTGACAGAGCTGGTTGTGAAATGCTATTCAAAATCAGCACCGATATACTCTTTGCTGTAATACTCCACTTGGCTAAACAGGGGAAGGGATTCAAGCATTATAAATCATTTGAGAGTAGAGTACAGAGAGAAACAGATAGCAAAAGGGTCTAGCTACGTTCATGCATACCAAATATCTAGCTGAAACAAAATAGCATGAAACATGTCCAATATTCTTTCCCACCCACTTTCTTTAACCCTCCTACAGCTTCTGATCAATGTCTAACATTAAATACAAAACAAAACAAACAAAAAAAAAAAAACACAAAACAAACAAACAACAACAAGTCTGAAATATTTTACTAGGATACCTTAAACATAGCCACAAATAAATAACACAGTCATGAATCAAAATTAAATGTCTCAGCTGTTCATCAGATATATTTTTGTTCCATTTTTGCCTGTCTTTTCTTCACAATAACTGGAAACACTTGCTACCAAATTTCCTAACCTATTTAATAACTTTATAACCTCAGCATAGGGCATCTAAAAGTCATCAGTATATGTTAGTTGTGTGTACAGAAATATGACTCTAAACCAGGTTATCAATTTTGTCTTCAAGGTCAATAGTCTCTATAACCTTAAATGTTTATTAAAGAATACATGGTAGTCAGATAGAATGACAGTCTTCTTTCTATCTAAAAATTGGCTATAAATGTTCATTATATAATTTTCAGCCTGAAATTAGAGTAAAAATTACTTATATTTTACAGGCTTAGTTTTTCTACAGCTCCATGCACAGAATTCCTGTTCAAGCCAAGGACAATCCTTTATGAAGAATAAAAGAAAAACAGAGGTCTTCTATATCTGTTCTCCTGCAGATACCAGAATACTTACACACATAGCTCTTGCAAGTTTTATTAAGAATAATGTTTAATTTTATATCTACAGTGCTTATCTTCCCTGACGTATCAAGAACTAAACACATTAAAAACATTACAACATATAAAACAGATATAAAACAGTCACAGAAATAATTAAAGCAAAATCTGAGATGCAAGAACCCCCTTTTATTTTTTTTTTTTTGGTATCAATTCTTTTCACCCCACAGGCAACAAATAGAATTTATTGAGAAAATCTACACTCACCAGTGGAATGCATTTCAGATTTTTGTCAATGAAGAATGATAGTACATACACTGCATCTGATTATCATGGAATTACAGTTAAATAACTGACATGTTTAATATACCTCTACTATATCTCAATCCAATGCAAAGAGAAAAGCAAAATTTGGAAGGATAGTTTAGCATCCTCCCACCAGCTCACCCACTGTATTACCTACTAAATTCACTAAATAAACTATTTTTTCTTCCTAGTTCAGCACTGCACCACCCTTTCCTATTTCTTTACTGAAGTAGTAGTACTAGGACAGAATAATATTAGATGCAATTCTGGACAATTCCCTTGTCTTATTACTTCAGTAATAAAAGCACAGCAATTTCATAACACACTTTTTTCTCTGTAATACTTGCCTTTTCTTCTCTTTTGTTCTACTGTGTGCAGTCATTTCCTATTACGGAAACTCCCTTTTCTACGTTCATGGTAAGCAGAATTCCAGGTGGTAATCTGTCGTTAACTATATACTAAATAATTTTATTTGCTGCAATGATTACATTAAATATATTTTCTAAACTTCCAGCACTCAGGCATCCCTTGGCAAGCTTCCACTGCACAATGCTGTATTGTATCCTGTTCATGTGGGAGCTATCACATTGTTGAGAGCTACTTAGGTATCTCAACAAAACAGTGCATCAAGCAGAATAAACGACGACATCTTTTGTCCTGCACTGAAGGTTCCAAACTGCTGGACCTAAAGGGTGATACAGATAGTGTTCAAATAGGTATCTGAAAATATGCCATTCCATTACTAAGGACAGGGGAATCAAGATATAAATTCTGCCCAAGCTGACTGAACTGCACATACTATGTAAAAAGTCATTCTGCCTGTGTAAAGAACTCTAATTTAAGTTCTAAATTAAGTAAAGGTCTCTAATTTAACATGGCTCAGGCTTCCGTTGTCCTGTTCTTCATTTGTTTCTTCCAATGCTTGTAGCGTGGGTGTTCTCCCACAGAGGGGAATCAAGCATTACACTACAAGAGAATGTAACTGTGTGGGGAAAAACCAGGAAGGAGTGACAATAAAGCTTTTTAAACCAAAACACGTACAGTGAAAACATGCAACAACACACAACTCTTAAACTGCAACAGCAAGGGTCTACAACTTGGTGGGTTTGCTGGAGTCCAGAAAGTCCACGCCACTGTGATCTTCACCTGTCCATCTCTTCAAGTGGCCCTTCCATTCTGCATACATCATGTGTTCTCCCACGAGTGCTCTTGAATATTGCTGCTATTCAGTTTTCTTGAACAGAGATATTTTGTGCCAGAGGCAACTTAGACCTTTGTTTGTGAAAACTTCAGTAGTCAAGAGAAGGTCAGTATTATGGAACTTTCCCCCCCACCTGTTTCCATCACTGCATTTGCTTTAATGCATCTTTCCATTGTTTGGATTGTATTATACTTAATAGTCATATGATCGCTGTATCCTGTACTGTGAATATGTAGCAGTAACATCAGCATATGGTAGTACCCCAATACTTGTAGTACAACTTACACCTTACTCTTTCCCATCCAAACTTCATTATCTGTTTCATGCAGTAAAACTATTCTGAGTAAAGAGACCAAAGTGGGGGTGGTACAGTGGTGGCCTCCTCTTTGTGACCTCCCCTGAGGGACTCCAACACAGGTGGAAAAGCATTAAGTGAGGAAATGGAAGTTTGCAGTATGTTTGTAATATTCTCCTACTGTTTTCAAGGTAAGAGAATAATGTGATGTTTCACTGATAGACAAGCAGTCAGTTCAGGGTCAGAGTTAGGACTAACAATCACACGGGGGCTTATAACCAGACAGACTAAGTTATAGAAATTCAGAATATTCTACATTCTGCATTAGCTCAGGATGTTCAAAAGAATTATGTGATATGAGTGAATGAGATTTGTATCCCAAGTCAAATACTCATTTTTAAATATCACTGCCTATATACTTTACACATGCCTACACATGCCTACACAAGCTGTCTGCTTGCAAGCATTGTGTACCGTATTATTCACAGTACTATTTGTCACAGAAGACCCTACTGCATTTCTTAAAGCAAAGCAATCAGTCTATCTACAATTAGAGTGTGAAGTTACCTGGGAGCAAAATGTAGGAGCTATTTAACAAAATGCAGCTACCTTACACAAAAGTATATGGCAGTGAATGAAGAATAACAAATGCAGCTGAAAATGTAGGAGGAATTTGTAATGTAATTATGAAACTTTAATTTGATCTGCCTGGCAAAATGAACAGGGAACTGTGAAGGGGGGAAATGTGAATACCAATAGTAACACATTATTCCATAGCACTATTTTGGTGTATTTATTTCTTGGGGATTCTGAGGCAAGAGTGCCTGCTTACAGATAGTCTAACTCAGGCATCACAGCACAGTTTACCTTATGAAGCATCTAACCATAATAGTATGAAGGAGTACCATCACTGTCAGGTCTGCGATACACATTTTCCACTAGCAGTGCTGATATTCACGTGCTTGACAGGTCAAACAGTTAAGTATCTGCCCATTTCTGATTTCAGCATATTTTAAAATTCTTGGGAGTATTTAATCATAGTGATTGACTTAATGGCCCTTGCCAAGTCACTTTTATCCTTGACTGATACCCAAATGATCAATAAACTTGACCATGCCAAAAGAGGGGAAAGGAGAGAGGACAACACAGGAAAAAGGAGGGTGAGAAATAAAAAGTATGAGGAAGAGAAAGTAAAAAGGGAGGAAGAAAAACAGAGTAAGAGAGCAAAAAAAGGTAAGAAGTAAAGGAGAGGAAGAAATTGATGGGAGGAAGGAGAAAAGGAGGAAAGAAAGAGAGGCAAGACAGAAAGGCAGAAAGAAAAAGTAAGAGGGAGAAGGAAGAGGACACAATATGAAGCATATAGAATAATCTACAGCTTGAACCTAGAATCATTCAAAAGGTTAGGGGATGCTAGCATTTAACAACAAATCAATCACAAGAAAATATAAGACATTGAAATGTTGGAGGGTTGGGGTAAGGGGTGTTCTAAAAAAAATTTCAAATCAGTCCCTAGCATTAATACTACCAAATGTGTCTACCATTTGCTTTAGTAGCTGAAGTGCTATTTTTAAAATGCAACTGAATTACTTGGGAATCTAACAGTCTTTGAAAATTAGTAAGAATTTCACCACAAAAAATCTTTGGGCATCCCATTTTTAACTGTAAGCATTTCTTCATTCATGTTTAACATCTGATGAGCCAAAATTTCATTTTCAGAAGTAATACAGATAACCTGTAGCATAAATCTTGCTGGATGTCAAACAGATGACTTCTAACAGCATTAAAATAAGTCCTCTAAATAAGTTAAGTATTGAAGTACTGAGCAATGCAATGCATGAATTAGAAATAATGTCTATGTCTTCAACATCTATTTCATAGCCTCTCCAACTGATAAAGTATTTACCCAAAGGGGATTTTGAATTTCAGAACTGGAAAGTGCTCTTGGGGGAATAAGGGCTGAATTTTATTCCAATCACACACAAAACAAGATGAACACTAGATGTCTGGCCATCTATGATGTCCTGAAAGCACAAGCCTCCATTTTTCTCTTGAATTTCTTTTGAAAAATAGATTCTAGTTATAAGCATTCACATATGCATAAATGTAAATACATGTATATAGTACAGAGATAGATACCGGAATTAATGAATACAGTAGGCAGAGTGATTTTCACCTGTCCCACTGTACATAAGCCAGGGACCACTCAAATTTTGTCAGAAAGCTGATCCTAACATGGTCCTGCCTTTAACACCAGCACAACACTCACATTAGTGCGAACACATTCTTGTGCTGCTGCAGAGGAACCGAACAGGCCCACGAAGTTTCAATTACAACAGTCACACTCCAAGACTTATATGTCTGCAAAAGCCGGCTGTAAACAGTACATGAGGCTGCGAAATATATACCACTGCTACTCCCCAGTAAACAAACCTGTATGGATCCAGTGGGGCTGGTTAGTGTCAGCACTTGCAGCTATTCTTTCCTCACACCAGCTACATGCACTTTTACAGCTACAGAGGCAAGTTCAGCTAGCCATATGAAGAGCCACATGCTGTGAATTGCTGTTGGCTTCACTAAGAAAGAGTATGGTTCTAAGTACAGGTGGAAGGAAGGCACATAGTGCTTACTTACAGCTATGCAAACCTCTACTGCACTGTGCTTCAGGAGTAACAGGTGAATCATTATGTTTCTAGATTTCTTCAATGGTATTACTTATGATGTTGCAATACTACTGCATGTATCTATCTATCTATATATATAAAGATGCACTCATGCAGCTACTTCTATAGAAAACCTCACACCACATCTGCACCACCACTAAAAACAGTTCCAAACCAGGACACATCTTTCCACAAATGCACTCCATATACATACAACCTCCCCCCACACACACTGTTCATTACAAGGAAATGCAAACCCCTGTGTGGACACACCTGCAAAGATCTGTGCTTTGTGACTGGCTGCCAAAATTTCCCAGTTCTCACACATGCACTCTGTACACATCTATGTAAAAATATACACACACAAATCTGCATGAACACCTGAGTGAATGAACCCAGGCACACACACATGCAAGACAAAGCATGTCACAAAGGCATAGATGTGCAAGATCACACACACACGTGGAAAATACACGCAGGTTCATTGGAAGGGATTCAAGAACACTCTCAAACACACAAATGGAGACACACACCCACAAAGCACGCGTGTGTGTGCACATCTGCCCTCACATGCACAGAATCACACGAGCACATGCACACGTATGCACACAGGTGCACACACACACCATGTGCACACACCTGCCCTCACATGCTGATAATCACACAAGCAGATCCACACGTATGCACACAGGTGCCCACAAACAAGCACACACGCCACGTGTGTGCGCACACCTGCCCCCCTCACGTGCACACAGGTACACACACGCAGAGGCACCCACCCTCGACACGGCAGCACACAGAGCCACTCACACAACCACGCGTGCAGGCGCCAACCTTCGCAGACACAGGCGCACCCAAACACGCACTGCTGGCCCCAAGAAGCCTCCCCCGCACGCACCCACCCTCACACGAGGCCGTGTCGGACGCGCCGCGCCCGCTCACGCACAGAGATGCAGCAGCACCGCCTCCCCCGCACACCTGGGACGGCGCCCCCGCACCGCCACCCCCGTGCGCCCCCGCCGCCTGCGCACGCCTCCCTCTGCGGAGGACACCGCCGCCCCGCGCGCCGAGCGGCGGCTGTGCGGGCAGCGGCGGTGCAAAGCGCGAGTGCCAAGCCCGCACGGTGGAGCCGTCCTGATCCTNCCCGGCCCGGCCCGGCCCGCCGGGACCCGCCTGGAGCCGCCGGCATCGCCGCCCCGCCTGCGGAGCCCCCGCGCCGGGTTCCCTTCCCCCGCCCGCCGCGGCGAAGAGCCCCCTCAGCTGTGCGCTCAGGGAGCGGGGCTGTGCCCGCCGTTCCCCGCCGCCCTCCCCCTTGCCCGCGGCGCCCGGCCTGTCATCAATGTCCCTGCGCGGAGCGAGCGGCCTGCGCGTCCCCGCGGTGTGTGCCCCGCGGTGCGGGGTGTGCGGGCCGGGCCGGGTCCGCAGCCCCGGGCACCGCATGTGCGTGGTGAATAACGAGGCAGCGGTCGGGATGGGCGAGACTGGCCCCCCCAGCCCCCTCCGGGCGGCGCGGGGAGGAGGGGGATCCCGCCACTCCGTTATCTCCCGAGCCGCTCTCCCAGGCAGAACTGATCCTCTTGAGGGAACGAGGGGGTGGGGGGAGAGCCTCAATTGCAAACACTGTTTGGAGTTTATCGAAGAGGGCGTCTGAGCGTTGAGGTGCTCTCCCGTGGCTCCTGGTGGATGCTGCGAGGAGCCAGGATTGTGGTGGGTTTCGGCTGTGCAGGGAGTTGGGGTAGCGGGGGGGGGGGGGGGAAGGAAAAGACACGATCGAGAGTAGCTGAGACTTTGTGCCCCCGTTGGAGAGATGGTTGAGTCCTCGTCAAGGTTGCTGTGGTATCCCAGAAACACCATTCACTCCGAGCTGTGACCGCGCACCATCAACAGCAACAACTCCGCTGCGCCTGGCCGAGGAATAGGAATTAGGAGCTCTCAAGAATAATATGAAAGGGATCTGCAGAGGGGAAATCCGTGCAAAGGAATCGAAATTAGCAGACTTTTGGGAAAGGGGATGTACTAAATGTGGCCGGCTGGACTTCATCCTGGTGAAGAAAATGGAGATTAAAAGTGGATTTACATTTTGGAACCTCGTCTTTTTATTGATGGTTTCGTGTGTGAAAGGTAGGGTAGTATTTGAGGGGTATATTTTTAGGGGTACATTTTCGTTCAGGGCGTTGCAAGCTCTCGCCTTATACCAAGGTGTATTTCAAAATATTTTTATTTCTTAATTTATATTTTTACCTTGGGTACTTTGCAATGGAAATATATAAACGATCGCTAAAGCGGGGAGGAAAGAAGGAGTTGATTCAGAGCTCTCTTCGGAGATAGGAAATGTATTTGCTTGCCAGGGCTGGCGTTCAATGCAGTGACTGAGCTGGGGCTCAATAAATATTCTTGCAGTATGCTCAAACGGAGACGTGAGTTGGTTCATATAGCTTCTAACTAGTGTATATTCAAACAAATCCCACCGGATGACTTTTTTAAGGTGACGATGATGATAGTGCGAGGTGGATGGGGGATTACCTGCAATTCTGGTTTTCGGTCGAGCAGCGGGCTCTTTGCGGGAGTGCCTGTATCGATGCACTTATTAGTTTAACCCGTTGCCTGGGGAAAGTTACGGAGGAGCCCAGCGTATGCGTAGCCGTCTCGCAGCCCGAAATGCGCTCCACGCTCGGCTGTCTGTATGCATGCAGGGCTACCGGGCTGTCAGAAAGGTGCGTTGGCAATACAGCCTTGAAGGCACCGTCTATCTCTGGGTGCAAAGATCGACACCTTTTCTCTCCCCTCCTTTAGTCCCTTTTCCCCTGATGTATGTGAGAGGTTCTGGGTTGAGGGTTTTTTTTCCCTCTATGTTTTATTTTTCGGGGCAGGAGCTATTTTGCTTTCTTCTTGCTTCTGTGTTCATGAAAGGAGAGCAGAAAGGAAATGTCTGGCTAGCGGCATAAATATCTCCACTAAATCTGTGCTTGAAGACAGTTAAGGTAAATGCTACACACAGAAAAAAAAATGTGGCTTGAATAATGTGCACCTGCAGAATTACACAGGCATCGCTAAACAGTGGAGTGCCGATCCCATCACGCGTGCCTTCAGTAAAAGGATCTATTCTGCAACTCCCCACAGTCGGCTTCCTACTCGAAATAATCTCCCCTTGTTTGTGGCCAGTGATTAATATCCGATTAATCACCCTTTTATCCCCCTCCTCCCCGCCACACTCATACACTCCTGGAATATTTAGTAGACATTATCGATCCTCTCCGAGTTTTTAGACTTGGTTATCGCCTACAGAGGTTGCCTGCACGGGTGGGAAGGAGATGTTTGGGGGGGTGGCATTGAAAGGCGTGCCTTCCCGAGCTGGCTCTGGCTTGGATGAAACACTTTATTGTAGAGCTTTGCAGCTGCTTGTCCCTCTATTTGCATCGCGTGGAAAAGACAATTCGCATTTCAGGGGGGCGGGGGGTGAGTCGGGGGAGGGTGCCGAGGGCTTTTACCTCATCCCACGTTATCCTGACGCGGGGTATCCAAGGGGAAGGGGGTTTACCTGCGACGTTTATGCACATTATAATTACAGGCACATCCTCTCTGTTTGCATGTATTGAAGGGAGCCGCTCCCGTCGCTCTGCTCCGGTCTTGAGATGCTTTGCCCATCAGCACAGACCCGGGGCTTTGGGGGCATTTCTTTTCCCTGGTTCAGCCCCCTACCATTAGCGCGTTCTCGGNCGCTCCGAGGAGGCTGCTTTGTGAGCGCGAGTCGCGGGGAGGCAGCATCTGACCGAGGGACGGGCTGGCGCGGCCGCGGGAGCGGAGCGGCGTTCCCAGCACCTGTTGAGAGCCGCCTCGCTTGCCTTTGGGGGTGGGGGAAGGAAAGAACGCTGGGCACTGAGGACAAAAGCTGGGATGAGGCGTCAGAAACAGCCCAAGAAAAAGAGCTATGCTTCGCAAAACTGGCCTTTCTCTTCCTCCCGGTTGTCAGGGCCTAAGATTCCCAGGGGGCTGACCAGGGCAGTTTCCGTAGACTTCCTTCGGACTGGGGCGGTTCTCCCAGAAACTGCAGACCCAGTAGGTCAGATTTTACATCCAGGATGCGGGTTCCTTTAGGCAGCCAATCTCCACAGACCTGGCTTAGACTCACTGCAGCACTGCATCTCTTCTAGGCATTTATATTTAGTTCTCTCCCCACTCCCATGAATGAAAGCATTTTACTTCGGTTTACATTCCCTTTGTGTCAGCACACACCTGTGCCTCCAGAAAACAGAGGCAAACAATGAATGGATACCTGCCCATTTAAAACCTTCCCGATGTCAGGAGCAAGATGATTCCCCACACCTTCTCTACCACTGCCTGGCAAGGCCTTTTTACCACACCTCACCTCTACAAGCTCTAGCTGATACCCTTGCTTGCTTAAACACTTCTACTGAGTAGTCCAGCATCTCATCATAACACCTGAACTGTTGCTGATATTCATGTCATCCAGAGCACTTCCACAGCTTTGCTTGATACCTACCTCTCAGGCACTTCCTACTTTTGTCATTGTCCTGTCACCATTTCTCTAGTCTCAGTCCACAGCTCTCCCACTGTTACAGGTGTCAAACTATCCCAGGGTGCTTAAGAAATCATGCCCATATCTGATTGATTGAGCACTCTTTGGATACAATAATAGAAACAAACAAACAAAAAATCCTTCACATTTAATCTATAAATTCATGTATTTTCAGAACCTTGCAACAATACTTGGAAGGGGTTAGAAAAGGGAGAAGAAAGGAGGAGAAGATGGAGGGAAGGAAACTGTCAGAATCTCTGAGGAAGGGGTGATACGAATAGCTAAAGTTAAGAGGAATTGTACCTTCTTCAGTGAAAACCTTGCTTACACAATATTTCATTTTGCCATGGAACAATCTCCAACAGAGAATCTTTCTTGAATAAATATGGAATAAAAAAAAGCAAAGAAATGGCAGTATTGGAAACTGAGAGAAGGCACAGAAGGAATTAAAACAAGAAAACAAACAAACAAATCCAAAATCCAACCCTGAAAAAAGGCCAAGCAGAGTGATTCCTGGCAAGCTACAGAGGTGATGAATCCTGTGCTCTTCAGTTTAGATGTGTGTGACATCCAGGAAAGCTTCTTCCCCTTCTCCCTCGTTCCCCACCATGGGAGAAATGAGAAACACCAGCGAGGCACAGGAGGTACAAACCAAGTTTGGAGGAGTAGGGATTGGAAATCACCACTGTCAACTCCCTTACTGAGGAAAGAGCATAAAAGAGGAGTGAAAAATTAGGCAGTATCAGGGAGCTTTGCCTTCTGGGATTTAGGAGAGAAATCACTGATACTTGCACCCCTTCGGCTTGGCACCTCCCTCCATTAAAAAAAAAAAAAAAAAGCTTGCAATCTGTTAGTGGAAGCAAATCACAGAAGAAACCAGGCAAAATGACCACAAGACTCCTCCATCTCTTCTGTTTAGCTGTTCTTCCAAGACAGAGAGCACGAAGGTCGGCTCTTTTGTCTGCCTGGCTAAAATGAAGCTTTGCCGCTGCTGTTGTTCCTCTGTTCCCCTCTTGCAGTTGTGACAAGCGGAACAAGGACAGCTTTCAAAATGAAAGGGACATGAAGCACTAAGATTTTAAATGGCTCATTGACAGAAGTAGTGATGAGAAAAAGGAAAGCATTTCCATTTCCAGTGATGGGTACCTGGCATGTGGGAATATTTAGCAGGGACAAAGCGTGCCCTGCTTCTTATAGCCACCTCTGCAGTCTCCTTCTCCCCCATTCCCACCTCAATCCCGCTCGCTTCATCCTTCGCCAGCCCCTCCCCTCCGCTTCCTTTCCAGTCGCTTGACTTGCGTTGCTGGCGATGGGTATGGGGTTAGTGGCGGATGTCTTTCCTCAGTGGGGCACAGGTGGGTGCAACGAGGTGCTGGCTCTGTCCCCGAAGTGGGAACGGTCGGCAGAGTAACAGCAGGTTCAGGTTTCCTTATTTCCAGATGGTCGATGCCGCTGCTGCATCTTTGTGTGCGTGCTTGAGTGTTGTGTTTGTTCGTGTGTTTGTATGTACGGGGACAGAGGGGCAAGGACACACTGACTGGAGAAGGACAGCGTCGTCCTTCCCTTCCAACTCCTCCGCACACGCTCACCTCCTTCGAGGTGCCTCTTTGCCATAAGCCCCCGCAGATGACACACGGTGCTCGTTTTTTCAAGCTACGCAATTCTTCAAGGTTGCAGGCAAAGTTACCTTTCTCACCCTCGCCTTTGTCAGGGTTAAAATAAGGCGCCGCTGTGCCCTCGCTTAGCGCTCGGCTCCTCCTCCTCCTTTTCTGCAGGGCAGCAGTGAGGAAGCACGCGACCCCTCCCAGCAGCATCAGCAGGGACCGCTTCTCCCTGCCCTGCCCGGTGCCATTCGGGACGCACAAAGGGCACAGGGGAGCCTCACCTTCGGTCCCCGCATTTCCCTTGCGAGAGGCAGCAGTCGCAAGGCGGAGCCCGCCGGGAGCCTCCACCCGCGCCCGGCACCGGCACCAGCCTCCGCAGCCGCCTCAGGCGGCCGCACCTCCGGGGAGCCCGTCGTAGTGCAACCTTCCGTCTTTTGGCAGTGCTTACTTTATGTCGGTGACTCCTGTTGGCAGGTCTGTGTCAACATTAGGGTGGTCAGTTTGGTTGGCTAACACACAGAAATAGCTACTCACTCTGGGCACAGCCAGCTCGCTCCTCGACGAGCGACTCCAGGAAGGGACGCAGGCTGAAGAGGGACGGGTAGCAGATTCAATTCTGTATCAACATCTCGATTTGCAAGCACCAGCTCAGGAGACCTAAAGAACTCCATGGATGTGTTTTCAAATCCCTCCCTTTCCGAGACTCCTGTGCAATAAACATAGTAGGAACTTGTAGTCTATCTGTGGTTTTTTCGCTTATTTGTTTGTGTGTGGGGGGGGGAATGGGGGGTGTTTTTGAGCAACAAGTCAAGCTGGATCAATTGCCCATCTAGCCCTTTATCTCCAAATGTAACTAGCAGCAGTGGTCTAGTGAAAGATTTGAGAAACATAGCAAGTAGAGTGACTAGTACATCCTAGATCTCAGCAGCCAGCAGCTTGGGGCCTCCCAAGCTAGAGGCTGTTTTTTAAACATTGCGTTTTAAGGGACATGGACTGGCCCGTGCTCCACTCATTTGCTTGTTCTCTCTCACTCTGCTGCCCTCTCCCCTTCCCTTTCCTTTCCTCTCCCCNTTCCCTTTCCCTTTCCCTTTCCCTTTCCCTTTCCCTTTCCCTTTCCCTTTCCCTTTCCTCTTCCCTGTTCCCTACCATTGCATTCTTATATATCCTCCATTCTTTACACTCTGCATCTGTCTGAAAGCACTGAATAGTACAAACACTTGTAATAAAATCGGCTTTATTCTATCCAGTGTTGTTGATGTGCTGAGAAGGTCAACCCCAAAAAATTGAGATTTGAAACCATTGAAGGCACGTGTATCTAGTAAAGAGAAAGAAAAGCACATTCTTTCTCAGAGAAATTTGAAAAGGTTTTGAAGTATTCTGTGGGAATGGTTCAATTTGCATGATTGTAGCATATTTTCAGAGAAGATGTTATGAAGAATAGCATAGCCTTTTATCCCTCCTTTTTTAAAAACAAGTGTATTGGACACTGATTTTCAGAGGTATTGAGGATTTACAATTTCAGCTGGCTCCAGTAACAAGTTAGCACCCTTGAAGCAAGGCCAAGTGATTCAATCATTATGATGCTGAGAACAGAGAGAGACAGTATAATAAAAACATCTATAAAACAAAATTGTATATGAAATGTTAATTCTCAGAATCTGATAAATTGAAATGGTAGGAATAAGAAAGGCTTTATGATCTGCTGTAAAATTTGTTTGTTTGGTTTTTTTTCCTTTTTTGCTAATAGGAAACTTCAATTCTAATTCAATGGGGTTGTGACATCTCAAATTCAACTTCTTGCTGATGACTATCATTCAGCTTGTATTTCAAAACATAATGAAGATTGAAAGGATAGAAAAAGCCTTTGTGAGAAATGAGCTTACCAGTTACTCCAAAGCAATTTCCCAGGAAAGAGCAGTCAGAGAACAGACAATTTGGTCTAAGTTGCTTTTTCCTTAGACTCTTTTAATTTTAAGACACCTCTTATGGCTTGGGGTATTTGAAGAAGCAATATTTAAGTAACAAATCAGAGAAGCGTATGATAAAAGTAATTATTACAAGGCTGTAAATCTTACCTCATTATTTTATGTAATTTCCATGCTAAAGTTTACTGCAAAATTCCAGAACTCTTATGAGCTTTAGACACATGCATTTCAAACAACTTCACAAAAGAATGTTTCCTTCTCAATTCAATCCTTGCCTTTATCTCACATTCTAGGGACAATATTTGGCCATTATCCTGAACCTAAATAGAAGGGTGCATGATACATAATGCATAGGTTTTCACTTGCCTTTTTTAAGGAAAAAAGCCTAGTAGTTCTAGGAAATATTGAAGTTCTCCTTCCCAATATCCAGCTTTTGTTCTGGGAAATAGAATGGATAAGGATATTTGACTATAAGGAAGATTATGTAAAATGAACATATGCACACACAGACACCCCATTTACATTTGTACATGTTTACATTTAATTTTTTATCTTTCTGGGGCAGATTTGCATTCATGATTACACTGCTTTATTCTCACAGTTCATGTAAGATTTACTATGGCTTCATAATTTCAGCATTACAGATGCTGAGTACTATTGTAAATGTCAACGAAGGAAATGGTGGAAGTTCATCATGTTCTTCCCTAGGTCTGAAATTTTAGTTGGGTAAGTTTATAGATTTAGGAACACTGTAACTCAGAGAGAATGAGCTCCACAGTACTGGGAAATAGCACACAAGGGATTCCACCTGCGCTGATCCTCTCATAGAACTGTGTCATTGAAAAAAGATGGGATGCAGCCAGCACAGACATAGAATGATAGACTGCCCATTTTCCCTTGGATTCCAAAAAATGCGTCATAATGTCATATATCATATTTGCATTGTATCAGAGAAATAAGGAAAATAACTGTAACAACCACAGAAGCATTCATGGGGTGATGAATTCTCACCTCCCCAAGCCTGTAAATAACACAGATTATCTTTGAAAAAGAACTGAAGGAATCTAGAGGCTTGAGGCAGAAATGGCTGCATGATTACTTGGATTATACAGATGTTGAATCACTATTTCTTACCTTGAATTCCACTTTATCTGTTTCCTATATTTGCATATCTTATTACCTTTATGTCTTTATGCATGTAACTTGCTTCATTTCATTCTCATGGAATCGTGTATACATGTATGTGTACACATGCATATATAATATGCACATATAGAAATTATATCCGTATATTTGGTTACATTATGAAGAACTTCAACAGACTGCATTGTTAGCTTATGAAGGTGCAGATAACAACTTGAAACTTAAGTGCTTCCTACGTTATCCATTACCTTTTAATTTACTGTGTATTCCTAAACTCAGAAGGAAGTTCTACTATAATTCATAACTGATTTCAATATGAAAAGTAGAGTGATAGTAGTGATATATTGGAGGAAACATAAGGAGGAAAGTTGGATGAAAAGAAAAAACATCAGTTACTAAAATCAGTAATTAAAAATGGATCCTAGCACATTAAGAATTAACTGACATTTATTCCTACTGGTTTAGGGACTTTTTGCCAAGTATATTTTCTATAAAACCGTTCTAAGTAAATTGAAAACCTCTAATGACCTTTCAAATACAGAAAAAAACCTCTTAAACCAAAAACAACATTTTGGTGCTATTTTCTGGTTTATTTTAGTACTGATATTATCATTTAAAGAGGCTGACATATCATATCACAGAGGTGGCTGTATTTCAGTGGCAGTTAAAATGAGCCCTCTTCAATCACTATCTTCTTCTAGAACTGTTTTCAAACCCAGTGAATGGAAATCTGCAAGTGTAGTTTGGAGTCCTTAGCAAAAACAAGCTAATAAATGCGAAGTACAGATATTTTTCTTGTTTCACGTAGTGTTGAGATGGAAGTACTTGAATTACATAACCTTTCGTCCACTATTTAATCTGACCCAGAATGAAAACTTTCACTGTCCACTACAGTTAGCTTTCTTGATTCCTCTGCAGTTTTATTAGGGAACTGAAGCTCAGTCTAATTAAAACTATGTTTTTAAAAGCCTATACTAAAAGTTGGATTTTTTTTATCAGCTTTGATCCAGAGTTGAATAGAAGTTATAAAACAGGATTAAAAATGAGCTTCTAAACTGCCTGTAGTTTGAGGCCATCGAAAGCAAAAGGAGACTCCAGAATAGGGCCTCTGAGAGCAATTTCCTATGTTTCTTTTCATACTGAGTTTTGAATGACATTTTTCTGTACATGTATTTCATTTGACTCAGAAATATTAATTATAGCAGAAGCCATATATTTCACAGTACACTAGAAAATTGCATTAGAAGTGCTATTTGGAAAACTCTCATTGCATTATAAACCTAGAGATTAGAAAGGTAAATTGTTCAAGATTAAGAGAAAATAAATTGTATGTTTCGATACAGTCAGAAAATGCCTTTTCCACATTTTATTGATGGTCATGTCAGTACTCCTGAGGATCAGTCCACTGGATTCAGTGTAATGGTAGTATGATAAAACAATGCCACCTGTGGTTCTTATAACCACAGAATAGTCATACTTTTGTCAGGACATATGCTGAATTGCAGCAGTTTTATAACCTGTTTTCAAGATTCCATCTTAACTTTTTGTTTTCTGGTAAAATATTCTGGAGTTTGCTGAAGGCTGCTAGTGGCTGCAGAGGAACTAGAAGGAACTGATGAAAGAGATTTCAGCTTAGGATGCTTCAAATTTAGTTATTAATGCAATTTTGTTTTACTTGTGTAGAGTTATCATATATTTCCATATGTAGTCACATTTGAAAATGCTGAATTAGCTAGCAAAACCAGAGCACAAAAACAGGGATGTTTCCACATAAATTTTATTGTCTTTATTTTGTAGCCCATTCTTTGGTTTTGCCATTGTTTTTTTAGTTTAAACGCATCTAGTATGCTGAGTCAAAATTAGAGTAACTAAAATATGTTGTAAAACAAGGGTCCAAATCCTAAAAGCCTACCTGGTTAAACAAAAGTGGAGGGAAGAAAAGGTCTTTGGCCACCTCACATAATCAAGTCTTTGTGGCAATAGATGCTTTTTTCTTGCATCTCTAGGTGCATGCAGGACCACAGACACACCAGCACTTCTGGTAGCAGACATCTGTAACTGTGTGCTCTATCAGTAAGAAACTCTGCCTAATTCATGACTATGCCCATCTTGTGTGGTTTCCCTTGCATACTGTTGATGTAACTGACACTTCAATCATATGACTCCTACTGACTTTAGCAAGGCTTGTTTCATAGAATGACAGAATTGGTTAGGTTGGAAAAGACCTCTAAGATCATCAAGTCCAACTGTTAACTCAGCACTGCCAAGTGATGAGATGACTGCCATACATGGCATGCTACTTCTAATGACCACAAGAGAAGAAATACATATAATTCGTAGTTCATTTCTTTGCCTCAATAGTGCTCACAAAAGTGCTTACATGATTAAAGAATTTTTTATCAGTGTAATATATTGAAGTAACATGATACATTGTTGTTGTTGTTGTTGGCTGAACTTCGCGAACGAAGATCTTGGGATAAGCCTGCGCAATGGATCTTTTAGGTGAGGCACAGTGTGCGTGGAACTGGCCGCACCCCCTTTACTCCTGAGGCTCATCTTGCCACGGCCGAGCATGCTCGGACGGTGACAGCGAGTTCCTCCAGGATTTGAACCGGCGTCCTCAGAGGAGGAGCCGGCTCCACAGGCGGGGGCCTACGCCACTCGGCCAATGCCCGCCGCCTCTCAAGTGTAACATCTCAAATTAATATTAAGGAAAAAAACCCAACAAACAGAAAAGCAATAATGTCAGGTTGTTGAGCAATCCTGGGAGCCCACG
Organism: Formicarius rufipectus; assembly: GCA_013399695.1. Classification (NCBI taxonomy): domain Eukaryota; kingdom Metazoa; phylum Chordata; class Aves; order Passeriformes; family Formicariidae; genus Formicarius; species Formicarius rufipectus. The sequence goes on along the minus strand of VXAU01004610.1, from coordinate 68,742 downwards.
TAGGTCAGAGCACCAGGGGAAGACCTCACCTTATCCTCTCTGCCACCGAATGACACAAACATGGCACTGCAGCCACGCCTGTAACACGAGCTGGAGCATGAACATGATACATTATCAGGTGACTGTTTAAGCAGTGCTTAAGACAACTTCAAACCGTTAGAAAAATAGTTAAAACTTTTAGAGCTTTCACATTATTTACAAAATCCTTTCAAATGAAATTGTTATAAAAGTTCCTCTTCAATTGTACCCTTCAATAAAGGGTACTGGAACTGAGAAAAAAACCAACACTTTACACTTCAAGGGCTTGAGAAACGCCCTTTTACAACAGAAAGGGGAGAACTGACTATACTGTCCACAGTTTCTTGGTGTCACCTTCAACTTAAAAACAAATGAGAACATCATTACGTATTTCTTTCCACATTACTATTCAGCATATCTACCACTTTATTTCATAATTCTTCTCAATAGCTGCTCCTCTCTGCAAGCTCTTTGGAAAGTTCCCTCACACAATTGTCACAGTTATTAGCTTCAGAGACTTTGGTAATATCACCTCTTTGCCCTTTATTTCCATCTTGGCAACTCCTTCCTGGAAAAATAAAATGCCTCTGACATTTGGGAGAATATTCCTTTAGAGGTTTTCATACATTTTGTTTAGTGAACTTTCATATATCCTAAATGCAAACATACTCTCCTTATAGCAATACAGATATATTTAAAGAATCTGATTGTTATTGTACTTCTTCAGTGGCCCTATTTTCTCCCTAAGTACTTAACCATTCTTGAGAAAGTTTAATTTTCGACCTATTTCAGTGGAAAGAAAAATAGTCTAGACATTAGACAAGCAGTAGCATTTCTGTGTTTTTTATAAAGGATACAGTTTGAACAAAACCTCCATTGTCTTCTCACGCAAGGATAATAATTTTCCCCTGACAAATGGGCTATATTTTATTGGCATTTTCATTGTTGGCAGTGGAAAGTTGCACCAATCAGCCATATAAGGAACAGTCATTTTTTAAAACATCCTGACAAACTTATGCTTCTCAAAGCTATTTATCTGAAATAGCAATGAGCAACAGAACCAATGTTTAAAATAGAACAAGTTCAACAGCATTGCTGACTCCTGCATGCCTACCTCCATAACTTTCCTAAGGATATGCTTTCAAAATTCCTAAATCTGTCTAGTACTACAGTTGCAGGCCATTGAAATTTGTATGGGTTTCTACACTATTTTCAGCTAGGTTTAAATTAAGCTACCCGTGAAAAACCACCATTCTCCTAAGCTCTACCTATATATTTTTACTACACTGAAATTCTAGCTCATCAACTAGCTCCTGTAATTTTTCCCAATTTATCCAGCCTCCTCGCACTTCTGGGCTCCCTTCCCAAATTCTCTTCCCACTCCACAAGTATCGTTGGAGAAGTCCCAAAAACATAAAGCCTGCAGTAAAATATAGAAAGTTCTCTTCAGTCCCCATGTCATTTGTAAAGTCCTTTTTTTTTGGCCCAAAGTAATAACCATGTGAGGATAATATGCTGGGAAATGAAATACCCTCCCAGCTTTACAGTCATAGATTAGACTTACTTTTTCAGAAAGTTCTTAGGATTTTACATGATCAAGACTGGAAGAGCGGTATTTCAGTTGTATTTCTTTTCATTTTTCGTACATTGTGACTGTCTCCTTGATTATTTTTTGGAAACCAAAATAATACCCATTCATCCCAAACAAAAAAACTTCAAAACAAGTGATTAAAAAAGTTCAAAACCTAATAGCAACTTAAAGGTAACATTCTTACATGTGTAAAACTAAATGCTATAAAGTCAGATAGTTAAAATTTGGATACTTGATATGTTTTGGAAATGCAAGATATATCTTTTTGTTTTTTTCAAGCTTCGGTGTATACAGTCAAACTGTCCATGTGACATGGTAAGGGAAATTTTACAGATTTGATGTTACTCCTGTATCCTTTACTAATATCATTCTGGGATGAACACAACAGACTACTCAGGACTCTGGATTTTGTGTAATATTGTAGATTAATTAAAAAAATAGAAATGGGAAAAAAAATTACATACGGTAAAGCTTTATTTTTAGGGATACTATTCCTTGCTTGTTCCAATTGACTTTGAGCATTTTAATGAAATCAGGAGAGTTTGCTATGTATCAGACTTGTGAGAGGTAGTGTTCCAAATTGCTCCCTTTGGGGCCTCCTGGACTCGTCATCTCTTTGAAATCCATTGACAGCTGAGTTAACACAAATGTCTAATCTAAGAGTCAGAGTGTGCCACAGATACTGGCTAAGGAGAGAATCTGTTCAGCAAAACTTCCATAATTATTAAGAAAACATGAATTACCTTCTAGAATTTAGGGTGAATCTGAGGTAACTGTAAGGAAAATGGATCATTCATTTTAAAATCAATACAATGAACATTGAATCATCACTTCTAAAGACATAATCGCACTTTAATGCTGAGATGTTTTCTGAATAATATTTTCTTCATTCTTACAAGTTGTATTTTTTTGCATTATTAAGCCAGTGCACAGTATCCTGTAGGTAAGCATTTCTCTTTGGTACCATACTTCTTTTCCGTGCTTTTAGGTCACAGATTGCTTTGGGCAAGGTTCCTGATCTTTGTCTGGTATACTTGGATGATTGTGCATTTGTTTAGAGATTGTAGCATTTGTTTGTCCTATTTACAATCTGTGTCTTTTTTCCCCCTACCTGACAATACTACTTTTCTATCTCATTTCTGTTGATGGCTCAATTAATGTTTCTAACAGTGCTTCTCTTTCATGCTGCTTGGTGGCTCTAAGTCTTCCCATTCAAAGCTTCTTACTTCTCAAGTGAGAAGTGTATTTTTGAGTAAGAGTGATCATCCATTCAATTATAACCTTATTGAAATATTTACCACTAGATTATTTTAGAGCTTGTCCCCACTGAACCGAAAAGAAGATTTGTCATTGACTTTTAGCAGAACATAGCAGATTGGGAAAAAAGCAAAATATTCATTTCAATACAGAGGAGTTTATTTAGGATGTGACATCTCTACAAAACTGTTTATACCATTCATAGGACTAAATTGGTGAAACTGAAGAACTTTAACAGTTGAACTCCATCAGATTCTTTTTGCCTGTACCCTAAAATATCTGAGCTAGGTGGCCAAGTTACTGACACTCTCAAAAACCTTACAGGCTTTGATTTTCATTTCTGTTCTCTGTCTTAGGAGGGTAGTTAAGTGAGTCCTCAAAAACAATGTTTCAGTCTTTAAGATTACTATAATGTTTTATTATAGTTTCAAATCATATTCTATTCATCATTCATTTTTAAAGATGGCAGGAGAAAGAATAAAGTTGCAAGATGAACTGAAAATCTAAAATCTATTTTAAAGTTTAAAGTAAATAATATCAAAATTTTAGAAGAAAATGAGCCAAGAGGTTATTAACCAATCACATTTTTCTAACTCTGATTTGGTCTAAAATTTGGCAGAAACACATGAGAAACCCTGAGAGTTTAAAGTTTCTGGCTGATCTCTAAATCAAAAACAGCTGAGCAGATTTAAATATTTTGTATAAACAAATTTGCATCCAGGCTGCTAATCTGCATGCCAGCTTTCAGCTTGACATTTTCTGAAATGATGGAAAAATGCTAAGCCTTTAATAGTAAATGGAGTTCATAATGGAAATGCTGACAGACCCATAATTACCTGTATTGTGATTCTGCTGAAAGCTTCTTTATCTGTCTAATCTTTCACAATGGAGTTAAATATACAAATTCTTAAAAGAAGGAAGAAAGGAACTTTATGTTGGAAATGCTGAACTCTAGCAATGCTATATTTTCTTCCAGACATCCACTTACGGAGGCAGCAGTGACAAAAAAACCCAACTATTTGAAGAACGTTGTAGCATTCTCTGTGGAACTGTAAAAGCAGCCAGTGATGCTTAAAAGTTTAACTTCATCTTCACTTTTCAGTCTTTTTGAGTGACTTTCTTGTAAATTATGACTAAACAGATACAATCAACCATTTTTAATATGGCAATGAGGCATTTTCATAGAAGAAATGTATCATTGACTTATCATGGCAAAAAAACCCCAACCAATAAAAAATAGAGAAATTGCCATTTCACTGCCTTAATACTGTCCACCTGTGCTACAATCTTCTGCATTGAAGGGAGGAGGAAATAAAAGATGATATATTTAGAAAACTCCAGAAAATGAAGGGAAATAAGAAGAAGAAAAAGGAGAGAAAGGTCGTTGTCTGGATTCTAATTTACAAAGTCGTTAATTCAGAAACTTCATTATCTGCCAACTTTAGAGTCTTTTAGATTCTCTGGAAGAGTTTTCCTCAATGTCCTTTTCATTCCCCTCCCGAAAATCTTCCCCAGTTTGTCCAGACTACAGCCACCTGAAAAGCTAGAGAGTATTTGTTCTGCAGGTATTGGTTATGAGGGATGATTGAGCCATACCAGCCTTACTCCATCTCCACACAGTCCCTGTGCACCAGCCAGGGCACACAGCTGTGCTGTAGAACAGCTTTCACCATGGCAGTAACCCTTCAAGGAAACTGAATATCCTCTAGCATTTTTGCCTTTGTGGTTTGTTGTGAGAATGAAATCTATTTCTCCAAGGTTTCCACAGCAAGGGCTGACAAAGTTTGAAAAAAATACCGAGTGAAAATGAGAAATATAGTCCTCTCATACCTTCTTTGCAAACTGCCACCTTTTCCAGAGAGAGACCTGGGATTTTAATTTTTGCTTATGAAGCAACTGCTTCAGTTCCAAGATCAGTTATTTGCCTATCTCTGTATCTTCTTTAACATCACTCTTCCTTTCTTGACATGCGGAGGTTAAACTTCAGGCAGTGCTCAAGATACGGATACACCAGTGTTTTCTGCAGGGGATAAGTTTCACTTTGTCTTGCTCTCTTTGTCTTACTCTTCCTGATTGTGGAAGTGCCATGGAACACGAAGTCAGTAATTTCAGAGGAATTTCAGGGATGTGTCTGAGGTCCAAACTCTGAATTCTAAGTTCAGCATCATGCAAATGTCATTTAATTATATTTATCTAAATGTATATTACTCTCTGACACCCATCTACTCATGCATTTGCATGCCCATTCATTTTGTGGGGACATTCTCCAGTTCCTCAACATTGATGCATCATTTGATTACACAAAGGATCTTAACAACATCTCCCATCTTGGAAATTTCACTGCACAGTCCTTACTCTGTTGAGGATCCTCTCTTGAGGATTTCCTTCCACATGGGAAGGAAAACTGATCCCATCCCTAATCCTGTGGCAACTCCACTCTTGGTTCTTCATCTAAGCAAGTGATCATTAAGCCCTACTCTGTATCTTATATTTTAGCCATCTTTAAGTTCATAAAAGGAACTTTCCATCTGTTCTATGGTAAATTATTTTTAATAACCTTTGTTGGGGTGTCTTGTAAAAAGACTTTTGCATGTTGATAGTGACTAAAGTTAAAAAGAATAGTTTTTCTGATTGATGGATTTGTACCCACAATTCTCTTTTCCTGGATGACAGGTTCAACTAAAGACTCAAAAACCAGTGGATAAGAGTGCTGTCCATGTATAATGCCTTCTCCATTATGCAGAACAATAAATATTCTCTAAATCACAACAGTTTTCATAGTACTTTTGAGGTGCGATGAGACTGTTTAGTACATTTAACAGCAGACTTAAAAAGTACATTTGTGGAGTTGCAGGATATGGTGCTGTTTCTGTTGGAAGCACTTTCTAGAATTTGAACAAAACAACCATTTCAAGCAAAATGTTAGAGACACTGAGCTCTTACAGTTGCCCTGATTCAGGGGAAATGTTTCTGGCATGTCTGGTCCTGAATGATTGCATGGTATTTTTCATGGAAGATTTTTATTAGCCTTCATCTTCTGGCTGAATTCCAATTTGTATAATTACAGTCTACTATCTAAATTCTCTAAGCAGAGTGTGTTAAATAACCTTCTACACTTCCTTTTCTAATCTTCTGAGAGACATTTCTGAGAATTATTAAATAATAGATCTGTTTAATCTAAAAGGCAGCTGCTTCTAAATGGTAGTGGAAAGTGACTGTTTTAGAAGGTGTGCTGACTACTCAATGCTCAGTGATAAATTACACAGTGGCATTGGTGTTGCTTGCTGTATCGGAAGAGCTCCTTGGTACCATACAAAGCCTAAAGGAAGCTACCTCCTTTATAAATTTGCTGAAATTTAATTAGGAGTTCATATGATAAAAACTTCGAGAAACAATACAGTGTTTTCTTCCAAGATGAGGAATATGAGCCTGGAGAAATCTACATAGAAAGCTTTGGTTACAAGATATTGAAGATTTAAATAAAGATTTCTTATTCAAGATGGACAAATACACACACTGTAGTACACAGGAGAATACAGAAAAGTGCAAAGCTGTGCAAAGCTTTGAACTTCCTCAGATATGAAAAAAAATCAAAGGATAAAAGTAGGCCAGTTGGACCAGTCGTGAAGTCAAGTCTCAGTTTTGCAATAAATGGATGAAAAGGAAACATTTCAGATGTAATTGAGTAAAATATTTTGCTAAGTACATATTAGTTCAGTTGTTTGTTTCAATGGGGAAAGAGAAGAGGAAGAGAGGAAAGGAGAGAAGAAATTCAATATTAATGACAATCGCTCATTGTGCTTTTAAACACTTGCCATTATTGGACTAATTTAAGGATAATTTGTAGAGCTTCTGTGCACCAGTCCATCAAAAGTGGTGTTTGCTTCTCCCTCTCTTCCTCATGGTAAGTAGCGGTGTTCACAAAGAGACACCACAGAAAGGTCTTGCCTCAAAAGATGCTATAACATTCACTATCTTCATCTGTTCTCTGAGCCTGTTGACACAGCTGTGTTAAACTAGAAGAAACTCACTTCTGTACCTTTTCTTCCAATCTGTTTTACCTCACACAGAATAGCCCCCATCAAGCCAGAAGGAGAGTTTTGCTCTCCATGAAGAAAAGACAGCAGTGTTGACATTTTTGCTCATGATTGTTCTACCCTGTATTTTGCAAACTCTGTGCAGGCTCACAAGAAAACTTGATTTTTGTGTGTTTTACAGAGAACAATACAACATGGTTATGCAAGCTCATAATAATTCTATGATTCCTGGTATTGTTTGGCATTATTTTAGTTCAAGATGAAAACATCATACCCACTCATGTCTTCTTAAGCTACATCCAAGCTCTGTCCGATCTGTTTAAAAAAATCACAATACCAAGATCATTATATATAATGTCATGTGAAAATTAGGGATTCACAGGGTTGATATATATCTGTATTGAATGGAAGCAGAGGTTGTTTATAGCCCTTTGACAAACCATTTAAATCTAATTTTAAGGAAACAGTGTTATAACAGTGCAGATGTTTGACTTGATTGGGATCTTGAAAATTGAGGATATGCACATGTCTCTTACATTACAGAAACACAGAGAACTTTTTGGCGTGGTTATCACTATGACTTACTGTTGCCAAAAACTGCATTAACTGCTATTTTGGAGTCTCCTCAGTATAGAATTTTCATGAGCTTAGTTTCTCTTATGAATACAAAATTAATAAATATGAGTGTAATACAATATGCATAGTTCCAAACCAAATAACAGCATTCTTGAAGATAATGATCAGGAAAAAAACAGAGTAAGACAATTTCTCTGTTAAAAAGCTTCATTATCTGTGTGTTAGTAAAACTTCAGGTACTTTGGTATGCAATTTACCACTACATTGCCAAAAAAAGTCAGTATATGTATTGCAGTTCGAAATGCACTTTGAAGTCTTCAGTTCTTTACAGTTGGCTTCAAGGGAATTGCTACTGTCCTTTGCTAGAGGAAAACAAAAAATAAAATCTTGAAGTTAGTGGGTCAAATATCATCTGCTTTAATTACTTTAAACAGATGGAAATCATGAATAATTATTCATAAAACCCTATTTATATGCCCTTTCAAGGGTTATTATTGCAAGTTTTCTTTTTTTTTTTTTTTCCCAGTTGCATAAATAGCAAAGTGAAAAAGAGCAAGTAATGTCTTCTCATATCTGCACATTAAGAAACAGCCATAAAGGGTTGGTTTTATAACTATTCTGAGAAGCTGGATGAGTCCAGATCCAGTGCAGACAGCACAAAAATTCTGATGTTCAAGACCAAACTGTATTGAGGAATTTATTTCCAAACTTACAACTATTTCTTCATATTTATCATTGAGTTTCACTAAAGCATGCAGTTAAAAGCAGAAACTAAGTTTCTGGGAATTGAATTTTTCACCAGGAGGAGGAAAACCCCTCTCTTCACATAAACTCTCAGATAATGCATGATTTCTGCCAACTTCATTGAGATTTAAGCATACATTTTTAGTGATGTTTCAGTTTTGGGGCTATGAATCTGTCACTGCACAGTTAGGGAATGGGACTGTGGAATATTTTGAAAATTTGCCAGAAAGGAGTTCTTTCACACATGAAAGATACATTTTTTTCCCTGAGAATTATCCCACTTTCATAATTGTATTAAATTTCATTTTGTATTTATATATGGGTTATTTCTGAGTTTGAGCTCATTAATATATCATCTTTTGCATCTGAAATCAAACATCTTCCTACTGTCTAGTGGAGTGAATAATCTTATTTAAAATGCTGAAATATACAAGAAATTTAAACCACAGCAAAACAACTGTATCAACATGGCAATTTAGACCCATGCATCTGCTAAGAGTCTCATACTTCTGCGCTTGCTATATGTTAGCTTCTGAAACTTTGTCCATGTGCATTCTTTCAATTCAGAGAACACTACAGTACTAACAGACAGTTATAAGTGCTGAAATAATTTACTTCCCACAATCAGTCAGTATATTTCATCTGAGAGGCAGCAGGTTCTTGAATTGCTGTTACACAATTCCAAAATAGACATGAGCATGTCTGTTTCCTCTTGCACTTACTCATGGTTGTGAACTCAGTCCACTGTAACACTGTAATAGTGGTTTGGTTTGGCTTCTTAAATTTATTTCTATCAGTTCTTATTAAAAAAAAAAAAAGTTTGAGTTGCAGAAAATGGAAGAAAGAAAGGAGAATTCCAAAGGTGCCTCTCATTCTATAGATTTCAAAGACTCATACAAATTTGAGAAAGCAAGTTCTATACTCACAAAAATAATAAGAAAATAATTGTTTCTTGTTTCTGCACTTTGAGAAAAATGCACTGTAGGTTGCTAGTTAACTGTAACTAAATTAAGAATCTTAGTTTTGTCTTTGAAATATTACTTCTCCTCCCCAAGGCAATTCAAATGCATGTGTTTCAAAAGTGCTTAGGCAACCTCACCAAAATATTTCTGTTACTGTTTCCATTAGAAACCTTATGGTAGATTTTTGGTTAGTTGTTTGGTTGATCGGTTCTTACTTGAGAAGAGGGGGTCCTTTTTGTCTCAGCAGAATCATGAGATTTTGCAAACAATGGATGACTTTCTCTGTTGGGAGTGACAAAGAAGGAAAAAAGAGCCAAGTGATCCATGTGTGAGCATTTAGGGCAACAGGTTCTGGCCTGACTCCAGAGTGATGCTGCTCCATAGAAACAAAGGACAGTTTGAATTTCTGTTCACTGTACCCTTTGTGCTACTTTGGGTTAAAAGTTGCTACTTCTATGTAAACATCACTTCAATAGCAAGCCATACAATTCTTTTAGGTATCTTCCTGTTGTTTTCTCTCCTCAGCTGGGAGGTTCATCTGTCGATGAGCCAGCCTAGCTGCTCACCTGTCCAGAGAAAGCAAACCTACAGGGAGCACTGGATGCTACTGCATGGAGCAGAATGCACTCTTGCAGGGTGGAGCATCCTCTCTGCTAAGTAGGCTGTTTCCCACCATATTATAACAATTTCACACTACATTATATTTTGAGCCTTAAATGATTGAATGTCTCCTTTGAACTTTCAAAGGTTTCCTACGATACTAGCTCACTGTTATCACTTTTTATATTGCCTCATGGCAAATTAGTTGAATATACTGTAAGAAAAGGAAGATCATCAGCATCTTATTTGCATACAAGCATCATATTATTTTCAAATTATCTTCTTTGTGCCTCTCATTTTCCTAGGATGTTTTCTTCTGCCTGTATGAAGTTTGCCCATTCTATCTGTTTTCTCCTATTAGTGTTTTGTTGCATAACAGATTTTTTTTTCTACCTTTGTTCCCTCCCTGGATATAAGAGCTAAATTACACAGTGGTAAGAACATCAGCAGTAGTTCAATATTAAATTTTAGCAATTTATACCAAGCTAGTCAGAAAAGTGGTACAAACTTTTAGTAAAAATCTACTCTTCACTTTCTCACTGCCTAGCAAATGTTTGAGGGTGACTTCAGTATTCCTAACATCGTTACTTTGCCTAAAACTTACAGAAAATTTCTAAGGTTCATAATGCTTTTGGCAACAGCCCTTATGTCTTCCCCTCCAATAGAGAAGAACAAGAAAATGCAGTCATAATGAAGGCCAGTTTCCTTAGCAGCCAGCTTCCTTACTCTAGTGTGTTCATGGGTCTCTTTGGCTCATGCCAGTTATTGTATTGTGCTTGCATTGTATGAAAACATTTGTACTTTGAGGGACATGTGAATGATAAGGGAATGGGAGGTGATTTTTCGAAGAGGAACATATCAAAAGCAAGTGAATCTGTGTACAGTTACAAGTGTGTTGGCTGGTGACAATATCTGAACTGCAGAGATGTTGAGACGTAATGGGGAATTGCAGCTTCTGTTGGTCTCAATGCAGTCATTCAACCCAGCAAAGTTAAAGCAGATCCACTGTAACCTTTTCCATCCCCTACCCCTCATCTCCCCGCACACCTCCACCTTCCCCCACTCCTGATCATCAGGATTTCAGTTGGTCTTGTTTTTCCAGTCTCTGTCAAAACAGTAACTATCACATACATTTATTCTGTTAGTGGGGTGTAAAATGTTTTGTGGTAATTAAGTCTCAGGTCCAGTTTTCTCAGTACAGTATAGTATTCTCTGTGTAGTATAGTATTCTCATAGTATTCTCTGTTTCATAGTGATTTATTAGAAATTGGGATCATTTTTCAGGTTCGCTTTCTTTTATTGCTTCATATTACCCATTTCTAACTGAATTGTTTTAGTCACATGCCAAAAGTGGGTTTCTCTGTTTTGGGATAACAGCCTTTCTTTCAAACACTGACAATGCAACAATGACACAGAGATGTTGCTGTGGAAATTCCTGATCCAAAGTCCACTAAGATAATATGAAGTGATAGTAAAATACAAATGCAGTGTATGTGAAGCAGAACTGGTAGAAAGAAAAAAAGGAGGAAAAACGTTGCCAGAATAAATTCTAAAGATAGTTGTTCCAGAACATATTGGTTAGACACAATCTATCATATTGTGAGAGTATTTATTACTTTTTTTAATCTAACATGGATTATATTTTGGATTATCTTCTATCACAGAATTAATTAACAGTTGCTATTTCATCCATTCATTAGGTCCATGCAAAATCTTCCGTCATTAGCAGTGACATGCATTAAATTCACATATATTTCAATGGACATTTGAAGTGTTTCTTTGCTCTATTCAGTAGCTGTAGAGAAAAGAGAATGGCCAACTCAGGACAAGGAAACAAAAAAAGAAAAAGGAGAGACAAAGATATACTCTGAAATTAAATACATACAAATACTGAATTTTATTATAAAATACCTTTGTTACTACAAAATACCTGACAGATAACACATCAGCAAGAAAGAAGAAAAGGCAAACATGTTAGGTTAATGTGTGAATTTAGCTAAATTGATAGAAAGTTCAGGGCATCTAGAACAGTGAGCAGACCAGATCATTGAACATAAGATGTTGATTGCAAGTTTGGTTGCCTTTGGTTTTTCAGTCGCTGAAATTCTTTCAACTCTTTTCAAGTTCTGTTCAAATCTTTTTTTCAATGCACTTAATCATTTTTGTCGCAGTCTTTAAAACACCTCTAATTCTGCAATGTCATCTCTGGTACAGGTTGGCACTACTGTATACAGTTTTCCTTATGCAATGACATTTCTTAATTACCTGTCCTATATATTGATATACCATCCCATGCTTTTACATCTAACAGTGCTATAATCTTTAATGCATGTTTCCTCATACGAATGTCATAAGGAATACTATTACCTATTACCTTGCTTGTACATAGAAAATCTTTCTGCATGGCAGTAATGGGCCAGATTTTTTCAGGGTATTTAGGTACCTAATGATCCAGGCAAGTTTCTAGCAGAACTGACAGAAGTCTAAATGTCTAAGACCCATTATTTCAATAGGTATTAGGGACTACATTTTTCAAAGTCATGCTGTGGCTTATCTGGAAAATACCTTTTAAAAATCTTAAAGAAAGTGACTTCTCAAAGTTACAGAAGTCTTTGGTCAAGCAGAAAGCTGAAGCCACATCTCCTGATTCCAGGACACCTCTGCTAACATTGATCTATGATAAATCCTCTCCTTTTCTTTGAGTAAATGTAAAATACTACTCTTGTTGTCCTATATATCTTACTAGATATAACAGAATAATTTCCAAGACTTCTTTTTTATCTTATTGTAAATTGTTTGTTTATTTGTTTCTTAATAGTGTGTTAGGTTTTATGCTACTTTTCAGTAATGATCTGCCTTACATGTAAAATAATCAGACTTCTGCAATAATTTATAAAATGGAAGTGACACAAGTCTTTAATTTTTAGGTGTTACTTTTTCTGACAAACTTAAAAATCTTCCCCTTTTCTATGTGAAATTTTAAGTGAAGGAAGTTATTACTGACATACGTGTACATACAGTCAAAGCCATTGAAAAATGGCATGCACACAATAAATGCATCTGAGAACCATTCGTATTACCTAAAATATACAAGTAACTGTACCTCCACAACATATGTGTAAGATCTGGTAAATAAGAGGTAAAAAAGGAATCCATATAGAGTTTTTAACATGCTCTATGACCAATTCCTTTGCTACTATTTCTTGAAACTTGCTGCATGTCAGGCAGCTGGCGAGCTGAGAGCACTGCACTTTATGGTGATTAGCAGCATCTCATTGTTTCCTTGTGCTCCCTAGTCTGCAGGCGCTTGCAACCTGCATACTGTTTAGACTGCAGTCTTCTCAAATTGAAATCAGTGTCTTTCCCGTCTCTGTGCAGTGTGTAGCACAACATGCACCTTGTATATGTATGTATTTTGGAAATATTGTCATATAATTATGGTGGAAAATACCTATGTAGTTGATTCAGTGGGTCTACTTTTCAACCGCTTGATGCTTTTGAAAAGTATAGTTGTTATAAATAAAACCAAACCATAATTTTGCATTTCCAGTGGCAATCGCAATTTACGTCCATTTTTCAAGGACATTAATGGCAAAAGGACATTCACAGAGATGCAGAATCAAGCGTCATCTCTGTGGAATTCTTGGCCTGTAAATAAACTGGGCTTCAAAAGTTTTTAATCTCTTAAGCATGTTTCAGTAGACTGGCTAATGATTAATCAAAATGCATGCAACAATAACCTAATTATCTTCAAAGTTAGTTTGGGTTTTGTTGGGATTTTTTTATATTGAAGTCCAAAATGGAAAGTATTTTGCCTGAATGTCACAAATAACTTCATACTTTAACTGGAACCTGTTCATATTTAATCAATTATCAATCTGCAATGAAGAAAAATTTGGTGGTTTCTTGAAGGACTTTTTTCCTAGCATGAACTAATGAATAATGAATTCTCGTATTATAGATTAGATATTCAGTAAAAACATACCTACTAATCTGTAAATATTCTGATCTTTTCTCAATTATGCATTGTGAAGATTTGTATTCTTGTCTACATTCCATTTAGTATAAATGGAACACATGTCTTTGCCAAACATCAGTGGTAATTTTGACATCTCCATGCTAAATTCCCTGCCGTGGATTGCAGAAAAATACAAATAGCTGTACAATATGCTGAAATATGAAGAAATGTCAGGAAAAACAAACAAACAAAAGGCCAAAATTCCTATGCCTCCTTGGTATCCATTCTAATATGTATGTAAATAGGGCAACCAAACAGCCAGTATGGAATGACCACTGTTGTAATAAATAACATACTAAAATATTTATTATTAATATGTTTCTTCTTAATTATATACTACATTTCTATTGTTTAGTCATGAATATGTCTATAAGATACTGTTTTTTAGCTTTATCCCTTAGTTGCTCTTATAATAACTTTGCAGTGATAAAAGGGATTGCAAGGTCGTAGAAAATCAGACCAGATGCAAAGTGATGGAGACAGGCTCTGGTATTTGTCTTACAATTTCAGTTTCAGTGTGTCAGGTATATATGAATATTCTGTCCTGACATGTATTTGCTATATTCATTACAAGTTCAAATTAATATAAACTTTAAATTATCTTTTTTTGTTTGTTTGTTTGTTTTGGAGGGGTTTGTCCATGTTTGTTGGCCAAATAGTTCTGTTGACCAACAGCTATTCTAAGGCTCAAGGCAGGGAATTCTACTTACAAATTTATAGCTGTCTTTTGGTTTATTGTATAACTCAAGAGGAACTGAAAGAAAAATTACTTAAGAAAATTATTTAAGAGGCTGAACCAGCGATATTTTATGACTTGTATTCTTGATCTTCCCTTCTGTCCAAATGTATCTTTCTTTTTCTTTTTTTTTTTTCTTTTTTTCCTCCTCTCCACTTTTTGCTGGAAAGGAATAGAATGACTACAGCTGGGGCAGGGCACTGGACAATGTCCAAGAATTATAGCCTAGTGTTTAGGGAAATCTAGAAGACAACTGAATTCCCTCAAGAAGAAGTGACAATTTCTGAATGAGGAAGAATACTATAATTATAAGCTTCATTGAAGTGTTTCTCCGTGGGTTTTTTTTTGTTGTTTTTTTTTTCTCTGAGAGGTTTTTGAGAAAAGAAAGAGGAACAGAATGTTACATTCAGTTGATGTGTTTTGAGTTGCGACCCTCATTGCATTTTATAAAATTCATGGAATCACAGAATCATCAAGATTGGAAGAGACCTTCAGTATTATCTAGTCCATCGACCTATCACTGCCGTTATCACTCCTAAACTATATCCACAACTGCCATATCCAAACCTCTTTTGAACACTTCAGTGACAGTGCACCACATCCCTGGGCAACCTATTCCAGTGCCTAGCCACTCATTAAGTGATTTTTTTCTTTTTCTAATAGTTCATCTGAACCTCCCCCAGTACAACTTAAGGCCCCTTCCTCTCATCCTTTCACTGGAGACATGGCAGAAGAGACTGAATCCCCACCTCACCTCACTACAACCTCCTTTCCAGTAGTTGTACAGAGCAATGAGGTCTCCACTGACCTTCTTCTTCTTCAGACACAATAATCCCAGTTCCCTCAGCTGCTCCTCATAAGACATGTTTTCTAAACCCTTCACCAACTTCAGTGCCCTTCTTTGAACACTAAGCATTAGGATAGACCAGAGACCTAGTCTTCTAGTATTTTGAGAATGCCTCCTAGATGTTATGAAGACATGAGAAAAAGGATGGTCTTGATTCTGTCTAGGTCAAGTCCAGGCTAAGTATCAGATAACCTCTCAGTGTCTCAACACCATTATACTGAAACACAGCAAGACATGTGGAGAGTGGGTTTTAGGCACCCAAGAAGCTTTTATGCAAGATACTGAATAATAGTGAGTTTTCTTCCCCAAATAAGACATCAATCTTATCAGAAAAAGGAGATTTCTGAATAGTAATATTCACAGAGATAGAATTTAGGTATCCAAACCTCACTTCATCCAACAGTAAGCAATATACTGAAACACAAGGTAAAGACTGAGGGGAGACCTCACTGCAGTCTACAACTTCCTCATGAGGGGAAGAAAGGGTCAGGCACCAATCTCTTCTCTGTGGTGACCAGTGACAGGACCTGAGGGAATGGCCTGAAGTTGTCTCAGGGGAGGTTTAGGCTGGATATTAGAAAAAGGTTCTTCACACAGAGAGTGGTTGGGCACTGGAACAGGCTCCCCAGGGAAGTGACTACAGCACCGAGCCTGACAATGCTCAAGAAGGGTTTGGACAATACTCTGGGATATGGTGTGATTCTTAGGGATGGTCCTGTGCAGGGCTAGGAGTTGGACTTGTTGATCTTTATAGGTCCCTTCCAAATCAGCATATTCTGTGACTGTATTCTTAACAAGTTCACACATGTAGTTGAATGGGTAGCTCAGATGCCCAATCCATCGCTTTGTAATATTGTCCTATCTTGCAGTGTTATATGACATTTTCAGATTTACATAAATAATTTCACTTGACAATTTCAAAAGTATTAAGCAGAAATAGTAAAAAACAAACTCAGCAGTGTTATGACTGATGCTGATTCGGACCAGATGTTTGGAGCTCCATGCAAATCTTTTTCTGAATACCTAGACTTCTTGACTAAAGGGACCCAGGCTTTAGGTTCACTTCATACAATTATTTTTTTTAATTTTTTTTTATTTTTATGGTGGCTAAGAAAACTTTGAAGGTTTCGCATTTATGATTCTTAAATCTTCAGAGATACTTTGACTACAGTTCCAGTTGCTTCAGTGGATCTCCAAGTAACTTATTTAATCCCCAACTTAACAATTCTGTGTGCCAAATACTTTCTAAAAAACGTGTAGGTGGAAGGAGTATTTGGATGACATCAACATTTATGCTGTAGATAGAACAAATCATGGACATGTGATTTGCTACAAATTTCTATGTATGGATCCATCACTATATATTTGGGAGATCTGTAGGTGGGAGAACTGGAAAACCTTTTATCAAGGCTTTTACTAAGTCAAAATAGCATGTAGTAAAGATACATCTTAGTAATTATGAAAGTATTTGAATTGAAATACTTTGGCTTAAATTTCTTACACTGGTAATTTTTTTTAACAACCAGGACTAAAAAACTATTATTGAGTAGTATATGGTTTGTTCAAGGAATTGTACTCTTCAGTTTGCCAGATGGGTATTTAAAGAAGTGTGTGGATCTTGTTTTCCTGTGAATGTCTATCCCTTCCTTCACTCTGGTTTTGCAAATGCCCAAAATATGAATGCATCAGAAGTAATTTACTGGCCGTGCATGAAACGGCTACGTGTGAAAACACAGTAAGTGCTCTGTTTCTCATAGCTGAGTTCAAGCCAATGCAACTCTTTGTGCTATAAGGGATTAAACCTTCTCTATTTTGTGCTACAACGTCTGCAGAAAAACTTGGCATTCACATGGACCTTGTTTGTCATCTGCATTGCTGGGAGAGAGAGCTGCTTTCATTTACTGTACATGGCTGCTGAGACTAAACCAGATAGACCTTGGTTTTGGTGTGAGTTTATTTGTTCTTAAGAAGAAATGCTCAAAAGAGTAATGCTAAAATAATATTTCAGTATTCAAGAAATAGTGGATACATACAGTTACTGCTGTATTGTTAGTGCATTTTGATAATGGGAAGTCAGTTTCTCATCTCTTTAATCTGATGCTCTTGGCAGGCTTCTTGCATTATTTATCCTGCATTTTATAAATCATTCTCTTAAAGGTAATATCTCAAAAATCTTAGTGGGTCTAAACTATATGAGATAAATTTAGCATGTGAATTCTGAATTGCATCATTTGCATCATATATAAAACATTCTTTTTACTAGCTACACATAGATTTTCATGTTTAAAACTTCTAATGCATATTATACAATAAAATAAATGCCTAAACCATTATGTGAAATTCAATAATTTATTTCTATAGCTTCACTTTTACTGAGAAAACTGTTTTGTAAGCAAAGAAAACTCCTTTTCATTCCCTAAAGGTATATCATATGGACCAAATAATATTTGCAAATGATTCTATGATTATGAGCCAAAATATTAGGGAAAATAATGAAATATCTGTACTTTATGCAGTATAATACCTGTATGTTCTTATTTGTACATCTGATTCTGCACATGCAAGCTTAATTTAATTTACAGTGAAATAATCCTATTAACTCTTTCCTGTTCTTTCCCTGTTGAACTGAATGGCAAAATTCCCAGAAGACCTAAAGACCCAGACAAATTTCTTAATATGTAAAGTTAATTGTGTGGCTAGATTGAATTATATGGGTATAACAGAACAAACAGCATTTACTTGCTCCCTTAGTACTGTTGCCTTCCCTCCCTTCTTTCCAGAGGCCATCTAAAAAAAGCATGTTATAAGCTAGAACAGAGCTGTTCAACTCCTGTCTGTGTGTGACTTGTGTTTAACTTAGGTAAAAGCTTATATTGCCTCCAGCATATTTATTTTTTTTTCAACAATTCTGAAGTCCTTTCATCCAGATTTTGTAGATTTCACAGAGATCATCTTGCAGTCTGCTCATCCACTTTTACTAAGCACTTATAAAAAGGGGGGGAATGTGCATGCAATTAGTGCATATGTTTGGAAGGATTGTTGGGGCTTTTTTCTGTCAGGAATTAACATAATCGGCAAAAGCACTGACAAGAAATAAAAAAGCATTGGGTAGGAATATTTTTTGGTGTATCCATCAATTACACAATTATGTATTTCAGCTGATGTTTTAATTATTATACAATAGAACATTTCAGCATTGCATGTAATAGCATATTTCCCAGAGAGTATTTCCCAGAATATTTTAGAGCAAAACCAATTTCATCAGAAAAAAAAAAAATCCATTTTCTTCTTATTTTTTAGAAGACTGTTTTCAAAGCTTATTAGGTTAACTGAAGGTATAAAAAAACCACTTGAAAATACAAACAAATAAGCGGAGAAGAGAAAAGCAAAGGAAAGCAAAGACATTCAGAGTAGGAAAATATTAACCCTTTTTAGGAATATCTTGCTCCCATTTGGCAGCAGAAAATGTCTTCAGTAGCCTTATGCATAAAGCTGAAGTTTCATTTAAATAAATGACACTTCAGCACATATTTAAAATTAGACGATTAAATTTAAGTACTTCCTTGAATTACCAGTATTTTTTTTCTTCTTTTTCCAGATGCTTCTCAGTTATTATCATACAAAACATCCCTGGGCAACAGAGATATTTTTTTACTCACATGGTATTAAAAAAAGCCTGTGGTGGGTTCACCCTGGCTGGATGGCAGGTGCCCACCAAAGCTGAGCCAGGGGAGAGAAAATATAACAAAGGGCTCATGGGTTAAGATAAGGGCAGGGGGATATCACTGATCAGTTACCATCCTGGGCAAAACAGATTCAACTTGAAGAAATTAATTTATTACCAATCAAATCAGAATAGCTTAATGCAAAATGAACCCAAATTATGAAATACCTTCATCCTCTCCCTTCCTTCTTCCTGGGCTCAATTTCACTGACAGATTCTCTCCCTGCTTACCTTCACTGTTGAAGGGAGATGGGGAGGGGGGAGCATAGTTAGTACATCACATTGCCTCTGCTGCTCCTTCATCCTCTAGAGGAACATTGCTCACATTCTTCCCCTGCTCCAGACTGGAGTTCCTCCCACAGAAGACAGACCTCAAAATCTCCTCCAATGTGTGTTCTTACAACAGGATGCAGCTTTTCAAGAGACCCTCCAGTGAGGATCTCCCACAGGGTCATTTCCTTTGCCGTCTGTGACTTGGGTGGTGTGTCTGAAGTACTTGCCAGTGAAGACTGATGCAAAAGTGTTGAGCACTTTAGCCTCCTTCATAACCTGGGTAACCAGGTTTCCTCTGTCCTTCTGTAAAGAGCCCACATTTTCCTAAGTCTTTTATCACTGGAATACCTATAGAAGCTTTTCTTGTTACCCTTGACATCCCTGACCAGATTTAATTCTATCAGGGCTGTAGGTTTCCTAACCTGATCAGTGGCTGCTCAGACAATTTCTCTATATTCTTTTCAAGCTGCCTGTCCTTGCTTCCACTCATTGCAGTCTTTCTTTTTGTATGTCAGTTTGTCCAGAAGCTTCTTGTTCATCCATGCAGGCCTCTAGGTGATTTTATTTGACTTCCTTGTTGTTGGGATGTATCACTCCTGAGCTTGGAGGAGGTGATCCTTGAATATTAACCAATTTTCTTGGGCCTTTCTTGCCTCCTTGGCTTTATCCCACAGACTCTTCCAAGCAAATCACCAGAAAGGCCAAAGTCTGCTCTCTTGAAATCCGGGCTAGTGAGCTTGCTGCACATCCTCCTCACTGACACAAGGATCTCAGACTTCATCAGCTCATGGTCACTGTGCCCAAGGCTGACTTTGAGCTTCACATTCCCCACCAATCCCTCCTTGTTAGTGAGAACAAGGTTCAACATAGCACTTCTCTTTGCCAGATTCTCTATCCTTTGGACAAATAAGTAATCATCAATGCATTCTAGGATGCATTATGCCCTGTCGTATTGTCCCTCCAACTGATATTGGGTGGTTCAAGTCCTCCATGAGGACTAGGACTTGTGAATGTAAGGCTGCCCCATCTATCTATAGAGGGCCTCATCCACTTGGTCTTCCTGGTTGCATGGCCTGTAGCAGACCCTGCCCCGATTATGTCACTTTTCCCTGCCCTCACTTTAATCCTGATCCGTAGGCTCTTGATTTGCATCTCATCCATCCCCAGGCAGAGCTCCATTCACTCCAGCTGGCCATTGACAAAGTCAGCGACACTCCACCCTTGTCTCCCCTGCCTGTCCTTCCTGAAGAGCCTGTATCCTTCCATTCCAGCACTCGAGTCATAGGAGCCATCTCTCCATGCCTTCTTGACGCAAATAAGATCACAGCCCTGCAGGCATGTGCACAACTCTTAACTCCTCTTATTTGTTCCCCACGCTGCTTGTATTTTAGTAGAACCATTTGAGCTGGAGCCCCAGTGAGGTGCCTTACTGGCTGGAGTGGCTGGAATTCCTTTGTGCTGTTCTTCAGGTGTTCTGCAGACCTGCAGCCCCTCTCCAGGCTCTGGGTGTCTCTTGCTGGCACTGCCATCAAACTGGCAGGGGAGGGATGGACTAAGGTTGCCTTTCCCCTGGCAACCTCCATGGCTGAAAATCAGACTGATTAATTACAGCAAAACCCAACAGTTCACTTCACTGAAAACATTCAGAAAGGGTGACTGAAAAACGGAGGCTACTTGCTTATGTGAACAAGCTAGTTTATAAACTACAGTTATTTTTTTTCTTTTAAAAGAAAAAAATACTTAATTCATGGACACGATATGAGAATGTAGAAAGTGTGCTACTTTTTTTAAGAGGGTACATACTTTTTTGCTTGGCATGATCACCCTCTAAAGAGGGTGAGATTTTGAAAGCCCTTAATATTGACCTAATCTTGTTCTCATTTAAGATACTTCTGGTGGCTGCGAAAGAAGGGATTTCTATCAGACCTGAGTGCTGTTGAAAACCCTATCCATCCTTTTTAGTTGCACTTACTGCTTTGTGTTGTTTTATGAATACAAAGTCTCATATAAAAACCTTAATGGAAAAATCCATGACTTTTGAGTGAGAATGTTATGCATTTCATTAGTGCCAGCAGTGAGTGACAAGATTTAAGGCAAATATCTTCAGATGAACCTTTACAGTATTGAAAGTGCCACACAGGCATTTCAGTTAAAATTGCCTATACCAATTGAGGATGAATAAATTAATATGGCTTTGAGAGGGACAAACAAAAGATGCTTGATGATTGCTTGTCACAAACACAGGCTTATTCTGATCACTGTTTTTTATAACCAGCAACAGACACAATTTTTAATTTAATTTGTTCTTTAAATTTTACATTTTAAAATTTAATTTTTAATTAAACCTTTTATGATGTAATTTCAATGAGTAAATAAATGTCATGTAAAGGTATAGAACTTTTAAATCTCTTAATCACACCTAGGCCACTACATTTCCCTCAAGAATTCTTGTGTTGTGTCCTAAGATCTGCATTTTGAATGAGTTCATTAAAAATGTTATGCTATTTGAAAACTATTTAACTGAATACGGATGTAACTGCTGTGACTACTAGAAATTGGCTGGATTTATCTCTCTAATTTAAATTTCATTCCACTATCCATGGGTCTGTCAGTCAGATTTACATGTCTTCCTTCTCTCAGTGAAAGTACTTGAACAACATGAATGGCAAGTAACTTTGCCTTTCATAAAACAGAATATTTGAATTATTACAGAAGTTTGGGCTTGGGGGAGCTCTTGATCAATTTTCTTTATTATTTTCAGTATTTTGAAACATTTCAAAATAATGAACACCAAACAGAGAGCCTGAAAGTAATTCTTGTGAGTTCAAGTGTTCAGGGAATTCTGAGCATGATAGTGAGCACAGGGAGGGAGTAATAATGGTGAGTTGCTTGTGTGTGGTTCTGCTACATTTGCATTTTTTCTGAAAATTTGGAACAGGATTCTTAATGGGAAAGTCCCTTTCAGAATTAATTCTTGGTAGTAAATACCTTGGTTCCGCGCTTTTTTTTTTTTTTTTCCCATTTGTGTCATATTTTGAATAATCTAATCAAACATTGAGAGTATCCACTGCACTAACGTCATTAACTCCGCCAGGTCTGATAAAGGGAAGGATGGGCTTGGGACATGGCCATTCCAGGTCATACTAATGTGGATAGGACTGAGAAGTTTGAATTGTTGCTTTTGTGTAGAAAAACAGAAGCATGTAGCTTCCAGAAAAGTCAGTCTCTTTTAAGCTGTAACACTCACTTT
This sequence comes from Formicarius rufipectus, assembly GCA_013399695.1. Classification (NCBI taxonomy): domain Eukaryota; kingdom Metazoa; phylum Chordata; class Aves; order Passeriformes; family Formicariidae; genus Formicarius; species Formicarius rufipectus. Next base: position 46,109 of record VXAU01004610.1, on the reverse strand, counting down.
TAAATTATTCCTAGTTTTGTTTAATTCTCTGTTTCTGTGCTGCTTTCTGTTTGTGCTTCTCCCCTTTTCTCAAGAGGTAGTGAGAGTTCTCACCTTTCTTAGAGATGTTCCATCCACAGCAGACTGATTTATTTCACAGTGTTTATACAGTTTTCCAAAGGTTCAGATACTTGGCTTTGGCTTAAATCTGTGTTGTAGAAGTGACCCTGCCAAAGACTGCTGTGGAGCAACTGCAGGCAGAATTCCTCGTGTATGTGCCAGGGCAAACTGTCAAGGGAAGAAACAGAAAGCTGCAGGAAATGGGTAGAGAAGTCTTGGCATTGTCTAATACGGAGCTTTCAGATTTGCTGTATATGACACATCCTTACCTCTTCTCATTTATCTCTGTTTAAAAAAAAATAAATTTATTCTTATTTGGAAATTGAATGAATACTCAGAACTGTCATTTGGATAGAACAATATATAAAATATTCTGATTAGCAATATCAACTTGGAAGTCTAGATAAAAAGAATGAAAAGCTAAGACTTTTTAAATAATTCACTGAATCTTTGAAAATAATTAGTACATTTTTCATTAGATAGAACTCAAAAACCATGCAAAATCCAAGTCAGTTATGGTGTAATAACAAGGAAAGCTGAGACAAGAAGGAAATCAAATACAGTGCGTCCTGCACTGAATTTATTCTTTCCCCTGATGGAACTGTTTATTAATCTATCTGTCTAGGAAATAAAAACATTCTTCACAGTTCAGCAATCTACCAGCTCTGCTTTATGAGCCAGATATCTGTCCTATTATTCTGTCATGTATGCAATGGAGCTGCAAGCAGCTCACACATTACTTCCTAAGGTCAATGACATTGTTAATTTCTTCTTACTTTGGGAATCCGTCAGTGACCAGCTTAATTTAATGCAGGTTGGATTCTGCTACTGAACTTTTCTAATTTGCACAATAGAATTGTGCAGTGTTTCCAGAAACCATCACATTTACAATTAAAAATCAGTTATAATCTAAGTTTGTCTGAAACTTAGGCATTCATTTAAGCACTTTATTTTAGCTGCCCCATTTCAAAATACTGCTTTATCTACTTTTAGTATATTCAATGGTTTAACTGAGTAACAAATTAAAACACTAAAATTGAATTTGTAAAATGGATGAAAAATCATTACACCTAAAGTTACTTGTATTCAGAATAATTTTCAGTGATATTTACTTGGCAGTAGGATTTTAAATATAAATTAAAAATATCCACTTGTGTCTAATCTTTGCAGTGTTTATTGACTAAGATCTATTTCCCTGAAACTTTACACTATTTTCAAATCAAAAAACGAAACAAAAGGTCCTTTTAATGTTGGAATGACTTCATGGTCATGCAGGTAGTATTTATGTTTCTTATTACCAATGTATTGTATTGGCAGTAAAGTGACCATGTATTTCAGAAGGTTGTAACTGTTGCTGCAAATTATTTCACATCTATTATGGGAATTTATTAATGCCATTAAGAACATTTTGTTCTGGATTCATTTAATCTTCAGCATGCATAAAATGTTGCAACACAGAGCAGTATCCTTGACATAGTTGCAGAGCTGATATAGGTTAATGTAATTGTTCGTGTGCAAGATCCTTGGTACTGACCTCAGAGGCATCAAATTCTGCCTTTTGTAACACTTGTGTAAATCAGGAGTTGGTCCATTGATTTCAATTACTCAGTATTTACAGTCAGATGAAACTGAGAACATAATTTACCCTATATATCTAAATTTAACCTTGGCGCAAACATGCACACTTGAATGAAACAGGGAATTCAACGATCATATTGCTAAGTAGAGAACAGTAATACCCTGAGTAGGTAAAAGAAAAAATAGGTGAACAGACATTAAAAATGAGAGAAATCATAATGTCGTCATCTCTCTTCCTGCTAAAAAATCTTCTATTTTTAACTTTCCTAATCTCTCATCAGGTGTAGCTGTGTTTAGAGTCACCCTTTGGGGTAACTGTGGTGCAGTATGGATAACTCTTAATTTTTCTCCATGAAGAGCTATTCTAAATTATGTATTTTTGTGTCCAGTTTCTGCTACTTAACTCCTTGTAATCAGAGGAGTTAAATCTCTGGTCTCTGAGGAGAGATTGCAAGTTAATCTAAGTCAGAAAACAGTTATTCTTAAGATGGTGTTTTAGTCTTTATACTGAACAATGGTTAATCTAAGCCTTAAATAATATATATAAAGAGTTAGATTAGGAAGATGATTAAAATGAAGCCTCATGTTTATTCATTATGTATAGTGTGGGAAACAGTTATTGTGGACTGAAAATAAATGTTTATCATGTTTTTTATATCTAATGAGGCTATAATAAGTAGTCCCTTAAAATATTAAGCTTTTTTCAGGAAAATAATTCACATGTTTGCTTATGCCTGCAAAGAACCGTGTAGTTTGCAGTGCTCTCAAAGTTATGATACTGGATGTTCCTTGTGCCTCAACTTTGACTGTTTCAGATGACTAAAACTGAGAGTTTATTTTATAGTCTACAGTATTCTCCATAGAAACTATTTTATATCTCTTGCTTTCAAAATGTTATTTATTTTCTGTTCCATAAATAACAATTCCTTGTGATATGGATATAATGATGTTTGCTAAAATTTCCTATAGGTGGTAAAAATTTTCCCATTTTCTGTAGCTATCATTAAACTGTATTCCCTGTCCAGAAAATAACAAAAGATGATAGCATGAAGTACCTATCTGGGTCATCACAATTAAATTGTATAGAAATAGATAAAAGAAAACTTTAAAGAAAATTGGTTCCTTTCCTCTGCAGAGACTTGTTCCTCCAGGGTTTCCTAAGGATGAGCATCTTTAATCTTTAAAACAAGACACTGTGCTGAAACCGTCCCAGACTAAAAATATTTTTGTACAGCAAATACATTTTGCAAAACTGAGTATTGTAGCTGCCATATTCATCAGGAGAACCTCAACATAGAAAGCTATTTATTTCTCTGACATTGAGACTACACTTGCATTCAAACACACTCTTCTGATCGGGAGATACAAACTTGCACGGCTCAAGCTGGGTCATGTGTTTGGTTTTGTTTTTCTTTCTCTCTTTGCACATAGGAATAACCTCTTCACTGATTTATTATTTTGTAGCAACCAATGTATTTTGCTTTTTAATAATTCTCTTTAAAATAAAAACTCTAAGTGTTTAGAGAGGTGTCAGAAGATACAGATGCGCATCTAGTAATAATAGCCATGGTGCATAAATAGTTCATTTACATCTCTGTCAGCATCAGAAGATGCCTAACCCTCAATTCAAAGGTCTTTAAATTTTGTGTAGACAAAAGAACCAAATGGTGGAAAACTCACATTTAAATCTTAGTTTAAGGCTGAATTACCTGATTTTTAGTCAGGCATCATGATATTAAAATCACTTGAGCTTTTTCTCTGATTTTTATGTGGTACTGATAAGCATTTTCACTAGTATTAACATTGCAATCTGTTATATGGATACAGAAGTGCTTCCACTTTTAGGGCCAGGTATTTGAAGAAATACTCTCTGTATATCTGATTATGTGAATTTGACCTTATAAAACCATGTCAAATTAAGATTAATTAAATTTGTGCTTGTATATTTACTCAGTCCCTTAGAAGTTGAAGATAATCCCTTCTGCCTGCTGCAAATTTTACCATCTCTCTATGCCTGTAGTGAGCAAGGTGAACAGAATTCCTAAAATTTTGCAAGGCTCCTTGAATAAGGAGGGGCCGAAGACTCAGAACAGAAAATTGGTACAGGACTTCAGAAGGAGCTAGATTGCTTTCTCATGTGGATAATCCTACTGGTAGGATGCCATTTTCAGGGCTGAATGAAGATAACAAATACAATTACTTTTCTACTTCTACTTTATATGTGATAGGTAGACAGCAGCTAGCTTGTATCATATACATACTGACTTCATAATAATTTATGTTGTAAATTTTACCAGCTAAACTTGGGGCTGAAATACGGGACTGTCTTGTAAAGTATTGATTTCATGTGAAGCAATGTAATATCAGAAATGTCAGCGATCCCTTCCAATGCAAATCACATTAATTCTTGACGTGCTCAGTAGACATCAAAACTAGCTGCATTTTAATAGAACGTGAAAATGAGCATACTAGAATGGTGTAGAAAAAATTCCGCAAGGAAAACTGAGAAAAAATACTGGATTCATGTTTGGATATGGTGGAAAAGTTTTCTCTTCAGAGTTGCACAGCAGGGTTATAAGCTAAGCAACATTTTCATTATTGATCCACCAGGCCAATGATTAGGGACAGGTGGCCTTCTAACTACTGCTCAAGCTGCAGATAACATGACAAGGAATTTTCCCAGGAGTCTCTACTAAATATATGAGGGGTAGATCTATTGCACATGAAGTCTTGAAGAAATCTACAACTTAGGCATTTAATTAGTAGGGAGTTAAAATAGAAACATGTGAGCAGAGAAGGAATACATTGTTCAGGAAAGCTACACTGCAAGAGACTTTTACTTCCCTTTCATAACCATAGAATCTGTTTTTCATCTGCTATGGCAATTTAGGGCAGTCATAAGAACTCAGAACAACAGTCCACTGCTGAGGTACTTCCCTCACCGATTTTAATACCCACCCCCTCTACCCCCAGCAAGCACTTACTGTCATCATGTGGAAGAATGAACTGGTTAATAAACTATGGAAAATAGTACATCCCTAATGTATGTGGTCAGGGCCTGTGGGATACAGATGTTCTGATGCTTATTCTACAGTGTCCTAACAGCATGTGGTGGGTGTAGGCAAGGAAAACTAATCTTAATTAGAGAATTAAAAAATGTACTGTATACTTACTGCCACCAGCTTTAATTAGAAATCATATGAGTCTTTTAAAAGCAAAATTAGATACAAAAAATACAATAATATGTCATTTTTAATTAAGGAAATGAAGGGGAAAATGTCTATGTAGTCCATGTATCCATGATCTCTTTTGGTCTTTTAGCATTTCTTCCTTGACCTGGAATCCATTGCATTTTTTTTTTTTTTTATTTCTTCTTGATTGGTTTCAGTGAAAATAGATGTTTTCAATAAAAAGCAATGCTCTCATCCAAAATAATTCAGACTCTTACAGAGAGAAAACCAGAATGAATATAGCAAAATAGGAACAAATTTGCACTTCTAAATAGGTTCAGTTTATCATGGGTACAATTAAAGGAAATCTTATCAATTCAGCGTAGCTGGCAACAGAATTGCTTATTGTGGTGGTTTGAATCTGGCTAAATGCCAGGTGCCCACCAAAGCTATCACTCTGCCCTGCAACTTGCCAGGGGAGAGAAAATATAACAAAGGCTATTGGGTTGAGATAAGGACAGGGGAAGATCATTCACTAAGTACCATCATGGGCAAAATAGACTTGACTTTTGGAAATTAGTTGAATTTATTACCAATCAAAATCAGAGAAGGATAATGAAATGTATAAAACGTATTTTAAAAATGCCTTCTCCCCAAGCCTCCCTCCTTCCTGGACTCTACCTCCTTCTCCCCAGCAATGCAGGGAGGCAGGGAATGAGGGTTCACAGTCATTTCATGTATTGTTTCTCCTGCTGCTTCCTCCTCAGGGAGAGGAGTCGTCCTTCTGCTCCAGCATGGGATTCCTCCCATGGGAGACTGTCCTTCACAAACTTCTCCAAAGTGAGTCCTTCCTATGGGCTGTAGTTCTTCATGAACTGCTCCAGTGTGGGTCCCTTTCCACAGACTGCCATCCTTCAGGAACAAGCTGCTCCAGCATTGTTGCCTACAGGGTCACAAGTCCTGCCAGCAAACCTGCTTCTCTCTCCATAAGTCTGCAGATCCCTGCCAGAAGCCTGTTCCAGCACAGGCTTCCCACAGAGTCACAGCCTTCTTTGGGTGCACCCACCTGCTCTGGTGTGGGGCTGCTCCAAAGGCTGTAGGTGGGTCTCTTTTCCACCATGGACCTCCATGGGCAGCAGGGGCATAGCACAGGCTGCAAGGGAATTTTGACTGGTGCCTGGAGCAGCTCCTCCCCATCCTTCCTCGCTGACCCTGTTTCTCTCACATATTGTCTGTCACCCTTTGGCCACAATTACTTCTATGCAGCAACATTTTTTCTCTCGCTTCTTAAGTGTGTTATCACAGAGCCATTACTACCAGCTGTGATGGGCTCAGCCTTGGCCAGCAATGCGCTGTTCTTGAAGCTGGCTGGCATTGGCTCTGTCACACATAGAGGAAGCTTCCAGAACCTTCTCACAGAAGTCAGCCTGTAGCACCTCCCCCCATCCTCCCTCAAGCCTTGGTATGCAAGCCCAAAACACTTGTTAGGGAAAGTGATTAAGGTGATCCTTGAAAAGAACTGAAACAAGTGGTTTACATGTACAGTAAGTTATTACTAGAGAATACATTTTGTTTCTGTACTTTTTTTTTAACAATTGTGTTTTGGTTTGATTTTATTTTCTCAACCAACCCAAGTTCTTTTAGTTGAGAGAGTCTTAAAACTAGCTTTTCATAATAGTAAAAGCAGCACATTCATATGTATATAGCACATCTTTACTAAATGCCAGTCTTATGTTTAAATTGGGTCTCCTCTTCCCCACTCTGAAACATAATGGGAAATAAAATCCTTGAGAACTATTAAATACAAAGGAATGTCTTAATTTCATAAATTCCAAGATATTTGACTGCAGAATATGCCAAGGAAGTTTTATTGCATGCTACCTTGTTTCATACTCTTCTCTGAGAATTTAATTTACTGACTAATGTAGCATGCAGATAGGCCAGTCTGACTTTTACTGTGCTTCATTTTTAGAGCTGTAATAACAGTGTGAGGAAAATTGCAGATTTTAACAAATGTATGATTTCCAAACAGCAAAAACCATAGGTGTAATGCAACTCATGCCCCAGGCTGTATTCATGGTGGTAAGAAAACTTGCATTATCTTCCCATGATTAAAAAAAATAAAAAATGCTGAGATGAGAACATAAATTAACACTTTCTAAAAAAAAAATTACTGTAAAAACATAAATTGATGTTAAGGAATCCATGCAAGGCCCATTAAAGGAATTACCTTTTTTTCCCAATGTACACATGAAAGGATGAATACATTTATGTGATCTTGTAATACAAAATGTTTGCTTCTGAATAATGTGTTATTAAATCACTGGTGGCACAGTTTTCATAAATCTAGGAAGGGTAGTTGTTAGCCATTTGGTCTTCTGTACTAAAACTGGTGGAAGCCTAATATTACTGCTTTTAGTCCTTCTTAGGTTATTTTCTTCACTTCTTCAGGAAAGATTGTGATTAACAAGCACCACAGTAAAATAAAACTGTATTTTCTTACATTTCTCTGTGAGAAGATGTAAATGTATGTGAACTGATGTGCAGGTGTTTCTTTTGTGTTCTTTGGTACTATAACCTGCCAAAGCTAATGAAGACAATAGTTTCATTCAATAGCTCTGCACATGTAGGAGTTTTTTTACCTCCTTCGGGTCTTGTTTTGTATTATGATGCCTATGGAAATACTATATGCAATCCTTATTCTGTTCATAATGTTCCGATTTCTTCTCACACTTTCCTCTTAGCAATTTTGGTGTGTTATATGTTGGAAGATAGCAAGTAGCACTGCTGCTACCATTCCATCTGCAGATATGCTGAAAGTATACTCTATAATATCATCCAGATCATTAATGAAGATATTAATGAGAATTGGACTTAAAATTGAGCCCTTGAGTGCATCACTAGTTACTGGACTCCAAGTAGACTTCATGCCGCTGATCATTACCCTCTGGGTCCAGCCATTCAATTCACCTCACTGTCTGCTCATCTAGCCCATACTGCATCATCTTCTCTGTGAGGGCTCTATGGGAAAGAGAAGTATTTCAGGAGTACCTTACAATGAGAAGACTGTACTGCAGAGAATGCAGTCACTAGATTGTCATTCTTTCCATATTGCATAAAGTAGAAAATAAAGAATAATGGTTGCTACTACCCACCAACTATAAATAGAAGAAAATAAAAATTTTTCTTTATCTCTGTTGGAGGTCTGTTTAAGAACTATAATGGGAATTTTCCATTTCCCAGTAATTTCCAGATGCACAGGATTTTTTATGAGTTTCTTTTTGAAAATTGTTGCTAACTTTAGTCAAAATTCCACAGTTCTTTTGGGAAAGCATTAAGAAAATCAAAATTTAATATTCAATGTAGTAAAATCACCAAAAGCTCTAAATTGCATTTCATTTTTTTATAATTTAAATCTATAAATTGCCAAATTAATATTTAAATCTGAGTCTATTATCTAAATGTAATGCATTTGTCTAAAAACAGTAACCGAGCCAGTGAATGGCATCTTTTTTTTGAGGGAAATGTTTTTAAGATTTCTTGTCCTTTCTTTGTACATTTATATTTCCTGATGAGATTCTTGGAATGTATCAACAAGCAGATAATAGGTGGTGAAGGAATTTTAAGGTTTAATATAAAGATAGTAAACGCCTTGTAGTAAATACTAAAATCTTCAACAGAGTTGTGGGTGAGTATTTTTTTGCACTCTATCAGAATCCAGAAGTAAGAGCATGTTCTGTATCTTTTGGACTCCCTCTGCTAGTTTTATACCAAGAAGCTAAAGATGACAGATGCAAAACAGAGAAAAGATCTCCAAGTCGGTATGAATGCTGTTAAAAATACCCAGACATCTTTAATTTATGGAATCCCAAGCAGATGGTAAAATATGTTTACTGAACTCTTCTCTCTTTTTCTCTAAAGAACCAGAAGCTTTAAATATCACAGAATTTGGCAGTGAGGATGTGAGAGTTCTCTGGTTTCTTTTTCTTCCTTTTTTGCTTGTTCTGAGTTCTAATAAGATGTTCTTAAACTTGGAACACTGTTAAGATTTGTGATAGCTACAAATCTGACTCAAATTACTTATTTGAAATCTCAATGTGAAAAATCTCTTTTTAAAAATTATATGAAAGAAAAAATGTTGTCTTACTATTTTCAGTGTCATTACTACAATTTGATTTAGGAATTATAATTTAACACTGTCAGAATTAGGCTGCTCTGAAGGCCAAAGTTACAATTAAATTATGTAGTCTTTATTCATGTGTAACAGGATTAGAATAAAATGATTTCATTATTTTTGCACAAAAGGACAATGTGGAGTTTGTCTGAAACATATATCCGAGACAGGTATTTATTCCTACTTTGAGACATCAAAAGATTGGAGTCCTGCAGTCACTGATGGTTTGTTTCAGTCACTAACTGAGGATTCACTTAGAACTTTCTTCTCTTTTTATTTCATCCAGGTCAGTTAAGATGCTTTTAATTTTCCTTCATTTTTATTGTTATTATTTCTTTTCTTGTCTAGATTCTTGATCATAATTCAATTTCAGAAAGTAATATAATTTAAGTGATAAACGGAAGAGTAGTAGATGAGAATCAAAACTACTGTTGCCTCATATCACTAAGTGATATCAGATGCCACGTATCAGCTGTCTTTTGTACATGAATATGGCTCCATGTTCAGGTGGTTACTTTAGTAATATGTTTGGTAATATTCCTGTTTGAGGATTATACAAAAGCAGTGTTCTACATACCTAGATAAATATTAATAGTTATGCTGTGCTTTTATGTACTCCCAGGTAGTCATGTACTTGTTTTAAGTTATTCTTGGAACTTATTTGATGTTCAGAAAATCCAAATTATTCAAATCTTTTCATTCCCGAATGTCCTCAAGATAGTGGAAATTCACTGTTGGCCTTCTGCGTGAGATTATTTGGTTTTGAAAGTGATTAGATGCAATATTTGTTAAAGGCTGTGTGTACAACCTGTGCAAATCTATCTGAAAAGATCAAATTACAGTCTAGATCTTCTGAATACTTCTTTACAAAAGTGCATGACTGTGAGAGCTTCCTTAGAAAGCTGTCTGAAACAGAACAAGACAGAGAGCAAGCTGCAGCAGGGCAATGTGCAGGAAGAAAATGGCAGACAATTTCTTCAGGATTATTTCTCTCAATAAATTCCTGAAACTCCGTCTCCAGAAGAAAGAGGAAAAGTGGATTTTTTGACACTAAATTTTTATGGACTTTTTAATGGATTCTGAAGGAAAAGGCAAACTACACGTGAAACAGAAGCAGAGTACTGTTGTCATTACCTATGTATCAAAGGCTGAAAGTGAAACTCCTGTCCATTTTATGACTCTTGTTTCAAAAATCTTATGAGTATTACTGAATTTAGATTTTTTTTCTCTGTCTCTGAGATAGATAGTATCATAAGAATCAATGACAAGAGAAAGAAACCTCATGCAAGCAACTCTGTATTCTTAGTGTCCTGAATGAGAGCTACAATAGCAGTTCAGGGATGACTAAGCCTCAAAGTCTCAGTAAAGCATGTATATGCATGTGTACATATCCCATGTTATATATTGAAAGAAATGGAGAACTGTGTGAAATTAAATTTTATCTACCTCAATCTGCAGGTTTTCCATTCAGCAAGTATAATCTTAATAAAGGGGAAGAATACATTTAAATATATAACTCTTGACAGTTGAATATGACAGAAGAGAACAAAAATGAGTAGTTTGGGGATGCAGATTACAAGAATACACAGAAGTGCAAGTATGCATTCTTAGGATGGAAACATAAATTTCAATATATTCTTTAATATATACATTATTGTGATCTGTTTAAAAGCTTCATTTGTTTTCCTCGTGCATTCTTTAAATTTGCATTTCTTTGGTTCCACAAACTTTATAATAATTTTTTTATTAATTATTATATTGATTCTTTATAAAGTTTACAACAACCCTTCGAACTTGTACACTTGTAAACCTGTACAGTACATCTTAAAATCAATCCAGTAGATATTCTAAATCTCATCTGTGTAGGACAAAGTTCCTCCCAAATGCTGATGTTGTCCTTAAAATTCTATTTACTTACTTGTTTTCATATCAGTTCCTAAACAATGATGCTAATTAAATGTGTTCCTTTTTTTTTTTTTTTTTCTCTGAAGGTTGTAAGAAAAAACTCATTGCAAATCTATTATAATTAAGTGTATTGAGTATTGTTATACAGGATTTACACTATATTAAAGGAATTGCAATTTGCTGGTTCCTAATTTATATTTAAATTGTGATTTTTATATTTAAATTGTAATTACATCAAAGTCTGTAATAAGGAGTCTTTTCCTGCTGTAGAAAATTATATATATATAAACATGTATTTAGGTTTATGTGAGGTTATAGCCATAGCCTGAAGTGCAGATATAGTTTGGACAGAAAGGGATGCGACATCAAATAACAAATATTTTCTGTGACATTAAAGTAAATTCAGCAACTATATACCCAATTTTGGATTTAAATGGTCTGGGAAACTTTTGAAGGGAAGATGAAAAAGGAGGTGTTCAGAACTGCTTGAAGCCAATCTGAGATAGTTTCAAAGAGGCAAAACAGGATATGCAGTTCAGCAGACAATCTGGGCCATGATTACAGAATCACAGACTCACAGAATATGCCGAACTGAAAGGCACTCATAAGGCTCATTAAGTCCAGCTCCTGACCCTGCAGAGGACCATCCCCAAGAGTCACACTATGCTCCCATGAGTATCATCCAAACACTTCTTGGTGCTTGGTGATGTGACCACTGCTCTGGGGAGCCTGTTCCAGTGCCCAATCATGCTCTGGGTGAAGAACTTTTTTCTAATATCCAACCTAAACCTCCCCTGACAGAACCAGAGGTAAATGATATCTGACTGATCCGATTGTTTTCCACTATAAATGACTGGTTCTGCAGATGGGGAGAGAACAGTGGGTATCATTTACACTGCGTTTAGCAAAATTTGTGATACTGTTGCCTACATTAAACATTATGATCTGACTGAGTCGAAAAGCAGATGGATAAAAACTGCTTGGATGATTGGACTCAGAGAACAATGGTTAATGGGTCAGACACGGTCTAGAGGCTGGTAACAAGTGAGCCTGTGTTATTTGACACTTGTCTATGACTGGAAAAAGGTTGCAGAGTGCACTCTCATCAAGTTTCTAGGAGACACCAAAGTGAGCAGAAAATAAATGTAAAAATTAATACTTAGTAAAACCTCTTTTAAAATGCTGTAATGAATTAGAAACGATATATTGGAAGGAATAGAGTGACTTAACCTGAATGTCATGTTAATTCATTAATCTATGATAAAATACAGCAAAATGAGTGTTCAGAAAAATACAGAATGTGCAAAAAATTAGCACAGTACAGACACAACTCATATCTCTGCCATTCTCTGTTTTATGTCACTTAATAGGAGTGTAGGAGAAATATCTTTCTAGAACTTGGTTTCAAATCATCAAGTTTTGGAAATGTGAATAAGACCTAAATAAGACTATCTTCCAAATAAGAAGGTAGTGATCTGAATAAGTGAATTACACTTCCATGTTGGGAACACTCAGAATTTCACACTGAAATTGCACAGAAACTTTTAAAAATGTCGAATTTTTCTCTACTTAAAAAAAAAATAAAAAAATTCTTTACTATTCACCGTGTGAATTCTGTGACTGGGTCTTACTCCTCTATCAGCACAGCTGTTGTTAATGCAGTCCTTGTTTTAAGATCCTCATAAACTTTTATGAACCAAAACCTGCTTCTGACTGACTGGACTCAGTGCATAGTCTTTCAGTGGAACATTTCAGTATTAAAGCTTTTTTAATGGAGGAGAAAACTGAAGCAAGGTGTGTTGGCAGATATCACACAATTAGTGATTATACAGACTGCTGGGTTTGAGGTTTAATCTGCTATGCTCTCGTAAGTAGGATAACACAAAGCTAAATAGCTTTTTTTTTTTTTTTTCTTTTCCCCTTGGATGCCAGTGTTGTGCCTCTGAAGTGAATTTTGGATTTTTTGGTAAGTTTTTTGCATTAAATTAGGACATAATAAAACCAGATTCCTCCACTATCTTCTGGGTTATGATGCCATAAACCGCTCAGGTTTAACTACATGTGGAGTTACTAACTTTGGTGCCAGTTCTTGATAACATTAGATGGCATAATATAATTTCCTATAAAATATTTTGTTGCCAATTAGGTTATATTATCATTATGAATGCAGGTGAACTGAAGGAACTTAGGAACTGCTTACATTACTATAAAGTTAAGCTGCTTGTAAAATTGTCTGTAAAAACACCAAAGGAAGCAGAAGTGCAGGTTAGCCATGCAAGTAGACTACACAGCATAGTAGAAAGAAAAAAGGCTCTCAGTTCATAATTTTGCACTTTTTTTTTTTTTTTAATAGAAAAATTACGTTCCATTTCTACTTTAATTCGAAATGTAATAGTCAATGAAATGGAGATCGGGGGCAGGAAATCCAAATAAGAGCTCCTGTTTTCCTTGCTTTCCCAACTTACTCTTGCTCTTAATATTCCTATTTTCAGCTCAGGCTTATTCTCCTTACCCAAGGATTCAGGTATGCTCTGAACAAAGTACGATTTGGCTGTTCATATAAACTATGGAAAGAGATTGTTTCTGAGATCATGTTGCCCACTGCTAAATTGTCTTTCAGTCTCTATTTTCAGTATTTCTGGATCTTTCTAGACAGATTCTCTCAACCAAATAGCAAGCAGAAAATACCGATAGAATCCCAAAATCTGATAGTTCTTTTCCACATTTTGTGCACGAAGTACAGGACAGAGACATTTGAGCTCGTGGGATGCCACAGAGGTTGTGTAGCAATGGATGCAAGAAGCAGCTCATCTCTGCTGACTGTAAGACTCCCAGGACAGCAGAGGAAGTATTTCAGGGATTGCAACTCCAGATCTTTTAGACCCTTTAACCTTTTTTCTGTAATAGAAAAACTATTTTAAAGCAGCACTGAATAAGCATATGTAGCTTTTCAGGTTCCACTGAGACAAGGAAAGTGGAACAGGTATATTAATAAAACTTTTTTTAAAAAAAGCTTTTTCTTCTTCTTTGTACTTCCAAGGAATAAAGCTACATATGGGAGAAAAATATGAAAGGAAAATAACATACTTTACTGTCCATTAAAAACATGATGCTACAATTAATTTTTGTCAATGATAGAAAACCACTAGTTGTATTTTTCTGCATCAGTGGGTCCTTTATTGTGTAGTGAGACCAGTAAGAGATGCATGATAAACACAGAATAAAGCAAGGGTTGGAAAGAAGGATTCAAAGTTAAAGATGACAATTAAATGGTTGTGGTTGGGATAGGTAACACTGGTCACTAAGTAGGCAGCACTTAAGTGTTAAAGTTTCTGATATTTTAGTTTCAAAATTTTCATACTTTACAAAGTAAAGTGGGACTTTATAAAGTTTTTACAAAGAAAATGTGAATCTCAATAAGATTTCGCACGTCTATAACTGTTCCTTTAGAAGATTATAAAGTCCTTTAACAACACCAAGCAACAAAGTTTTATGTCATTACTCCCAGATCTAAACAAAAAACAAGTATGGCTCCACAGAGAAATAATTAGGACAAACTCGCACACTATTTAGACTGGAAATCATCATAGGATAAGATTGCCTTTTTAAGCCTCTGAAGAGTTTGAAGTGATAAATTAATTTGTCAATGAAATGTAGACACCTCCTCTGTTAAGCTCAGTGAGGATTTTCAGGATCAGAAGTCTGGATTTAGGTGCCTAAAATCCACATGCATTTCCTCTGATCAAGCGTCCTTTATAAGTGATTTAAACCAAACTTTTTAGGTAGTCAATAGTTGTATGTTTGTCAGTAACCAATCCAAGGTCCCAGAGGCTGAGTTTTCAGGAGTGTCAAGATTAAAGTTCCAGGCAGTAATGTGCTTTTGAACTTGTATGAACTTATGAAAGGTTGCATACTGCTAAGTAGTGTGAAAAATGAGACAACTAAATACAAACTTTGTAATGACTTTTGGATTTGAAGACTATGCGATTCAATTCCTCTGCCGTAAACTATATTACCTAGCATGGATATTTTTTGTTGAAACCATGTTTGCATTTTGATAACTGGATACTATATTTCAGTGATGAAATTGTCTTTGGCATTTCACATGTAGGCTTTGTTTGTAATCTTTTAATGTTGTTTTACCATAATTTTAAAAAACCCCAGCCTATTCTTAATGGTCCTGCCTGATCTTCAAGAGGTGGCCAATTTGTTATGATCCCTGTAAACCAAAGACTGACCCAACTGGGAATGGTATCTCACTGGTTAAAAATGGCAAGTTTTGAACTGTTGCTGAGCAGGCACAATTCAGATCCTCATATTCCAAGATGAGAAAATGAATTTCTCTGCCTGAAAGCAAAAGTAGTGCCAAGTATTAGAAGTACCCCAAGGTGCAAAGACTCCAAGGCATGCTTACACAGATAAACAAAGCCTGGGATGCATTACATTAACTGTATGAAAATAGTCTTCTCAATAAATGGAGTGCAGTACATTAGTAACATTCTTGCCCGCATAGTGATGTTATATATATTTTTAAGAACTACATTAAATAACATACATTAAAAAAAAAAACTAATTAAGAGAAGGCATTACTATTAAAATATAATTTTGAAATAATATTGTGGTTTTAGAACTTGCTTCCATTTTGGAAAAGAACACAAATTTGGAACCTTCAGTTTTCATAAAATCCATCGAATAAAATAAAATTACTAAATAATTTCACTTCTTTAAAAATTTTAAAGTACAGTTCATGTTCACCTATAACATTGAGGACAAAACTATCTGTACTATTTTAAATATAAAAAATGGTAAAGCTGAACAATTGATCTTTGTTGAAACATTTTTATTGTCAACAAGTTCTATCACATAAAAGAAAAAAAAAAGAAAATAATAAAATTCAGATGTATAACTAGGAGCTTCCCGTATGTGACAATAGATTGTCCCAGAAGACCTGCTGTATATTAGCTTTACTACTCTCCAATGGTAAGAACCTCTTCAGACAAAAAAAACTCCATAAAACTTACAGTATCTATTTGGTGGTAAATAAATTCATGCCTTGGTTCTCATTAAATAGAAGTTAAAATTTCTTAAAATTTTAATGTCAGTCTTGAATCTTATTGAATTTTTAATATGAAAGTTGAGCTTACAAAAAAATTATCCATAAAAATTAAGTCACATACTTGTTTATGGACTTCAATTTTCTAGTTTCCAATATCACCTTTCCTAGCATCAGATAGTTTAGCAGCAGTGACCTTTAATATTGAGCAGTGTTAACTTTTTTTTTTCCAAACAGAAATGGAGGAAATGAAAGACTTGAAAAAAAAATACTTAGCTTGTGCTTTGTGGAACTAACAATTTAAATATGTAAGCCTGAAGGAAAGATTTATGTTTAATAACCTATTTCTGTAAATGGGATGCAGAGTCACAAAAGTATTCTATTAAAAGTGATGAATAAGAACTGAGTGTAAACCCTAAAAAAAATCTCAGTGATTTCCAGGTAACAAGTCCTTTTAGTCATAAATATTTATTCCTATACTTAGTGCTCTCCTTTTCTAATCCCTGCTTCTAGTCATAGCCCTTCTGTAGTCTTACCTTTCTTAACTTGTTTTCACAATTGTTGTGACAATTCTATAATTCCAAACACACACAGAGAGAAGTAAGTACTTGGAATACAGTAAGTATACATGTAGTATGTATTGTATTACTAACTACACGTTTCCTAGTGTTTAATGAATAATTGTGAAAATAATGTAGTATTTTCGTGCAATCCATCATTAATATTTCAGGTAGAATGAAGGAGTAAAATACAGGTTTTGTTTTCCTTTTGTGTTTTCTTTTTTTTCTTTAAATTTAATTCTCAAATATATGTAAGAAATATGGATAGTTCTTAAAAGCCTCGGAGTATTTGCAGTCTGTCCATGTAAAGTCAAACCTGCAATGATGTCACTGTGATATGATTATGAAGATGAGAAATGGAGATCTATGCTGAAACTCCTTTTCATATAGTCCTTGTTTATTATTTTCTAGCATTTGCTGCATATAAATAAACAAGTATGACACCTTAGTATATAGTATTTCAACATATCTAGGTTTGCACATTAAAAAACCTATGGTATCAGACCAGTTTCTAAACAGCTACATGCATTTCCAGATAAAGTTTGATTTTCAGTTTTAAAAATATATTAGGCAAAACAATGTGTAGCACAGGATAGCTGCATGCAATTTTCATATACTGTTTTTTGGTAAATATTTGAATTAAGTTCACAATGATCTGTCTTCAAAGGAAAATCAGAAGAAAAACAGTAATATATTTGCTCTTATGAACTACTAAATTCCAAACTCATTATAGGAGTCTAGTTGAAATTGCATAGGCATCTTCTTCAGAACCTTTCTGTAAAATTAAGGCAAGAGTTGAATATAGATAAATAATGATACTTGAAAGTGTGCAGCATCATCCTTCTTGGGTATTGAGCTGCTTCCTACCTCTGAAGTGCTCTTTCAGTCTTGTCCCTTGCTGCATGACATGAAAGTTTGTTTTCTGCACTTGCCTAGGCCTCAAATGCACAATCTACACATAGAAACTTCTGTCTGAAGATATTCTGACCTTTGATGTTAGGATGGAGATTATTGCTTGGCGGACCAATGTAGCTCTTTATTGCTACCAAAACTAATTTTTCCAGATCTCCCTATGAGGTCATTCAATAACATTATTTTTCTTAGCAGATATAAAAGAGGAGGAATGAGTTAAGGTCTCTCATTGGTAGAAGGCTACAAGGAACACATGTGCTCCCAAAGATTTTGTATTACTCAATGGGGGTTGCTGCAGTTTTGCAGACATAACAATTTATTAAATCCTGATCAGGAAAAATACTGCAATAAGAGCCAGCCAGAAGGGGCACTAAAAGTCAGGCTGGTATTTTGGACCCTGTTAACTTCTTCACATGACTGATTAAGATTTGTGTCATTTCCATATTTCTGTAATCCAGAAGTCCACAATATTTTAACTTCTGGAACACTTAGAGAGATGAACCAATTATGAACGGCTAAATACAAACTATTTGGCTAGTATATGATCAAGTAGATGGTAGAAATTATAGATGTCATCTCAGAGAGTGTGCCTGTGAAAAATAGCACTGATACTACAGCTCAGTGCGTGTTTGGCGAAGTGTGAGCGCCCTTCGGCGAGGAGCGGCGCGGCGCTGCAGCTGTGCCGTGCGCCCCGGAGCCACCAGGTGGAGTGTGCTGGGTACGCCCGTGGATGCGGCGCTTCCCGTTCCACCGGCACCGCTGACACGGGACCCTTCGCCACAGCGCTTACACTTTGCCTTCTAAATAACGAAGTGTTAAAGGCATTCAGATATGAAGCGACTGTGATGCAAAGCATCTTACATTTCCAAATATTATTTCTATATTATTATTACTTACCGTGAATGAAGTTCAAAAAATCTGTCTTGCAAGTTTATTGCATCCTTTGTGAAAAGGACTATATTACTTGGGTGTTTTTGTTTGTTGGTTTATTTATTTGTTTGTTTGTTTTGGGTTTTTGTTTTGTTTTGGTTTGGTTTGGGTTTTTTTTCCCAATTTACATCATATTGAGTGTGCTCTATTTGTAGTCTTTTTTACTCTTGATTATTTTAGGAGATATCTTTCACATGCCATCCAGCAGAAATTATGATTTATTTAATTTCTAGAGAATAAAATAGGCTTTACCTTTAATTATAAAAAAAAAATCATTTGTACATTAAAAAAATGAATCATACTATTAATCACTCCAGTAACTAGTCTAAGAAAATAAGACGTCGAGGATCCAGCAAACTTTGCCACCCGTATTTTGTTTGTTTGTTTGTTTGTTTGTTTTTGTTTATTTGTCTGTTTTTGTTACTGCACCTCTTTAGACTTACAGTCTTAACAGAAAACATGCAAGTGCTTGGTGTCATTAGCCCCATACCACCCCCAAAAAAACCCCTTCCAAACAAATACAGACTGGAACTTTTTAAAGAAGTCAGTCTATAAAGACAAAGGCCCTTGTAATGATAGAAAGAATTATGTAAATGTATATTTTTTCTTATCTGACTAACAGCAATTTTAGCTGGAGGAATATCTCTGTGAATAAATCTTGTATGCAATGTGAGCAGAAATATTTTTGCAATATAATTTCTATTGTGAGATACCTTTGTTTCTCTATTAAATCTTATACTGACATTTTTTGTATAACATATTTACTGCAGTCACAATTTAATTCACAAACAAAAAAACTCTGCTGTTTTATCTCAAAAACATTTTTTAAATTAACAATGATAACAAAAGAATGTTAATTTGTCAAGCTTAACACCATTCAGCTCTCTGGAAAGATTTTTACATTAAGTTTTGAATTAAAATACTGCACCTTAAGTAAAAATAAATCTAAACAGTAATAGCGTAAGAAAAAGGCAAAAAATATGAATAACAGTGTTGATATCTATAGTTTTGTGTAGGAAGATTTGAGTTGATGTCTTTATCATGGTTCATTAGGTGGAATTATTACTTGATGAAAAAGCAAAACAAATAATTCTTATTCTGCAGGAGTTACTATACATTTGATTTTTTCGCTTGCTTTCAGAATGGAGAAGGATATAATGCTGACAGCAGGTTCACAATTCAGTTCCAAGTTATTCACACTGAAAAGGTCAAATTTTACCTGTTTCTTAGAACACATGGTTTTGGAAAAAAAAAAAAAAAGTGCATATTAGAGTTCATCAAGGTTTTGTAGAAAGGGAAAAATTGTTATATCATTTTGTTTTCTCACATATTTTTATGAGAATCTGGATGAAGTCAGAGATAGAATTTTTCCTTCTATTTCAGGCAATACCAGGAGTTTTTCACTCTGCTCTTTACTTCCTATTGTGTCTGAGAGGCCATCAGTGAGAACCTGTACTGTTTGGTTGAGAGGCATTGTATGCAGTAATGAGGACAAGAGTATCTCTGTGTTTATCTAGAAAAATATAGATCAATGTATTTGGTTAATAAACAGGGAATCATGATCCAAAAAATCTAATGCAATGTTTAGTAAGAAAAAACAAAGCTGTAAGAAAAAAATGTGAGAGTCTTAAAATGACAGTGACAGCCATCAAAGTGAGTCTGTAACCTGCAATAGTGATGTGATATCACATTAATATAGAGAAGAAATGTAGGGTAAACCTATATAAGCTTGTATTTTATTCCATTATTTTTCTCTAAAAAATTGACTGACACAGAGATTCAGAGACTTTGATGTAGTCACAATGGATATGGTCCACTTATTATCCAAACTCTATAGTTTCATATTCATTTTCACTATGTATTTGGGAAAGGAAAGAATACGTCATGAAAATGTTACCTCTAGAGCATTTTATTCTGCCAGTTTGAGTGTAGCTTCAGCTAGTAGTTCATCCAAAAAGTTTTTGTAGAATGCTATAGATTTAAGAAAGGAAGAGATTTCTGAAGAAAGCATTTTGGTATCTTTTTTGATCTTAGAAATTACAGAGCTAGAGAAATTATATCAGAAAATTCAGTAATTTTGAAATCATATAATGTAGTTACAGGTATTAGCATATGGAACATGATTGGTTGTATGTGTATGAAATGTAATTGTGGGAACAATTTTCTTTCCATTTTCTTTCCGTCTTGCATTTTTCGTAAATTCATGTGCTAAATCTTTTCTTATGTGAGCAACTTCTACAGAAGACTGGTTAAATAGAGCTTACAATTTATAATTATCTTCTTTTAATATTCAAGAGTTAGGCAAAATAATAATTCTGGAGCATCTTATCTGAACTGTCTGACCTATCATTTAATCACTCCATCCTATTATATATCCCATTCTTATTTATCTCTTTTAAATTGCTTCCTTTCATTCACTCTCACAGTGTCTCTGCATATTTCTTTTTCATCATTCCTATATTATCTCTCTGTATGAATGTAGTTAAATAGTTACCAGCTGTCTCATATCAGTGTAACTTTCTGGGCTTCAATGTGTTTATTCCAATATATATCAGAAGAGGATGTGATTTAGTAGTTCAGCAGAGTAATTTTCAGGTGCATTGATTAAAAATAACATAGGAATTTTGTGTGATCACCCAATTTATTATTTTTTTTAAATTTTTTAGATCATTGCTGTAACATCATTAAGATTTTATTCAGAAAAAAAAATGATGTCCAGTTAAACCAGTTACTTTTCATTTAGAAGTGTGTTAAGTCAAATCAAGCTATGTTGTTTTTTTCACCCACTACCCTTTTCTCAAATTCTTTTTTATGGTCCTTACAAACATCATCCTGATTTTTATTTTTTTTTAATCCTCAGATCTCTCAAATTATTGCATCACTGTAAAATTCTGATACTTCCTTTGCCCTTTTCAAAAATCATTAGCCATTTAAAGAAAATAATAATAAAAAAGAGCTGTAGTACAATGTTCTTTCTCTCCACTATTAGCACTCCACACAACAGTCTAATATGGGTTAGTATTCTGTATAACACCTTTCAAAGGTATTCTGTATTCATAGAAATTTAGAACAATGAAATTCAAATCTTGTTCATAGAAGGCTATAAACTCCTCAGAAGGGATAGGCAAGGAAGGAAAGGCGGTCGGATAACCCTGTATGTCATGGAATGTTTTGATTTTCTAGAGCTTAATGCTGGAAACAATAGGGCTGAGCATTCTAGGTGAGTCAAGGGGGAAGGGACAACAAGGCAGGTGTCATTGTGGGAGGCTTTTATAGACCACCCAATCAGGAGGAAAGGGTGGATGAAATATTCTATAAGGAGGTGGGAGAAGTATCACAAGTACTAGCTCTTGTTCTTGAGGGAAACTTCCAGTTGCCAGAGGTCTGCTAGAAATAAAATACAGCAGAGAGGAAGCAGACTAGGAGATTGCTGGTGTGTCTAGAACGTAACTTTCTGACACAGCTGGTGAGGAAGCCAATTAGGGAGTGTGGGTGCCCTGCGGGATCTGTTGTTTTAGAATGTAGAATTTGTATGAATGCAGAATGTAGACCAAGTGTCATGGTTGGAGGCCATCTTGAACACAGTGGTCATGAAATGAGAGAGATTTTGGTTTTTAGAGAAGTAAGGAGCAGGGTCAGTGGAAGTGCCACCTTGGACTTCCAAAGGGCAGACTTAAGCTTGTTTGGGAGACTGATTGACAGAGTCCCTTGGGAGGTAGTCCAGAAGGGCAGAGGAGTTCGGGAAGACTGGACATTCTTCAAGAAGGAAATTTTAAAGATTGAGGAGCAGTCTAGCCCCATGAGAAAGAAGTGCCAGGGGGGAATATCATCCTGGCTGAATAGAGAACTTTGTTTGGAATCAAAAAAGAGTTTATGACCTTTGGAAGGAGGGGTAGACAACTCAGGAGCACTACAAGGATGTTGTTAGTTTATGCACTAAAATTAGAATGGCTAAAGCCCAACTAATGCTTAGCATGGATTCTGCTGCAAAAGCCAATAAACACGTTTCTAAAAACACATTAGCAACAGAAGGAGGACAAGGGAGACTCTCCATCCTTTGTTGGATGTGGGAAGAAACCCAGTGACAAACGATTAGGAAAAGGCTGAGGTAATTATTTCCTTGCCTCAGTCCTTAAGAGTAAGAGCAGTTCTTCTCTGGTACTCAGACCCCTGAGCTGGAACACAGGGATAGGGAGCAGAATGAAACCCCCATAATCCAAGAGGATGGTCAATGACCTGCTACACCCCAGAAAATGTGGCGTCCATCTACAAGAAACTTCAGAACGGTGATCTAGGGAGGTAAAGCCCTGTCATGACATGGCATGTACAGGACAACAAGAGGGAGAGGCCCAGTCAGTGTGGGTTTATGAAAGACAGGTCTTGCTTGACAAATCTATTCTCCTTCTTTGACAGGGTGACCTGCTTGGTTAATGAGGGAAAGCAGGTGGGTGTTGTCTACTGGGACTTTAGTAAAGCATTTGTGGCATTTGTGACATTTAGTAAAGCTTTTGACACCGTTTCCCACATTGTTCTCTTGAAAAACTGGTTGTTCATGGCTTGGATGTGTTCAGTCTGAACAGCACTCTGCTGGGTCCAGCAGGTGGTGATGTATGAAGTTAAATCCAGTTGCCAGCCAGTCATAAGTAGTGTTCCTCAGGGC
The DNA here is from genome assembly GCA_013399695.1 of Formicarius rufipectus. NCBI lineage: Eukaryota > Metazoa > Chordata > Aves > Passeriformes > Formicariidae > Formicarius > Formicarius rufipectus. The sequence goes on along the minus strand of VXAU01004610.1, from coordinate 23,068 downwards.
TGAGTATTGCAGCCAGGTCTGTTTAATATCTTTACGATTACTTGTTCAGAGAATGAAGTGCTCTCTAAGTCAGACAACACCGAGTTGGGCGGGAGTGTTAATCTGCTGGTGGGTAGGAAGCCTCTGCAGAGGGATCTGTATGGGCTTGTTTAGTGGGTCAAGACGAACAGTGTCACATTCATCAAGGCCAAGTGCCAGGTCCTGCACTTTGGTAAAAACAACTCCATGCAGTGCTACAGACTTGGGTATCTTGAGTATCTAGAAAGCTACCTGGCACAAAAGGACCTGGGGGTGCCAGTGAACAGCAGGATGAAGATGAACCAGTAATGTGCCCAGTGGTCAAGATGGACAGTGACGTCCTGGCCTATATCAGTAACAGCATGGCCACTGGGACCAGGGCAATGACTGTTCCCCTGTACTTGTGAGTGGTGAGGCTGCACCTCTAATCTTGTGCTCAGTTTTGGGCCCCTCACTACAGGAAGGACAGTGAGGGGCTGGAGGAAGTCCAGAGAAGGGCAGTGAAGCTGGTGAAGGGTCTGGAGCACACATCTTACGAATAGAGGCTGAGGGAGCTGGAGGTCTTTAGCCTGGAGAAGAGGAGGCTCAGAGGAAACCTTATCACTCTCTACAATTATCTGAAAGGAGGTTGTAGTGAGATGGGAGTCAGTCTCTTCCTCCAAATAACAACTGATAGGACTACACAAAATGAGCTCCAGTTGTGTCAGTGGAGGTTTAGATTGGACCTTAGGAAAAATGTCTTCATAGAAAGGGTTGTCAAGCATTGGAAGAGGTTGCCCAGAGAAGTTGTCTTCATCTATGGAGCTATTTAAAAGATATGTGGATATGGTGATAAGTGTGGTGTTTAAGGGCATAGTTTAGCGGTGGACTTGGCAATGCTGGTTTAACTGTTGGATTCAATGATGTTAAGGACATTTTCCAGTAGAAATTATTCTAGATGCCACCATAATAAATATGGTTAGAATTTTACTTCTATTCATCTCTTTACTACCATCTATATCAATGTATTATCTTTTACCCTGATTTGCTGCTCAATTTATGGTCTTTTAAGGCTTGTGTAAAGGACTAAGGCATTCTGGTAAGTCATACGTTCTCTTTCTCCTCTGTGACACCTTTTTTATGACTGTGCCATCTTCAAACATAATTTTTTTTTTCACAGTCCAGATTGCATTAACTTGCTCCATTGACACTGTCTGACTTTTGCTCTTCTGAATGCCATGATTTTCATTATCATTTTTATCAGTTTTTCAAAAACTTAGTGCGAATGGCCCTTTAGTTACCCATTTTCCATAATGGTCTTGTTGAAATGATAATGCTATCTCATTCATTGCCTTTTTAATGTCAGTGTCATTTGAAAACAAAAATTAACAGTTTTATACTAATTTTATTGGAAAATAAATAAACTGAATAACATATGATTTGTGGTGGGTTTTACTTTCTGAAAGTAGAAGAGTAGGATGAGGGGCATGGAAGATACCAAGTGAACTTTTCTTGAACAGAGGTCTTCCAAATCTAATGTAGATGCTATAATTGTGAATCAAGTCCTTATATTCAGATGCTGTAAGACTACAACACATGCAGTTATATCTTATTATAAACATATTTCAGTTTCAATAATGAAACAAATATTGTGCATTTTGTGCTGCAATAAAGGAAAAATACTAGTGGAAGAAAAGGAAAGCACATTTTATTCACAAGTGCCTTGTGATTTTGCAGATAAGAATTTTCTTGGATTTTTTTTTTTTTCTAATGGGTCATTTACAGCTGTTTGAAGGGCAATGCCCTCTATAGATACCATTGAGCTGTAGTATGTTTTCTTCACTCTTTTTTTTTTTTTTCCCCCTAAGGCTGAATCTTCAGGTGGTAATGGTTATCTTAGCTCAACGTCAATGTCATTACGTCGTTCTGTAATCAATGAGGTCTTATCCTCATGAATTAATGAAAGTTATGTATGAAGCCCTTTCTCTAACATTTTATATAAACGTTTTGCCATAAAGAATCCCAAGAAACATTAAGTTAGAGAATATTAAACAGAAAAGTGACCAGGAATGTCATAATTTGTGAACCCAGTAGCAGATCAATGTAAATCTGTAAGTGTTCTTTCATCTTTCTTGAGCTCATTAGCTGTAATAATCTTCCTGATTCTGGGTCAGCCATTGAAGTGTAAAACTCACCGTGATATGATTATATTTACCTGTTGTTAAGACTTAATTTTTTTTGACATCCAGGGACTGATGAGAAGGGTAACTGTAGCTAATGTTTCTTCACTATTCCTTAGGCGTTTTGCAAACCTTGTAACTCAGCCAGATGGAATATATTCCAGTATGTTTCTTGACAGTATCTCAATGTCATCTTCCCCTCTAGCAGGTAATGCAAGCTACAGAAAGGTTACTAGCTTAAGTAGGCAATAAATTCCCATAACATGAAGTTGAAAAGGCAGATCAGGAGATATTTTCTCCAATTATTTGTTTTAAAAGCAATTGCTGTTGACAATCAGTTAATGTCTTTTAGTTATCTTATTCCTAAAACAACTTGTGTCTACTTTTTTTCCCTTCATTTTACACATGAATATTAGAGGAGAAAGAAAAAAAAAAAAAAAAGAAAGAAAAAAGAAAATACAGAGTAACTGATTGTAGCAAAAATTTCATGAAAAAAAAATAGTAGCAACACTGAAAACATACTCTTACCAGGATATTAAAATGTTGTTCATCATTCACTGATACAAATACAATGCTGCATATAATTTTCCCCTTACATGAGAATTTTAATATTTGTGTCCTAAGTAAAATTAATTAGAAGAAATAAAGACATATAGAAACTTTCAATAAGTAATATATTTTTTTCCTTATATTGTTACATAGGATATTAAGGTAACTGAAGGAATGTTTGGACTAAAATGCTCATTAAAGAAATAAATTTTAAGGATGCCCCAAATTTGGTGTTGTGTTATTTCAAAAACTGAGATGTATTTAGTACTGTACTTAACACACACAACCTCCTCTGTTGCGGAGGTTGGAATTACCTGTTGTTTTTTTTCCAAAACACGTGTTTTATATAATATTAGATGCATCAATATTTATGGATTTTAGAATAAAATCTATACCTTATATCTTTATATAAAAAAGAAGCATTATTTTGTTGGGAATTGCAAAACCAAGTTGTTTGATTTATTCCTGCTCACAGGAAAAAAATCAATTCAGAATTTCATCGAGGCATGAACAACTTTAAATAGATTATTTCAATTATTCTTGCTGTTTATTACTCCTCATGGGGTCATTAACCCTACGAACATTTAGGATTACAGATTTACACAGGGAAAATATTAATCAAAACTACTGGCAAAGCAGGACAGAATGTCTCATGTTGAGAATGTGCATAATTGTTCTGCTGCATAGGACTATCTAGGAAGGTATTAACCACAATTAACGATAGATTGTCTTTGACACAGCATTGTAAACAAGAATAAATAAACAATTTTAAGTAGTGTTGATAAAGAATAAAGTTCAAAGAAAGTAAGTTAAATCTTCAGATTTTCTCTGTTCTGAATATAATTTTTAAATATACCTCAATGTTGGTAAAAGATATATTGCATTGGGTGGATAGAGTTGGTGTTTTTTCAGTTTTTTACAATTTCTGCTGGACTAGCGTGGGGTTTTTTGTGCACAAGGTAGGAATTTTTGTGATGTTTTGTGAACAGAATCACACAGTGAAAAAAAGGAAACAAGATCTAAAGAACATGTTCCACATTTTCTAAATTCTAAAAATATATTGATTATTCATGTTAATAAATAGTTTTTATCAGAAACTCCCTTATTCTCAACATTTCTGAATACCAGGACACATCTTTGGGTATCTAAACTTCTATTTCAGATTAACGCTAATGGGTTGGTTTCATTTGGTGGTTAATACATTAAGTCCAGTGGCACTTAAAAACATTAAATCAAAATTAATTCTGATTCCCCCTTTAGTTCTTATAATTTTATCAGACAAATACAGATGCAATGTTTTACAGTATTTAACATTTAACATTATTGTTTTCCAAGGTAATCTCTTGCAGTGGTCCCCATGATTTGTTTGGGTTTTGAAGTATTGAGAAGTCCTCTCTGAATTTTTTTATTGCACATATGAAGAACTTTTAAAAGGCTGTCATGAACTTTTAAGCTTTGAAAGAACTCTTATTATCCATGCATAGAGATATCCAGATTCTTTAAATGGAGATCTGCTCTCTTTAAGCTTTCTGGTGAGTTCTAAGTGTTACTCTATTAATCAACTCAAATCATAGCAATGTTTACCCTTGACATATCACTTCACAGTATTCAGAGAGCATTTCCAGTATTAACAATTGCACTGTCTTAGAAGGACACAATTATAGCCTAACAATCTGGCTTTTTGAATGCACTGAGCACCAGTTGTATTCCCCCTCACAGCATGAATCATATGCAATTTACCACAATAATTCTACAAATTCAGCACATCCTTTACATCCAAGAAGTAAGATCTATTTTGCAAAAGTTTTCAGGTTCACTTTGCATTGAGTTTCATCCTATTACAGTGCATTAATACCCTAGTCACATCTCTCAAATTACAACAAAGTAATTAAGGGAAACATAAAAATATAATTATGTTTTGTTTGAAAATTCTGTAATTTTCATGCAGACTGGGTAAATTATTCATACTGGGTGTGGATTCCATTTTTGCTTCACTGCACTGCTAGCCTAATGGCAGAGTCCTAATTACAGAGATAATAAATAAGAAAGAAAAGAATATACCACACCTTAGTCCTGTAGAGACTTCTATTGGCACACTAAGCACTAATTAAAATTCATGATTGCATCACATTTTGCACTGATACAGAAGTTTTGTAACCAAGGAAAAGATTTTGTGTGGGAAGGAGGGAAACAGAGGGTTACTGTTAGGATGTTTTTCACTGAGTACTATTTTTGCTCTCTAGCTCTTGTTTGAATGCTTACGGTTGTTGCCATAAAGCTGTTGCTGTTGCTCACTGGTGCAATGTGAGCTGGGGCACTCTTGAAAGAAACCCAGTGCAGAGCATTCATTTGCACCAGCTGCAGAGCTAATACAATTTTTGTCACGTTTCTCTTGACGAGCTGGTTAAGCAGTATTGCTATTACACACTGTTCTTTTCCTCTTCACTGCTATCACTCCATCAACTCCACCCCGTGCACAGAAAGATCTGATTTTAGGATCTGAGACTCGGTCTTGGGGTTCCCTGTATCAGCCTTTCCTACAGAGACAGAGAGCAGTCGAGCTTACCTTCCACACCTCTTGGTTCTGGAAAGAACCCATTACAGGGAATTGTAACTAACTGGCTTGGTGCTCCTGCCATTACCAAGATGTGTTGGCTTCAGTTATTACTGTTGGAAAATGCTGACAGATTTCTCCTTTTTATGCTGGTCATGTTGCATTCTTCAGTGAGTACTACAGTGATGGCAGCAATGATGCCAGCTCCATTTTGTAATGTGCAAGTAGGAAATGGAGACCAGGTGTTGAGTATGCGCTGCTCAGGGACCTGACCCTTATCTCCTTCAGGAAAGGCAGAGGAAAAGAAAACACTGTGAACCATAGAGGTAAAATTACAGGCAAATACTGAGGATTCTAATTTTCCCCAAATTTACTACTGTCTCTGTCTTGCTTCTCCAGCAATGCAAAAAGGCATTAACATAATCATTGGAAAGGACTAAACTACAGATGTACCTTAGGTAGGATTCTTTCCCTTAACATTAGGCACCTGCAGAGCAGGTGCATAAGTTGGTCTAGATATTTAAATCTGTATTACATCCAACAGAAACTGTATGAAGTCAGTTTATTTGATTGCAGTCCAATGTACATGACCAAGCGTTGTTGAATCTATTGTCCGGGACAACACTGATAATAACAGGAGCCTTGCTGTTAGGACATTGCGAACACCCACATTTAATCAAATCCTGCTCTTTATATCTCATTTGTAAGCAGATGAGAGAAGAATAAATGTCACTACTGGAGCATAAAGATGACTTAAACCCCTGGATTGCATTCAGTAGCTAGAGGACTCTGGATACACTGACAGAGAAGTCACTGGACATGCAATTAAGGCTGGAAAATAAATCTGTTTTATTGAAACAAAGTTTGCAAATTTGGCTTCGATCCTAAGTAACAATTTTAATGAGAACTAAGACACTGTAGAAGATATGAGCATGAAGCTGACTTGCAATTAACCTATGTCCAATACTCTGTGGGACACATAAATTGGGAGAACACAGAGATCGAGGACTTGAAATTGAGTTTAGTATACCCTAGTAATTACTGTGAACAGCAAGGTATTACATGGGATGTCACTTTTAGTTAGGCCAGAAGTTCATGTTTGCACTAAGAAACCCTAATCAAAATGTATTTGGATATACATTCAAAGAAGATTTGATTGAACAAATTTATCTCACATGGGGGAAAAAAAAAAATAAAATAAAAAAAAAAGATGAAAAGTTACATCCAAAGTTACATCCAAACATTCCAACCAATTCTGTGTCCAACTGTGCTAAGCGTCACTGAACATATGGTGCCTCACAAAGTGGTCACATCCTCTGAGACAGATACTTTCATAATAATCAAAGCTATTTTACTCTGGTGCAGTCTTCTACCATGCCCCGCTTCTCTAATGTTTTTCATCAAAACTCTATCCAAATTCCTACACTTTACACATGATGAGACAGCATTTTCTTAGCACAGTGATCAGTGTAGGGTATTAAAAAGAACATTTTCATTTCCTGGAGAGGTATTATAGGTATGTGTGTCATCTACCTTAGTATCTATCCATCTATCTGCATTCTCACACATGCATATATACAGAAATGAAATATTTTCAAGATGTTTCCCGTGAAAGAGGTTGTCTTTGTATTCATGCTTGCTCTGCTATAAGCAGACATTTTCATTTACTGCAAAGAAGTTGTAAATCAGTAATCAACAATGTCTTTGGTTTAGAAAAAACAAACAAACAAACAAAAAACCAACACCAAAACAAAAACAAAACAGCATAAAAAAGAGATGAAGTCATTATTTTTACTAAGGTGCGAAGAGGATCCAATGCTTATTTTTTTTAATACTAGAATAAGAATAAAAATAAAATTTAAAAAAGGTGTATCCCTTCTGAAAATTTCGTTAGGTAAGATGCTGCTATTATTTAATGTTTAATAAAGAGAATATCCCAAGAAATGACACAAAAGTCTCTCTTCTCATTGTTTGGAATTAAGCAAACTTGAGTACTCTACTGAGATTCTTTACTACTGAGAATATTTCAATGCAGTACAATTTGTTTCAAAGTAATAGCTTTCCTGTTAGAGCTACTTTATCATGTCAGAGAGGATGATTATTCATGATAAGCCACTGGCAATATTACCAGCAATTTTTAAAAAATGCAGGGTACTGATTAATTTCAGAGATATTAGCCACTGAAAGAAGACATCAGTACTGCAGAATGGATGAGACACTTGGAGTAACAGTTGCCAAAAGGTGAAATAAGCTAAAACCAGGGAGCACATCAATTAATGTTGTAAAGTCACGCAATTTAATAGAAAATGACGTGTTTTGCTTACTTGATCAGAAAAGACACTGGCCCCTGCTGAGTATTAATGACTGGGAGAAAAGAACTGAATGTCCAAGACTGCGCCTTGGGCTATTATATAACAAATTGTCATTAATTCTCAAGAAATAATTAGCACTTTTTCACTCTCTCGGTTTTGTTTTTTTTTTTTTGT
>VXAU01004610.1:571-15275 GCA_013399695.1 Formicarius rufipectus | reverse complement strand
TTGTGCTGATATATGCTGAAACCTGAGAAGAAAGACTCAGTCTAGACATCTACATTTTTCCCATGCATAAATTGTTTGCATGGAAATACTAATAGTGTAATAGCACATTAGAGGCATTAGTGAATACGTAATACCTAGTACCTTAGTAAAGTCTCCAAATTCCAGTCAGGAAAATGCTAGTTTCCTTTGTCCCATACAAAAGACCATGAAGACACACCCAACAATAATATCTCAATATTTACCAGAATAACCTATTAAAATAGAAGGTTAACTGTTCTCTAAAACAGTTAAAATATGCCAAGGTGAAAGATTCTATCCAAGTCAGAACTATTTACCTAAATAATTTTTCTTCCTTTTTCCATGACTTCAGTGCTGCACTGTTTGCTTTCACTGTTTTCGGTTGTTTTGTTTGTTTGTTTGTTTTGTTTTCTTCCATCATTAAATGTATTACATAGACTCCTTTCACAATTCTTCAGTCTGCATCTTCACATACCTGTTTTGTCTAAATCAGTTAAGGTGATCCAGCATTTTTGGTTAGAAGATGTGGGCAGGAGCATAGAAAAGGGTAACTGGTCAGTTCTGGAGAACAAATGGGTTTTCCTTCAATGCTGGGCTGGCGTGGTTGTGTTTTTATGTGTTTCTTCTTATTTGTTTACTATTTTCAGTGGACAGGGTTGGGGGGGGAGGGGGAAAGAAAACACCAGTGATACCATTAAATATTTATCTGTTTCCCCTTTCCACAAATGGTCAGAGCAGTGTCAAGTTTTATCAAACCAGGTAGAGAGATAATTCATCTTTTCTTGATGGCGATGACTCTTTGTGGGGTTGTTTACCTTATATGATAGGCTGACAAAATCAGCTCGGGGGGGATGAATCAGTTGATGCTGTCCCTCTTGCCCCTCTGTAGCTCACGGTCATAATAAAGACAGGTGCCCAGGGATACTACTCATCAGCTGATGTTTAAAACCTAGTTATTCACATAATCTCCCAACATTTTGCCATAATATAACAACTTAGGGTATTCAGTTCACCTGTTTGCCTCCCCAGTGAAACAGATTTCTCTGGAAAGAATAGATATATAGAGTAATAGCAACACTTTCAATGGTCCTGTGACTATTGGGACCAAAATAAAATCTGAAACAGCTTGGCTCTACATTTCAGCATTGTTATCTCTATCAAGTAGTCTAAAAAATGAGATCAAATCAAGAAGCTATCAATGCCAGAGAGTTGGACACATTTGTACACGTATTTTTGTAGAGCAGCATTAGCAGCAGCTTTAATATCTTGTTTAGAAATCTTTTTCATTACTTTGAAGTGTTTTCCAGTGTATGGAGAAGTAAATATCTGATTTTCTTTTTAGACAATTGCTTTATTTGTTAAATGTTACATATTTTAGAGTCAGACACTCTAGTGGTGATGTTTGCTTTCTTAAATGGAAATAGCAGGAATTAATATTGATAATACTAAAGTTATAATTTTTATTATAGCAATAAGTAAGGGATCTTTAAAAATCATGCAAACTAAGATATTTCAGTAACTAACTACAGTCTTTAATTTATTTTTGATCTTTCCTCAGTTTAAACTGCCTCAACAGACTACTGAAATTTAGATTCTGTCTTATGATACAAAAATAAACAAAAAAAATTATGACACATAAAGAAGGACATGGTAAAGATGTTTGATGAACGCACATGCAGAAAAGTACAATGATAATTACTTCCAAATTAAAAATGAAAACAGGCAATATCTGAAAAATTACCTTTGTATTCAGACACATGAAACCGTTGAAAAAAATGTAGCGGTCTGTAGATTTTTAGATGAGAATAATTATTTTTAATATATTAAAGGCTGCTTCAATTAAAAAATTTACTTTTTTAGCAATTTTATTAGTAAATGAAGACAGAATTAATTTCTTGTAGTAAAAGATGTTTACATTTTCACAAGATGTTTAAATTGTGTTCCCTTCATTTTTAAGAATTGTCTAAAACTGTCCTATAGTGTCAAATCTTTCATGAGAAGTTCTCCTGATTCCTCTGCATTTACTCGACCCTGTGTCTCTTTGAAGTGGTTTTGGGTTTTTTTGACTATTATATTATCTAGAAAATTAAAAACAGAAAACCCACTGGAGCTTGGATTATATCAAAGACTACAGTGAGCTGGTTTTTCCAGCTGCTGCTTCCTTTAATTCTCAACACATCTTTAATTTTTCTACCCTCAGATAGTTTAGGTTGTTGTAGGGTGCATGGAATTCATTTGGTACAATGGTCCAAACCCTACAAACAAGGCATGGCAGAGTAACTCTTAACATCTAGTTTTGTATATGTTTCACTGCTAAAACTGACATTTCACTGGGAAAAGTAATATTTCAGGAACATGAAACACTAGTTAGGCTTTTTTTTTTTTTTCTTCTCATGTTTATAGCAGAGTTTTAAAGGTCTGAATTTCCATGTAATCTAAAGCAAGAATGTATTTGTTTTATTTTTTGACAATGCCACTTCTCCTGAAGGTCATCCCTGTGAGTGAATGAGAAGATTTTTTAGTCCGTTTATATCTGATGTGATATGAGCATCCATAAAATGCTTTCTTTTACTTTTTTGAAGAAGGAAACAGAATATAGGAAGTGGCCTGTGGTAGTGTACAACAAATACTGAGCTATTCTGTTTAATTTCTATTGGCAGAATCTTAAAAGACAGACTTAATTTTGTCGTGATTTTCAAAGCATTGAGTCTTCAAAATCTTTTCTAATCTGGTTAATCTCACTTCAAACCAGCTTCATTACTGTTGACAATGCTTATTTTCTGTACGAATCCTTACTGGAACTTTTATCCTCATTAAGACTTTTCTTAACCCTTGTCCCTACTCCCTTTTTGAGTTTAATTAAAATCTTTGATGTTTTAGAAGGCTTATGGGATCTGTTTCTTTCTCTGAAGCTGTATATGAATTTCAACAGGTTACTTAGATTTACAATAATCTGTTTTCTGACACTTATCTGAAACTGCTGGAAGATTTCAAATTACTAGATGAAATATACTGTAATTGTGTTTTCCTTTCCTTTTCCCTTTCCCTCCTCCTCTCCCCTCCCCTCTCATTTTTCCTTTCCTTTTGCTTTCTCCACTAGATTATGTCTCTGTGTAAATCTAACTAGACAAATCCAGATTCCAGATCCTAGATTTTTAAAGAACCAGCTATTTTAAAGAACCAGCTACTAAGATTTACTGTGCATTGCAATGGGGTTTAAATTTAGGGAATTGAAGTCAGCACTATATTGACTGTTCTCCTGTTGCATTAGAATTAGTTTGAAAACTAATTAATGTTATGGGACATTTGAACTTTGATTTAAATATGTAGTAATAAATATATCTTAGTTTCTTCAGAAGTTACTTTTGTTTCAATCTTTATTTTATAGAGGTTATTTCCTTTTGTACTTTTGTAACATGAAAGCCAGTTGCTTATTTTGCCATCTTTCCATCTTAAGCCTTCTGCTCCTCATATTCCATGTGAACGAGAGCAGTCCTGATGTATTTTAGACGGTATGTTTCTCTAAAGAAGTAACACACTCAGTGTTAACAGAAGGGAGCACAATCTTCTGTCCTTCTAATTTTCACAGCTGAGACAAGTGGAAGACAGCACTTAAATACTTCGAAACCTTTCAGAAAAGACGTCCGAAACAGAGATAAGTAATTTTTCTCTGAAGGAAAACCAGTACTTCCGTAAAGTGTTTCAAATATATTGATGATTTACAGTGATAGCTTCTGTTTGGCTGGTATTCTGTACCAGTTCCACTGAGTTTGTTACAGAGTTTCCAGTCAACCCTACCTAAAAATTGCAAAAGTAATTTTGATGTCTTGTTTTAGCTTATGCAAAGACAAGACAATTTATCATAGTTATTTTCCAAAAATTATGTGTCTCTTTTCTTATAGCCTTAAAATTACACAAATCATAGGGGAAAAAAAAAAAAAAAACAAACAAAAACAAAAACCACAAACCAAACCAAAAAAAACCACAAAAACAACAACAACAAAAAACCAAAACACTAAAAACAGACTTCTTTTGAAACTTTCTACATATCTGTAATGGCCCAATTTCCAGTAAGTCGTGCCAAGAATAGGCATCCAAATATCTTTTTTTGTGAAATCAAATGCCATTAAGAACAAACTGAAATGAAATGGCAATTTAGTTAAGAAATCCTCAATCTTCTGGAACTCCTAAGAGCTGATTTTCACAGAGGTGCTTCAATGCTGTTTTTACTTTGTACCCTTCATAAATACAAATAGATGCAAGTGAAAGAAGTGAAAGGAGAAAGAGTGATCAGGAAAGATACTGAAGAAAAAAACAGCATATGATCAAATCATCTTCTATTTTCTCACTTTGCTTTTAAAACAAATGACAGTAAGTATTAAATGCCTCTTTAAAAGGAAATACACAAGCAACTTAGAAATGTGAGAGTGTTAATCAATGTGACTCAGTATAAATGGTAATGACTGCTGTTAAAGAACACATTAAACAAATGAGATTAAGCAAAAGGTGTGGCATATTAGGAAGATGAGAGGTGTGGAAATATGTTATTAAACAATATAATTGAATGGTCACAAGGAAGAGAAAAGTATTGAGTATAATTATGGAACATCCAAGAACAAGGGGTATGGTTATGGTGTAAGTGTTGCTTGTTAGAAGGCAATGAAAGTTGAATAAATAGATTAAGAACTGATGTTACTGATGCTTACTGTAATACCAAAATGAATCAAAGGATGACTGAAGTCAGGAAGAGTGGCTGTGTTTTTTGATTTCAAGAAATATTTATCCATGTAAAATAGATGAGAATTAAACATCTGAATTTTAAAATCTGGTAAAACACAATGCAATGGAAACTTTGAATCATACTAGCTATTAAGAGAATATTATGAGTGGTGTTGTTCATCTTCATGCTTACTTCGAGAATTTTTCTTTTCTAGTCTAACTTCAAGCTTTTCAAAATTCTTTATTGTGTGCTTTGAATAAAACCTCTAATGAAAAGCTGTTTGCAAGTAAATTCTGTTTGGAATGCTGGTTCTGAAATCTAGATGAAAAAGATCACAGTATATTTACTGGTTATTTCAGCATGAATTTTACCTGGTGAAAATAAATGTCATGTTTTCCACATTTGATCAGACCAGTCAGTGAATGCACACTGTTTATTTTGATCATAACCAAGTTGGACTGCCAAGGTGAGAAGCATCACCGAATGGATTAACATATGAAAGAAGAGATTAAAGTGCGTGTTGTATGGAGTCTGTTGGCATGATTTTTTTATTTTACAGACTAAAAAAGTAGACCTATCAAACCTCACCTTTGTTGGTGTTTTTTCCATTCTTGGAATTAAAAGTGTATCATCTGACACGTGCATAGCTGTGTTACATTCTGCTAGTCATCTCAGAAAAACATCCAAGTTATATCTTCTTTCAGCATATGAATAATTCTCTTTTGTTACAGTTTGGGTATGGAATAAAAGGAATAAGTAGAACTTTTATATGTCATGAAACTTTATATTTCATATATATGTATGGATAGTACTAATTATTGGATCCAACATGAAGCATTACACTGTTCAGTGAGTACTGTGTTATCTCACAAAGTTCCATTCACTCATAGTTATGGCTCTGGGTTTATTTGTTTTGGGGTTTTTGTTTGGTTGGTTTTAATATAATTTTATTTTGATAACAGGAGACCAATTATATTGGAGTTTTCCTTTGTAGTTTGTATTGAATTAACAGAACAGTCCATATGTAATTGAAAGCTTGCATGATGTAGGTACAGCAAGAAAGGTTGTGAAATATGGAGCTATATTATGATGCTGAGACAAAGTTAACACTGTGCTTTCCACACTTAATCTGAAGAGATTCATAAAAATTAACAGTGCATGCGATGTAATTTTCAAGTCTAAGTTTTTTTTCTCTAATTCAAATGAAATAGGCCTTAGCAAGAGATTTCTATGAAAAACTAAATGGATAAATATGTGGACTTAGCTATTTAAAGTTTTATTCCAGTGACTATAATTTGTGGGAAGTGTTAAAGTTCTAGCATGAGGATCTTATGATGAGTAAATTGTTTAATAAATAGTAAAGTGACTTGTACACAAACTATTCAAAAAGATTTTAAAAGTGCTAACTAAAACATCTGAGCTTAAATAATAAATAATAGCACATAAAGAAGGTTTAAAAATAGTTCAAATATATGAGAGATGCAGAAAGAGATAAATAAGCCAGACTCCTAACAATGAAGATTGTGCAGGCACTGATATGAGAATGAATGCTCTAAGCTAATTTGCAGTAGAAGGTAAAATTTGCTGTACGTGTCAGACGAAGCAAACAAAGCCCTAGTTACTTTCTAATAAGAGCTTCAATTCCCTTTTAGTCCTATATATCTGATACACTAATATTTGTATTAAAATAGCAGTCATACTTCATTAGAGACATCTTTTCTCACCATTGGAGGTAAATATGAAAAGCTGGAATTAAAAAAAAAATTGTACATCTCCCTCTTCTGTTTTCAAGGGAAATTATTTTCCAGTGTAGCAATACAAAGCGTAAAATCTTAAGAGTTTTATGCTCAGTACTTCAGAGAAAGGCGCCTCTACACATTTAAATGCTCAACATGAAGACAAGCTTGTGAATATGCCATGCAGAAGACGATTTAATGAGTTCAAATATATACATGTGTGTATAATTAAAGAGTTGGCATCTGGTTTGTTTGTTTGTAGTTTGTTAAGAAATGTATATTGTGTTTCTGTGAAAAAAGAGCTGAGTGCTTCGTGCTTTCTCTCAATTGTGAAATCCCCCTCTCCAACAGAGGGGGCTTGCTCTGAACATGCTTGGGGAGTGCAAAAGGTCAGACTGGAACGCTGATCTAATATTTAGAGGATATTAGAGCAGAAAGCCTGGAGAGAGAATGTTGACCTACAGTCAGGTTGCAAAACTGGTGGAGAGAAAAAAGCCCCAAATGAGTTAGGAACTGCTGTAACTGAGCATTAGAACCTGGAACAAAAGATTAGAAAATGACCTGCTGTGCCAGGACACAGTGACTTGGGCAAGACCTTTTAAAAATTATTCTCATTCTCTTATTTTTCTCAGAAAATGGTTTTTTCACATAAAAAGAAAATTTATTATAGTCAAAGAAAAATTGGTGTTTGAATGTAGGAGCTATTCCTGACATTTGGGGATGTTCATTTAAGAAAGGACCTATTGGCAGATCAACCTTTCAGCTTTGACCCACTGTACTGAATTTGGCTGGGATAGACTTGGTTTTCTTCATAGTAGATCCTGTGGTGTTATGTTTCAGATTTGTGACCAAACTAATTTTGGTTACACAAGGACATTTTAGTTATTGCTTAAACAGCATCAAGGCCTTCTCTGCTTATGATGCTGCCCATTCCAGCAAATCAGCTGGGGATGTGCAAGAAGTTGGGAGGGGACAGAGCCAGGACAAGATGACCCCAACCAATCACAGGGATATTCCATAACATCTGAAAGTAATATTGCATACCATATGGCATCATGCTCAGCGATAAAAGCTGAGAGAAAGGAGGGAGGGACCACATTTAGGGTTATGGTGTTTGTCTTCCCATGTAACGGTAAGGCATGATATAGGCTTGCTTTCCTGGACATGGCTGAACACCCACCCGTCAAAGTAGCCAACAAATTCTTTTATCTGCTTGGTTTGCATGCACAGCTTTTGCTGGGCCTATTAAACTATCTTTATGCCAACCCATTCCTTATCCCACTGTGGGGGAGAGATGGGGAGGGTACGGGTTGTGGTGTGTGAGGGAGCAGCTCTGAGAGGCTTCCCTGACCACTGGAGTTAAACAATACCCACTTAGGGTCAGTCAAAACACATAAGCTGTTCATATTAATATTTATCCGACATAATATAATGATGCAACAGGTGACTATTTCAGAGGAAGTCTTTAAGTAGACAGATCTCATAACCCAAAACTATTGATTGGGAAAAGCTTGCTCATAATAAATAGTTTACTTTTAGCTTCTTACAGACCCAAAATACATGGAAGAGCACAAGGTTAATAGGTTTAATCTCTATGAGACCTGTACCAAAAGAGATTTGTTTACTTTGCTCTGATTGCTTCTCTTCCTTTTGACAAAAAAGTAAGTTGATGTGAATACTTTGCCTCATACACCAATTTAGTCATAGATGTTATATGTATTTATTTGCAAAGATGCTACCATATGTCTTTACATAAACAGTATGGAAAACACATTTGTTAGGTGGGTGGGGTTGTTCTCCATTAAGTGGCCAGCATTTGTATTAAAACATGGCCTTTACCTGGCCTAACTTTACCTACTTGCTAAGAAATACTTTGATATTTTTTGAGAAATCATGAATTCAATGGATTGCTAACTTTTCTTTCCTTGGTGTCTCTTTTAGGATTTATTTATACCTGTGGTGGAACTTTAAAAGGACTTAATGGCACTATAGAAAGCCCTGGCTTCCCATATGGATATCCAAATGGTGCAAACTGTACATGGGTTATAATAGCAGAAGAAAGAAACAGAATACAGATCGTCTTTCAGTCTTTTGCTCTAGAAGAAGAATATGATTATTTGTCATTGTATGATGGGCATCCTCATCCTGCAAACTTTAGGACAAGGTAAAGAAGAAATATTATTAAAATCAAATTTGTATTAATATCTTAAAAAATATGAGGATATATTTAAAGCTAGTGTTTTTAAGTTATGGATTCTTGCATGTTTAGTCTTTAAGGTGTACTTTCCTTAATTAATCATAAATGCCAAAATCTAGATCATGTGCTTTAATTCTAGTTAAAGTAAGTGCTGAAATTAATCTAGCCCTCAAAAAAGTTGTCTCAACAAAATGTAATTAATTAAGAAGCATATGAGCAGGGATAAATCAATGTAAAGTGAATATGAGATTGTGGAGGTCTCAGTTCGTGTGATCTAATAGCAGTGGAAGTTTGGTAATCTCAACAGGAGGATTTGATCAAGATCAAGAAAATATAACATTTAAGATAGACTAGGTCATTTTTTTTCTTGTGTGTGTGTATATGATCATCTTTTAACAAAAATGGATTAGAACAGTGAAAAAATAAGTTTCAAATATCAACAATGTGATGGGTCAGAGAGTATTTTTTTTTTTTTTCTGAATCTGTTTCAGAGCCACGGCCCAGATTTTTAGTTCTGGAAGGTTGCACCTTGAAGGATACATAATAATTCAGCAGCTGAAACAGATCTATTAGTCATACATTTGCTAGTTATCTTTATTATCTTGACTTCTCTAAGTCACTTTGTCATCTGCCTAGGCTTCTTGCACAGCCCCACACAACAGTCTTTTTGTTAAATAGGAGAGATTTGTATTTGATGGATAACATGGTAGGCTGCACAGCCACATCTCAAAAGTTGCAGTCAACAGCCTAAAGTCCAAATAGAGATCAGCAACAACTGGTGTCCCTCAGGGAGCCTGCACTGGGACCAAGACTATTCAACGGCTTTGTTAATGATGTGGACGTGGAATTGAGTGCAGTCTCAGCAAGTTCCCAGATGACATCAAATTGAGTGGTGCAGTTGATTTGCTTGAGGGAGGGGGCCATCCAGAAGGACATTGACGCACTGGAGCAGTGGGCCCAGGAGAACCTCATGAAGTTCAATGAGGCCAAATGTAACACCTGAGTCTGGTCAATTGTTGGTGTCAATACAGACAGGAGGATGAATGGATTGAGAGCATTCTTGGTGAGGAGGACTTGGGCATAGTGGTAGATGAAAAATTGGACATGAACCAGCAATGTACAATTACAATTCAGAAAGCCAACTGTATCCTGTATGCATGTAAATGTATCTGGACACAAAGATATGTAGATACATATATACATTTACAGATACATGTGTGCAGGATTCTTTTAAAATCAAACTAATCTTTCAATTTTTGTTTGTTTGTTTGTTTGTTTTGTTTTGTTTTGTTTTTTGTTTGTTTTTTTTTTTAAAGATCAGTAACTTTAGGAGAAAGTCAAGAAAACCTGTCATACTTAAAAGTTTTGGTATTGTGCATTTAGGATTCCATTACATTCTGGTGAAGAACAGTATAAGGAGTTGTGTGGAAGAGAGTAGAATAAGTCAGCAATTTAGAAGAAAAAGCAGATTAAGCCTCAATATAGGTCTTGAAATAGGCTATTTTTTGCAAGACTTACAAGATTTTGCCAGTGTGGGTGCAGTAAAAGAATAGCACACATTTGTGTGAGTGGAGAATTGGGTTTTAAATTAAGAAAGCGTGATAGTGAAATTTTGCAAGCTTTACTAAATCTTTCATGGTAACATTTATTTTCTCAGATTGCTGTAGCAAGTAGTGTGGTGATGTTTCCTGGCGTTTTCTTTTTACAAAAGGTTTTTATTTAAACAAGTGAAGTTTTACTGAGGTACAGTTGATTGTGAAAACCATTCTTTTAGCATGACGGTGGATTTAGTAATTTTTTTAGTGACATTAATGAAGGTGTAATTATATTTGTGATCTTTAATTTTGTAACAGTCAAAAAATATTTTCAGGGGACTACACATGAAATATATATAACTGGACAGCTAAAACCACTGTCTCAGATGGACAAGGTCTATTTTTCTTCTTTTACTTCAGTATTCTGAAATAAGTTTCTGTATAAATTAAAATAATTTTGCAATTTGGCTATTTGTGAAGCTTGTGGCTCCTGACTCCATCGTCATCAAGTTTTGTACTTCTTTATTTAGTTGGTCTCCCCAGAATTGAATCTTGTTAAAATTGTAGTCATTGACTGTCTTCAGTGAATGCTCAACAGCCTTGACTGATTTAGATGGCACTTAAATGGCAGCTAAACAATAACAAACGAAAGAGAAGCATGTCAGATACAGCCATTATGGAAAGTGTACAGTCAATATTACACTTGCATCTTTGTGTAACTGTATATGCTTGATTTTGTATCTTTACCTCCAACTATAAATAGAGAAATTATAAAATAGTTTAAAGCTGTGAACTATATGCAAAAAAAAAAAAAAAAAAATAAGAATCTTTCCATAAACCATATTTGCAATTACCTATAAAAAAATCTGTTTGCAGAAAGCCAGTATTACTTTCTGTATTTGAACTAAGCATCCAGCAATATGTCATACTTAGGAATATTTCAGGGTCATGCCATAGACACTGTCTATTTTTAGGGTTTTCTTGTTGCCCTCTCTATGCATATTTATGATTTTTGTGTACACTTTCTTTCACCTTTATACAGCTAGCTCCCCTTGAAACAAAAGAACACCTAAAACCCCACAAAATCCTCAAACCAGCAAAAAAACAAAGAAAATCCCCAAAAGAAAAAACAATCCCACCAAGCCAAACCAACCAACCAACCTAACAAACAAAATCAACTAACCAAATGTGAAAAACCAGGATTTTATTTCTATGACAACTGTTAAAGTGCAGACTTGTATAGACTCTATTTTGGAAAGTAGCTAATATTTCCAGCTGATATTCTGAATAAAAATGTTGCATTTCCAGATAAAATACTGTTCCATTTTTCAAAAATTTCTGTATTTCACATTATTTTTGTTTGGTACTAGATGAATTATTTCAGCCAAGCTGATAATGCATTTTCAATTTTCTGGGTGCCCAGCTTGAGAAACAAGGGTTTTGTTTGCACTAGTGATGAGAAATGCCATGATTTATTGAAATTAGCAGAAGGTATGTTTGGATCAATAAAACATCACATAAATCAACTGCTTTGCAAAACCCAGTAGGAGCGATCTGATGATACCTCTTGCTTGTTATGATAATATTTTTATTGTAATTTTTAGATAATTCACTGTGGCAGCCACTGCCTTACCTTAGGGAGTGACAGGGAAAGACCTGCTCTATATAGGGCACAAGCCAGGAGTTGAGGAGATCCCACTCAGGCTGTGCTCTCAGTTTTCTTTAGCTACTTGTTAATTTTTTCTTAGGATCTTTCAATGGAAGGAAGCTTTAAACATTCTCAGTGTTTAAAAGGGGAGATAATACTTCTAATGTCTTGTATTTAAGCAAGATAAATCATCCTTTCATCTACACTCCCTGCTGAGGCAACCAAGAATCAAATGCACAGGTTACCTGATCTGTGCTGCTGAGCTGCATAGGAGAAATTAACTGAAATTACTGGAGGCATCCACTGCCTTCTCTCTGTTGATGAATTGCTCTCCTGAAACATCTGACTCCCTAATTATGCCTACATTTTTAACATTTGCTCTCCTTGAAGAGAACAAAACATTTCCAGCAGATTAATCAGTAGATCTTTAAAATTTCAGCATGTTCCTAGTGCTAACTTGGTATTGCATCCTCACTCGAGTACTTCCAGAGGTTTGAATTCAGTATTAAACTAACGTACTCATACTGACTATAAAACTAAATTAATTTCTTTGATGTGACCAAATAAAATCAGTGAAAAAATGGGCATAAAAATATGTAAAATTAAAAATTAACCCTTAATTAATATTAAATATTGTTACAGTTGCAGGTAGGTCAATTGGCTCATGGTGAGGCTATTCTAACTGAAAAGGGCATGGAAAAACATTGGACAGGCCAGAACAAGAAGCAAGCCCATCTTTCCTGACCATGCCATTGGAATGGGACCTCCTTCAGTGGTCTTGAGGACCACAGAAGGAGCAGAAGGACCACAGAAGCCACTTTCCTTGGCTAGTAAGGGATTGTGCATGGGTTGAGCACACTGTTGTCACCCCACCAGTGCTTGGTCCTGGCTGGATAACATTTGTCAGATACCTGTCTCTCCATCATATATGTGCCAGGTATTACTGACAACATAAGCAAACATTGTGTTTTGGCTCGAAACCAGTCACAAATGTAAGGTACAGTTTCTCTGACTAATTTACATTTTTTGATTTTAGAGTGTTGAAAACATAGAATTATCCATCCTTTTATCTATATCTAAAATTGTATTGAAAAATCTTCAGGGTATTTGATAAATTAAAATAAAAAACCCAAACAACAAAACCCAAATTAAAAACAATTCTAATTTTATGTTCTTATTTAAAAAAGAAATAGCATGAAGTAAAACACTAACAATTCCCAATTTTAAATGGGGAAGAATATATTTCTGGAAAGCTAGATTTTGCCTATCAAACTTTCCATTTTTAAAGTGAAAGAATTATAATTTACTTTTTACATTGCTAAATTGTAAAAATTATCTTACAGAAATGTTAAGATGAAAGAGGGCTAGCAAGAGAATGAGTATTGGTACTAGGAGAAACTTCCGGTACCCTCATTTAATAGCTCAGCTTGCTTTTGCATTTCTTATTCTATCTATGCTGCATATGTATTTCTCTCAGTAACAGACAGCAGTCTGTGTCAAACAGTCAATGAGGCTATTCTGCTAACATTAGTGCAGCCTCCAGCTTGTTATGTCAACTAAGGCCACGCTGGTAGCTGCAGTAATCTTTTATTTTTAATTACTCAAACCTCTTCCTTCTCCTGGTCCTTTGAACTTTACCCATATGTCTTTGTTAACATATATAAATATATATGTCTTACATCTCGTACTATTTCCCAGATAAACTCCTTAGCTTAGGGGTTTTTGGAACCTATATTTATTTTTATATACTTGCTATATATTATTCTTCTCCACGGACACCCCCTTGTTGTGGGGGAGAAGCTTGTGTGCCCTTATGAGGTTGTGAGCTATGCTGGCGGTGGTTTATGCCTTTGGTAGGGTCTCC
Organism: Formicarius rufipectus; assembly: GCA_013399695.1. Classification (NCBI taxonomy): domain Eukaryota; kingdom Metazoa; phylum Chordata; class Aves; order Passeriformes; family Formicariidae; genus Formicarius; species Formicarius rufipectus. Next base: position 1,557 of record VXAU01004610.1, on the reverse strand, counting down.
CATGCTGGTCAGGTCTCAACTAAAGGGTCAGACAAAGTGTGTCCTCGGGCAGGATGGGCTCGTCAGCCACCCGGCAACCATCCTAGGAGAAGGACAACTCTAACTCCAAACCCAGGCAGATGGAGCTCACTTAGCCCTGTACGGTCATCAGTATCCTTCTACGAGAAGGATACTCTACCCAACCCTACATCCCAAAGACCTCGCTGTCACCGTCCAAGCTTGCTAGGCCCTGGCACATGAATCTCAGGAGTAAGGGGTGGGGCCAGTTCCATGCACGCTGTGCCGCACCTAAAATATCCACTGCACAGACTTGAGGGATTCACCCACTTTTCCGCAGCCCTACAGCGACAGGCGAGAGGTGAAACGGCAGGTGGTGAAGAGCACTGGAAGCTGCAGACTCAGCTCTGCATACAGGTGGTTCAAGACATTGATCACTCAAGACTGACCCTGGAGATGACAGTCATGTAAGAAAAGCAGCTTTTCATCTTGCATGCAGCAAGCTCCAACAGAAACTTTGAGTCATCCAGAACAAGTGGTGGATCAACCTAGCAGAAAAGACTCAACTATGTGCAGATTTGGGAGACCATAGAGGATTCTATGAGGCTCTGAAAGCAGTGTACGGACCCACACACCAGGTTCAAAGCCGCCTACTCAGCGCAGATGGCCAAATGCTTCTCACAGATAAAACCTTCATCCTGAATCGACGGTCTAAACATTTTCAGACTCTCTTCATTGCCAATCATGTAGTCTAAGACTCAGCAATTCAGCACATCACAAAACAACTGGTGAAAAACAACTTGGATATAGCCCCTACCATGGGAGAAACTCTGAAGCCCATTCAGCAGGTGAAAACTGGCAAGGCAGCTGGAGTTGATGGAATTCCCCCTGAAGTCTGGAAGCATGGAGGCCAAGCACTTCATGATAAATTTCACAAGCTCATTGTGCGTTGCTGGGAACAAGGTGTACTACCACCAGATCTCCATGAT
>VXAU01004609.1:181078-194462 GCA_013399695.1 Formicarius rufipectus | reverse complement strand
GCTCCAAGTTACATAGTTCTCTCAATAATTAATCTTCTGCCTTCTATTGATTAAATGGAAGGTGTTTAAGGTGAGACTGGAGGTGGCACTCAGTGCCATCATCTGGTAATCAGTGGCGTTGGATCAAGGGTTGGGCTTGCTGACCTCAAAGGTCTCTTCCAACCCAGATGATTCCCCATGTTCAGCGCTGCTGTGGGAGCCTGATCACCAGCACCTGCATGGAGCAGCATCTCCAGACCACTCAGGTCAGGGCACAGCTCCAGCCCCTCCAGCCTCTCCCCAGCAAGTCAGGGATGGCAAAGTTACCAGTGTGGGTATCTGAGGTTGGCAGGGTGATGCTGAGCATCTGGGGACCTGTGCCTCGGTTTCCCCAGGGAGAGCTGGGTGGAGAAGGTTGTTTGTGGGTGCTGACCTGGGCCCCACGTTGCAGCAAGTTGCTCTCTCCCTGCCCAGCACATTGTGAATGTTCTGCTGGTGGGAGGAAAATGCACAGCTGCCTTGTCAGCATTCCCAGGGTGTGTTCAGCAGCTATACTGCTCTGGTGCCAGGGTGCCAGACAGGCACCAGCAGCAATAGTCAGGGGGAATGAAGTCATTGCCATCCCCAAAGCCAACACTGCCCACATCGCAGCCACCTCCTAATCCCAGCAGTGGCATTATCCTCTGTCATCATACCCTTCTTGAGGCCCTTCCAGGCCTCCTCCAGTTGCTCCTGGAAAGGCACCAGTTCCGTGGGGTCCACCTGTGGGCAGATGCACCCCCTCAGGATGTGCTGGTCCCCAGGGAAGGGGCAGGAGGGGATCCTCAGTTTCTCAGGGCACCCCACTCAGTGACAAACTGATCCTGGCTACTAGAACCAGGACACACTGCAAAGCAGAGGGAACATTTTCCTGCTCTGAAATGGGAAGAAAATGAAGACTTCCTGGAATCCCTGTGGAGAACAGGAAATGAATTGCATTAAGCAGTTTATGGTCATAAAATTTGCAAGGCAGCCCTAGTTTGGTTAAAGCCAAGAGCTGGGTGAAACCCAAACAGCCGCCCTGTCCTCTCAAGACACAGCACAGCGTGACACCTGAGAATTCAGCTTCAGTAAGAAGAAATTTAAATGCAGAGCAGTCTCACAGACAGGTGTAAAGGTGCCCAGGATTTGGGAAAGGCAAGCAGGGCTGTCAACACAGCCTGAGCTGAATTTACTTAAATAAGCTTTTTTTCCCCCTGCTTATCTGCACGAGTGTGAGCAGCAGGATGAAGGAAGGGATCATTCCCCTTTAGTCAGCTGCTTCCTCAGTTATCTTTTTCTGGACCCCAAAGAAGCTTGGGAGGTACAGACCCCCAGTGTGGTTTCCTTGGTGGTGGAGATGATATTCACACCTCTGGGGACAGGCAACCCAAGCCAGGTGACACGAGGCTGCTGTGCCAGCTCCCCTCTGCTTGGGGCCCACACTGGGCAGACAGGAAGGACAACACATGGAGAACTTTCTCTTGCCTCACCACTAGCAGTTTATTAACCTGCTGGGCTTCCAGCTCTGACAGTGAATTGTGAATGCCCAGCAGCACCACGGCCTGAGCAGAGGCACCTGCTGTGCTGGGAGGAAGGCTGGAGCCCCAGGGCCAACCACCTCAGGGCTTTCTGCTTCAGCCAGCCCTTCTCCAAAGTGGGAATGAGGGTGGTGACTTCACCTCTGAGTTGCCACCAGCTGGGGGACAGGACAGTTAGAAAACTGAGCAAAGAACTCCTTTTTGTCACATGTCTTGGGGTGACAGGTGCCCTTTCCCTCCCAGCATGGGCTCCAGAGCAGACAACACTTGAAAGGCTGTCCCTGGCACGCCCAGCACAGAGGGCAGCACAGTAGGGGCTGTGCAGTGTCCCCCGCAGTCCCACACCCTTGGGTGCAGCCAGCCAGCCTGGGAGGATAAAGGCAGCTTCGCCCTCCCCAGGAAGGGAGCCTGTCCAGATGTGGCACACAACGCAGCGTGGAGGCTTTCCCAGGTTTCCAAAAAGGCTCTGAAAAGGCACTTCACTCCCCATCTGGGGATGGGGGAACATACCAGGGGAACAACCTTAAGAAGGGGAATGTTTAGAAGAGCTTCACCAGCAAGCAGAGGCTCTGCAGCGCCAGGGCCACAGCGCTGAGCCATCCCACGTGGCATACACAGCCCTGTCCCTGGGCAGGTGCCCAGGGCAGGTGCCCAGGGCAGGGGCCAGGCCCTGGCAAGGCTCAGGGCTCAGGGCACAGCTGCCCAGCCAGAGGGCTGTGGGGGTGAAGGCGGCAGAACCGGCCCAGAGCCCAGATGGGGAAGACGTTGCGGTACGCGGTGTAGCTGATGGCACACGACTTGTTGAACACCCCGGCGATGTTCTCCTGGCAGAGGAGCAGAGAGAGGAATTCTGGGGGGGAACATGGCACTGCAGGGCCTTCAGGAAGCCCTGGGGAAGGCTAGAGAAATACCTGAGGCCAGTCCCCGTTGGGCAGCTGCTTATCCATCAGCACTTTAATGCCCCTTTCCAGCACGCTGACGTCAGGGTACCTGCAAGGCAGGAGGGAAATGTGAGCACCCTCATCCAAACGCTCTGCAACACCCCATCCACGTCCTTGGGGAACTCAACCACGTCCAGACTGTCCCAAGCTTGTCCCAGGCATGCTCAGTGCTTTGGGAAGGGCGCCAGGCATTATGAATACAGCAACATTTCCCAAGGCTGGAGAGCTGTAGTTGTGATCAAAACCTTTGCTTTGGCTCCCACAGCCCACGTGTCTCCCATCTATCTCCCTGAGGGGCCAGTGGGGGCTGCTCCTGAAGCAAAAGCAAGGCCTAAAAAGAGTTAACTGAGTCTACAGGAGTGCCCTCTCCTGTTAGAGAGTTGCTGGATGACTGTCCTGCTTGGGATTTGGTGGAGAGCTGTTCTAAAAAGAGTTAACTGTGTGGACAGGAGTGACCTGTCCCGTTAGAGAGCTGCCGAGTGACTGTCCTGCTTGGGATCTGGTGGAGAGCTTCTTCTGTTTACTAGACCAAAAAAACCTTGGCTAAAAGCTGGGAGTGCTATATCACAGGACCTGGTGGTCATAAATATAGGTAAGGTGGGCATTTGAGGGGGCCATGGGCCAACGAGCTTTGCACAGCTCAGTAAGTGAGTGAGTTAACAAAGAAAGGGGAAGAGTTCAGGCTGAGGAAGAGGAGAAGACAATCCCCAGGGTGAGGCTGAAAGACAGAACGACCACCTAAAAACTGTGCCAGGAGAAGATCCTGGAAGGCTCCGCCCCAAGCCCCACCTGGACTCCATCTCCTATGAATATGATAATCAGATGAGGAAACTGCATGAAAATACATGTTAAGATGATGTCATCTTGAATGTCAACTGGATAAATTGCCTCGATTCTCACTGAAACTTTGCAGCGAGTTTGTGCAGTGCCAACTGCAATTATTCCCAATAAATACCTTTGCTGCTTAAAGACTAAACTGTCTCTCTAGGCAGTCCATTTATTTCCTGCTTTTTGGCATCACCCTACCTGACAGCCATGAGCCCCAGCAGGGCCCAGCAGGTGTTGTGGATCTGCGACTCGGCGCTTTGCACGTACACGCGCTGCTCGCAGGACTCGAAGTCCTCTCCCCACCCTCCATCTGCCATCTGCTTGGAGAGGAGGAACTGGCAGGCCTGGGCCACCTCTTGGCACGCAGCCCTGCAGGGATGGGGCACAGCATCAAGACAGGGCACAGTTTGAATGCCCACGGCTCTCTGTTGCCCAGAGAAGCTGTGCCCGCAGCTGGGACTGTCCCGAGAGCCTGAGGGTCAGGCAGCGAGTGCCGTGGCCGTGTCACCCCTGGGAGGAGCAGACCCAGCAGCAAAGGGCATCCCCCGCAGCCCCACGACAGTGTCCTGCCCTGGCCCAAGGAGGTGGGCACGGGCAGGGCACCCGGACAGCCCCTCCTCACCCATCATGGTACGTGTGCTCCATGCAGGCAAACGCCTCCAGCCCGAACCAGGTGCCGTAGGTGAAGCAAACCCCCCAGCTCCTGGGAAGAAGGGGAGAGCAGCACTGTCAGGGATGGGAAGGTCCCAGGCACGGGCAAGCTGGGAGTTCACACGGCAGCAGAGCCAGGCACACAGCTGCAGCCAGGTCCCCACCAGCACCTGCTCCCAGCGAGCTCGGGTGTCAGTAGAACCAGGACCTCCCTGGCCCACCAAAGTTTGCTCCACCCCAGGCTGGGGGAGTGCTGCTCTCTCAGGCAGAGCAAAGCACAGCAGCTGGAGGAGGATCACCCCCTACTTCCCCTTGCCCGGATCCTGCCAGCCAGGGATGCTTGTCAACATGATCCCTCCACCCCTGGGGCAGCCATAGGAACACTGGGAACACAGCTCACCCTTCCCAGGACCCATCCGCTCGCTGCTTCCTGCGACAGAAATCCAGGCCTTTCTGCAGAGTCTCCCTGGGCAGGAAAGAAGCCACCCACTTCAGAAGGAGCTCAAACTCAGTGTCTGCTTCATGGTGAGTTCCATGAGTCCCCCTGAGGCTTTGATGGGCCCCGTTATTGGAGGACACAAGAGGCAAGAGCATGCAGACAGGCAGCTATGTTGTTGAGCATACATGCAGGTATACATGTGGTGGGTATATGTGCCCCAGCTGGGGCTTCTCTGCCTCGTGGCACAGGCAAAGCAGCCTGCAACTGGCTGCAAGAGCAAGACAATTGCCAAGCCAGGAGGTGGGCAGATCTCTGCCAGTTTCCTCCAGCCTGATCCCAAACAGTCCATGCCTTGCTCCTTGGGAGGGGCTGGGCTCCAGCCTCTTGCAGGGGGCTCTGGTTTGGGGGAGTCACCAGTCTCTGAGCTGGCCATGGCAGGGGCAGTGCAGAGACCCAGGCAAGACCCCTTGAGAGGGCACAGTGGGGCTGTGCCAAGAGCAGGCAGCTCCAAAGAGTGCAGCCTGTCTGCTCCCCTGCCTGCGGAGTGCCCCACCCTGTCAGTGCCTCACCTGATCTCGGGGGCTCGGTGCTCAGGGAACTGGCTCTGGAAGTGTCTCAGGGCTTGCATGACAGCTGATGTGCACTCCACGTAGGTGTAGTCGATCATGATGTCCCCTGGCAGCAGGTGAAGGGTGTCAGAGCCTCCCCCTTGGACCCAGGGCACGCTGATCCCACACCAGACACCCTCTGGGCACGGGGAGGTGGGGCTGTTTTGTGCTTTCTCAGCGGGCAGGACAACCAACCCCAACAGCTCCCCTTACCAAACACCTCCGAAGGGTTCAGCAGCTCCAGTAAGTGGCCTCCTCGCTTGGTTTCATACGTGGCAAAGCCTCCATCCGAGTTCCTCATGCTCAGCAGCTGCCCAGGCAAAGCAGAGAAGGGCTGTGACTGGCTCCCAGGCAGTGCCACCCCAGTCTGGCCCCAGGGCAGGTGTGAGGACAAAGTCAGACCCACGGGTCTATGGGGCTGGCAGACAACCCAGACCCAGTCCGGGCCACCACATCGTGTCACACGGGCAGCTCTGCATCACACCCGAGAGAGTGTTGCCACACCCAATCAGCTCTAATACTGGATCCACCAACCCCTCTTGCAGGTTTACCTGCCTGCACCGTGTCCCTTGGCCCTGGTTTTCACAGCACTTACCACGTTCACAGCCTCAAAGAGGCGCTCAGGGGGCACAAGCTTGGCCAGGAAGGGACACTTCTCCTGCAGTAGCAGAAGTGCCTTCAGCCCCTCCGCCGTGCAGTCCGCCACGATCCAGCCACAGTCCCGTGTGCTGAAGGGGAAGCCACCCTGGGCAGGGATCAGGGAGGGTCAGCACCGTGCCCTCACCTTGCAGGGGTGGGGGGCAGGTGCTTGCCCCTCCTTCCTGTCCCCTCTGCCCAAATTCCTTCCCTGCTCACGAGTCCTTTGGGGACCAGTCCCGGCCGTCGTACCTTGTTCATGTGGCGATAATATTTCTGGTAGTCAGGGGGGTTCTCTGGGATCTGCAGGGGGCAAGAAACAGGTCAGGAGGGGCCTGCCTGCAGGGCCATGAGCTGAAACCACTGCAGGTGCAGGGACTGCACAGCCATGGGCTGAAACCACTGCAGGTGCAGGGACTGCACAGCACCTGCCTTTCACTGAGGGAAGCAGGCAGGGTCAGCCCTGGAGCAGAGAGTGCTGAAGAGAAATCACCTTTTGGCCTGGTTGCAGCCAAGTGTTGCTAAAGTTCCCCCCCCACCACCTCTTTGGAAATTTTCCTGCCAGGGAACCATCTGCTCTGAACGCTCCCATTGGCAGCACCATGAACAAGATTGTGGCTGCATCTGCATCAAGCTGCTGGTGACAGTGACCCTCACCTGGAGCCACTGGCCTGGCAAGCAGAAGCTGAGCTCAGCTGAGGTAGCCAAAGGAGTCTGGGGTTCCCAGAAGGGTGAAAAGTGTCAGGGTACCACACAGGATGAAGGGCAAAGAAGCCTAAGCTTTAAGCTTTCCAACCTCTCTAAGCTCAGGTAGCCAGCCCAGACATCGCTGGGACTGGCCAAGGTCCTCTCTTAAGCTGCAAAGAAAGTTCCCTGAAAACAGGGAGCAGAAAACAGGAGGCTGTTCCTAGGACTTGGCTAGTCCAGCTCTTCAGAAGGCAACAGAAGCATCCAACAGCAGCCAAGCCTGCAGAGCTGGTGTGTGAGGCACCACCGAAGGGCTCCGCTCACCTGGGTGAACCGGAGGAACTCATGGGCATTCTGGAGGCAGGAGGTGAATTCAGGCATCTGCTGGGCTTCTGCCTAGAAACAGAGGTGCACAGGCAGCAGGCAGCCACAAGCTGGGGCCACCAAACATGCTCTGAGCAGATGGGTGCCTGCCTAGCTCAGTCACAGGGTGCCAGGCCAGACCTGGCACAGCAGAGCCCCAAGGGCATGCACAGCAAGAGCTCTGCTATCTGGGGACATTTTCCCAAGGCAGCAAGGTGGCACTGAGTGGGTGCATTACCTCCAAGAAGGCTTGGATGGCAAAGGCAGTGTCCCAGAGCTGAGATCCATTTGTGCCCTGTAAGAGAGGAAGTGAGCAGTGAGAGGCAGGTTCTGCCCAGCTATGGGGTCTGTGGGAGAGCACATCCCACCCACACTAGCTCCTTCCACCCCGTGTCTCCATGGTATGTCACCCAGCATCACAGCTGAGCTGTTGGCACGGAGGGGACAGATGCAGCAGGTCAAGGGAACAGGAGCTCCTTCAGCCTGCCCTGTGCACAGCCAAGGCAGGGAAGCTGGCCAGCACTGAGGAGCAGCAGGACACAACAGCTCTGAGAGAAGCAAAGCTCAGGCCACATGGAGCATCAGGGGCCTGGTTTTCTCCTGCCCTTCTCTCAGGACCCTTGGGGATGGAGGGAACGGAGGCCTAGAGCTGCCCCCCTCTGCTCACAACCACAGGGAGGCAAACTAGCAGGACAGGCACACTATTCCCTCCTGGCACAGCCTGTGGAAATGGCAGGGAGACTTCTGAAGGCCACCAGGGGTGACATGCCAGGAGCTCGGGGTGGAACACACTATCCCATTACTGCAGGGGCTGCCCCAGCACGCCAGGGTCCCTTCAGCCATGGGTGAACTCCTACAGCTCTTCACCTGCATCTTCATGCCATCGAGGCCCAACCTGTGGGAGGACAGAGAGAGCACAGTGGGAGCACCAGCAAGCAGATCAGGAGCCCTGGTGTGCTTAACCCACGGGGGATCAGAGCCCTGTGCTGTGCCAGGTGGGTCACAGCCAGCACTCACCAGAGGTAGTCAGGGATCCTGGAAACGTGCTCCTGGAAAGCTGGGGAGTTCTTCCCGTCCACAAACCAGCGAACCAGCATGTTGAGAGTCTTGGAAATCTGTCAAGAGGGGCACTGTCACCGCTCTGGGTAGAGCTTCTTCCAGCCCCAGAGACAGTGGTCCCTCCCACCCAGCACAGAGCCATCCAGAGGGTCGTCCCCACCCTTGATTCCAGTGGCTCCGCCTGTGGCATCGCCCAGCACAGCTGAGTCAGTGGGGCAGGTGCCATAAGATTCCTCCAGAGCTTCCCCTCAGGTCATTTCCCCAGACCTCCAGGAGAGGTGCCCCTCGTCAGAGGTACCCCACAGCTGTCCCCATGCCTTCTGCACAGTCTCTGCCTTGTTAGCCTTAAGCTCTTGAGCACCAGCAGTTGAGCAAGACCCGGTGATTACAGCCACATGCCACAAATGTGATGCTCTGGAGGCGTCAAGGGGGCAACAATCTGGTCCCCAAAGAACAAAGGGCAAGATGTTGAAAGGATTAAGAGCCAAGTGTCCTACCGGGCCGATGCTGATGCACTTGGTGAATCGATCGTCGGCCTGGATGTGGTCGTAGAGCTCTGCCATGGCTCTCTGCCTCAGCTGTGTGCTGTGGTGGGCCTCATACAGGTTCATGACAGCTACAGGAGAAGACAGGGACATGCAGTGGAGCAGAACCCCACCCCGAGGTTTGCTCAGGTGCAGCCCAGCTCACACCACCACCACCTGAGGAAAGCATGGGAACTGCCCTGCCTCAGAGCAGCCCAAGGACCCAAGGTCCTGCTGCTCTGGGGGAGGGAGGGAAGCCTATGGATCACATGGGCCATGTCTCCATCTGTGTCAATAAAACAAAGGGCTAAGTGGGTAGGTTTGGCTCAGCTCCCCACCAAACACAGCTCTGAGCTGGTCAGCTCCTCCAATCCCCCTTCCCAAAAAAAGGGGGAAAAAAAGGGTAGCAAAAAGGAAAATGTAGTAAAGGAATATATATATATATACACACATTTACAGGTATTTCATGTATATACAACTAAATACTATATACATAGGCTACAAGAATTGCAAACAGTCCCAGAAGGGGAAAAGGACCCAAAGGGTAAAAACAAAACAATCCCACACAACTGAATCCCAGGAATTAGCTCAGTAGAGCAACTGACACAATAAGATCTCACCAACTTCCCTTAGGAGAAGTGAGTTCCTCCCCTCCTGTGCTGACACAGCCAACAGCCCTCAGTGAGTCCTTAACTCACAGAGACAAACCAGCCCTAAACACCGAGAGCTGCTGAGCCTGAGCAGGACAGAAAAGAGAGAGAGAGGAACCTCTCTCCCTCTCTTCATCCACCTGATTCCGTAAGGGACGACATGGAACCCTTCCTTCATTTTGCCCCCAGCTTCTAGGGCAGGCCAAGAGGCAAACCAGCACAGCATCCCAGCAGTTTCCTCTCCCCCAGCAGCAGCAGCAGAGGGTGGCAGGGCTGCCCCCCGTGCTCACCGTAGGCAGCACCCAGCAGCCAGCTGTGCGGGGTGTACACATCACAGGGCGCCACGTTGCTCCTCTGCGCCGCCCACTCGATGCTGGCATAGTCCTGCACGTACAGCTCCTGGCACCAGGGCAGCAGAGGGCATCAGCCTGGCACCCGGGGGGGCACTCGCTGCTGCCCCTCGGAGGGAGGGCACAGAGGGGTGGGAGCAGGAGCAGCGCCTTCCTCACCTGCCGCAAGCTGCGGATGAGCTCGTCCTCCCCTGCTGACAAACGCCTGCCGTAGCAGTAGCTCATGGGGAGGTAAACCTGGCGGCAGTGGCACCACAGGCGGGATGGGTGGGCTGGGAACCACGTGGGGAGCAGCCTGAGGGCAACAGAGAAGGGGCTGCTGGGGCAACAAGGAGGGCCAGCGGGGATAGAGGGTGTGCAGGATGCCCAGAGCAGGGTACGCCTTCCTTCCCTTGTGCCCTGCATCTGGGGATATAAACACAGCCTGGCTCTGCTCACATCCCCACTCCCCAGACGGGGATGCTCCCTCCAGGCTCTGCTCACATCCCCCTCCCCAGGCAGGGATGCTCCCTCCACACCAAGGACTGCAGGCACTGCTCCTGGCCCAGCTGACACAGGGCAGGGAGGACCTGGAGCTCGGAGGGAGGGGAGAAGCCAGTGCAGTCACATGGGGCTTAGAAGGCAGAGGCCCCACAACGTCACTGGCGTTTGATGACAAAGCACCAGCAGCCCTTGATCCTGTGCAGATCCTGATCTCCCCCAGGGATAACGTCCTACACTTTCCTTCTCAGACATCCTGAGTAATCAGAGAGGGTACAAGTGAGGGTGAGAGCAGTAGGGCCCCAGTACTGGCTGGCCAGAAGATACTGGTGACAGGCAGGGAGCACACAGCTGTATCAGAGACCACGTGGGGAATGCCAACAGGGCTGAGCTCTGGCACCTCCCTTGGGTGCAGTGCTCAGTGCTCTCCACTCCCTGGCTGACAAGCAGCCTGAGCAACCTCTGGGTCCAGACCATGGCTGGGGTTACCCCAGCAAACACCAGTGCCTGGGAAAGTTCTGGGTGGAGGCTGGTGGCAGGACTGACAACAATTTCTCCCTCCACGGAGAGGAGGCCACCTACCACATCTCTGGGAGAAGCGTGTTCATTCCCTCCCAGCTGTAAACGTTCAAGACAGCCAGCCAGAACTTGCCCCAGGAAGGGATTCCCACAGCACCTCCTGCAGAGAACGTATCAGCTGTCAGGGTTACTGCTGCCATGCCAGCTTCCTTCTTCCTTCCCCCTCACAGGGCCCACTTCTCCCCATGTTTAGCAGCTCGCTGCTCAGGCTGGGACACGTGACCCAAAACAGGGCAAGCAGGCAGCGGTACAAAAACATAACAGCTCCCCACCATTCATTGCAAACACGGGTGCCACCAAGACCAAGACCAACAGTTCTTCCACCACCTGCTGGAACCAGGACCAGCATGGTCCAGCCAGACTCCTCTCACCAGTGTCCTCCCACCATGGCTGACCTTTGCTGTGCAGGTTGACACGGGCCCGCACGATGTCAGGGTCATCTGGTCCAAGCCCCAGGATCCTCAGGGCCACGTAGTTGAGTGCTGTGCCAAACACCGTTGATTTGTCCTCCACAAGCCTGTCAGGCACACACACACACAGACACCACAGCCATTAGCCAGCCACTAGCATTATCCAGACATAACCCACTGCACAGGACTGTGTCTGTCAGGCTGCCTTGTGGAAAAAGGGGAACCTGACTAATCCAAGAAGAAACACTGCCCTGCCCTACCTCATCACACAGCAGGATACAGTGGCACCGAGGAGATGTGGCCAGACTTGATGCTCTGGCCATCTCTGTGATAAACGCTGCACCAGCAGCTCCAGCCATGCCAGAGCCACCACAGGTGTGGAGTCCCCCTCCCCGGCTCTGACAGCAGCTCCCAGGGTTGGCCCCTGGAGGTGCCACCGCTCAGGGAAGCATCTCTGCTACTCACAAGCCCCAGCCCCCGTCCGGGAGCTGCACAGAGCGCAGGTAGCGAATCATCTCCTTCTGGAATCCCTCTGGCAGCTGGATTTTGGTCGTGTAGCAGGTGATGAGGAGCCCTGCAAGAATCATAGAATCGACTGGGTTGGAAAAGACCTCTGAGATCATCGAGTCCAACCCTTGGTCTGACTCCAGTCTGTTTACCAGATCAGGGCACTCAGTGCCATGTCCAATCTCAGTTTAAAAACCTCCAGGGATGGTGAATCCACCCCCTCTCTGGGCAGCCCATTCCAATGCCTGATTGCTCTCTCTGTAAAGAATTTTTTTCTAATATCCAACCTGAACCACCCCTGGCTGAGCTTAAGCCCTGCCCCCTCATCCTGCTGCTGCCTGGGAGAAGAGACCAACCCCCACCTGGCTATAACTTCCCTTCAGGTAGTTCTAGAGGCTGATGAAGTAACCTCTAAACCAGACTTCTCCAGACTAAACCAAGACCAAGACACCTTACACAGACGAACCCCTCCTGTCACATTCAACCCCGGCCAAGGTGCCCCGGGCTCACCTGGCAGCAGGAACAGGGGCCCTCCGTAGTCCCCAGCCCAGTGCCCATCCTCGGCCTGCAGCGCCGCGTAGAACTGCATCCCATTGTGGGCAGCCCCCCGTGCCGAGCCAGCCGCCGGCAGCGCCCGCAGCGCCGCACCCTGCGGGGACACCGAGGGGCTTCAGCGGGACCACCCTGCAAAACCCCCCGAAACCCCCCGGGTTCCCCCCCGCTGTTTTGCAGAATAAAAACCCTCTTATCCAGGGAGGTTATAGAGAGGGACGTTCATTCCAGGCCCGGGCGCAGGGGGGATCGCTCCTCCAAAAACATGCCCCTGGTTGAGTTAACAAAGGGTTTATATGCAAGTGAGTTATACATATTCATTTTTCTTTGATGCATAAACATTATTTCCTTAGAGAAGGTGGGGTTATTGTAATGAGCCTCAGGAACTGAATTCCATTTTCTCCACTCCATGCTGCACCTTCCTGCCCGTGCACTGTTCCTCCTGGGAATTCAGGGTAGGGGTGCCCAGGGGTCTTTAGGGATGAAGTAAGAGGTCTTCCTCCTGTGAACTTTCTACCTTTTGCTCAAAACTGGTCCAAACCAGTCTTGTTGGCAACTGTAACTTGTCTAATTGGAATTATCTAGTTCTTTTGACATGTTTTCTGATTTATCATGGGGTATCGTGGCTGTTTTAATTGTCCAAGAAGTCCTGGGCCTCTCAGCATGGCCCCTTTCAAGGACACTGTGTGAGTTTTGCTGCAGTGAATTTCATACTACTAATCAAATTCTATGATAAGTATAAAAGCATAGAAAATAAGCATCATTATAAGCCCTAGATAAATAAGCATAGACAAAATAGGTATAAACAAAATGAGCATAAGTAAACAAAACACGCGTCATAAGCCCTAAGTGAAATAAACATCGCCCACTCTTCACTTTCCCTTCATCACCGCACCGTGTCCAGCCCCAGGCTGTGCTGCTCCAGCACCGTCTGCTCCCGCCGCTCCCCGACATCTGCAGCATCACCGTCAGCATCAGCGTCGTGCAGGTACCGCCAGCGCTGCCGGCCGCCCTCGCAGCTCAGCCGCCAGGACGGCAGCTCCGTGGCGGCCGCAGAGTGCCGAGGGCCGCCCCGCCGCCGAACAGCCCTGCGGGACACGGGGGCGTCAGCTCCGCCGGGACACGGCCGGGATGTAGCTGGGATATGGTTGGGATACAGGTGGGACACAGGCAGCGTCAGCGCCGCCGGGATACAGCCGGGATATGGCTGGGATATGGCCGGGATATAGCGGAGATACAGCGGGGATGCAGCGGGGATACGGCTGGGATATGGCTGGGATACAGGCAGGACACGGTCGGGATACGGCTGGGATATGGCCGGGATATGGCGGAGATACAGCGGGGATACAGCCGGGATACAGCTGGGATATGGCTGGGATACGGCTGGGATACAGCAGGGATATGGCTGGGATATGGCTGGGAAATGGCTGGGATACAGACGGGACACAGATAGGATACAGTGGGGATATGGCCGGGATACAGGTGGGACATGGGCAGCGTCAGCGCCGCCGGGATTCGGCCGGGGTACACCTGGGATACAGCTGGGATATAGCTGGGATATGCCCGCGATATGGCTGGGATA
>VXAU01004609.1:138965-178653 GCA_013399695.1 Formicarius rufipectus | reverse complement strand
CAGCCCCACAGCAGTGATGATGTCACTCAGCCCCATAGCAGTGATGTCACTCAGCCCCACAGCAGTGATGATGTCACTCAGCCCCACAGCAGTGATGTCACACAGTCCCACAGCAGCGATGATGTCACTCAGCCCCATAGCAGTGATGTCACACAGCCCCATAGCTGTGATGTCACTCAGCCCCACAGCAGTGATGATGTCACTCAGCCCCATAGCAGTGATGTCACTCAGCCCCACAGCAGTGATGATGTCACTCAGCCCCATAGCAGTGATGATGTCACACAGCCCCATAGCTGTGATGTCACTCAGCCCCACAGCAATCATGTCCCACAGCCCCACAGCAGGGATGTCACTTTGTTGGAGCAGACCCACACTCCACACTCCCCCAGACAGTTTGGCTCAGGTTGTTTTGAAATGTTTAATGAGCTTTTTTGTTCTGTTCCGTTCCAGGATTTATCTTTACAAGGCAACTCATCTCACTGCCCTCAGTCTCTTCCCATACAAAAGGCTCACAAGGCTTTATTTGCTAAAAAACCCCGACGTGGGGCTGGGGAATCCCCTCCTTCTGCCAGCTGGTTTCCCAGGAGAGGCATCCCCCCAGCCCCCTGGTGAGGCTGCTGTACTCATAAAGAATAAGTTACATGAGTTCTGTACATAATTACAGTCAGGAGTATGCAGCTGTATAATACACCACAGGGAAACACCACCAGGGCAGGGAACTCTGACGTAGGAAAAGCTTTTTCTTGCAGCTCTCAGAGTTTATTCAACCACGAGGAAATCTGCTCCATCAGGGGACTGACATCCATCTTCCTTAGGCACTGAATGGCCTGGCAGAAAGAGCTGGCCCTTCTGCCACACTTGTGCATCACTTAAAAAAATTCTTATGTAGCTCTCAAAAGTCTCTTTAACAAATCTATAAAAATAGTTATTTGCTAGTCTCACCTAGTGCTCACCTTCAAACAGAGGAAGGATCTGAGTAACCTCTATTCTCTTTCTGCATTAGGTTTAAATCAGGTAGAAACGTCAAAGCCTTAATCAGTCAAGTGGGACTCAACCAACTGGGTATTTTAGCCTGAACAAAAGAGTCTAAATCCACCTCTGAAGAAAATAAAGATAGTTTGTACCACAGCAGCTCAAGCTAACTAAGACTGAATAGCTTTTCCATGGTGGGAGGGAAAAAAAGTCACTATTTTTAAGTTTGAGCACAGGATATTCAGGGAAAACGTCTCATAAGCCCACGCTTTGTAAACACCTGCACAACTCCAGTGGCTTTGGAATGAAATTTCAACTCCTTGGCATCGTGCAGGGCAGGGATTCCCAGCCAGGACTCTGCAAACAGGTGACTCTGACATGGAGCACTGAAGGCTCCCGCATCGAGTCCTTCAAACTGGGTGTGCTTCGGGATTTTATGACAAAGTTTATGGGGTTACAGAGGCCAGCATGGCACGGGGAGTGACCTCCTCACAGCTGCAGGATTTGCCTTTGCTTGGTACAAAGGAGCTGAAGAGCAGCACACCTGTGACTCTGGACTGCTTTCTTCTGAGCCAGGGATTTAAAACAAAAGGGATGTGTTTTCCAATCTCGAAATATGTGCAAAATTCCTTTCAGTGGACCATGTGTGTGCAATCCTGAAGGTGAAGCCCAAGCCCCCAAAACTGCCCATATATTGCAAACAGTCACGTGGAGGGTGAACTCTGGATGGCTCCTCACGGCTTCAGGTGGCTCTTCCAGGAGTCCTCCTCACATCTGGTGTCCTCTCCCTGCCCCCCTTTATGTCCTTTTAAGCAGTGCATCAAGTACTGACATTCAGGATTATTTCCCCTCCACCTCTCCCACCCACCCCGCCCCCCTCCCAAAAAAATTGGTCCATGATGGTTCTCTTAAGCTTCCCTCAGGACTTCCAGTGAGCTCTCCATCCTAAGACATCTGTGACTGTTCCAGTGGGATCATGAAAGCAAAAGGACTCCTGGGAGATGAAGGGCTGTGAAGAGGAGTTCCCTCTGTCGTCCTAAAGGCTCCAACAGCTTCTACAAACCCAGAGCAAGGATTCTGATGGCACCACGAGGGAAGCCCCACCCTGGATTTTGGTGCTTTATCCTCGACGAGGGGGTCTCTGCTTTTCACATGTTGTAGGCCACATAAATAGGGTCCAACTGGTCAGCTAAAAAGCCGTCCCTCAGGTGCATCCGCTGCTTCTCCCCGCGCGAGTTAATGGGGATGACCCCGGGGTCCACGATGACCACCACGCCCACGATGAGATAGTGCTCCTCCAGGACCACGTTGGTCACCAGGGCCACCAGGTCCAGGGCCTCCTGCTCCGAGCCCTCCAGCTCCACAACCACCACCAGCAGGTTGGTCCAGGTGAACACCGCGCTGCGGGCACGGCACGGGCATTGTTGGTTGGGGGTGGGGAGGAAAGGAACACCAGCTTATTAAATGACTTATTAAATGGTTATTAAATGAGTTATTAAATGAGATTGTTGGACACGCAAGACCCCCCCAAAGACTGTGGCTGCTCTGAGACTGGAGCAGACCTGCAGCTTGCTTCATTCTGAAGCAAAAGCAAGGCCTAAAAAGAGTTAACTGAGTCTACAGGAGTGACCTGTCCCATCAGAGAGTTGCTGGATGATTGTCCTGCTTGGGATCTGGTGGAGAGCTCCTTCTGTCCTGTCTACTAGACCAAAAAACCCTTGGCTAAAAGCTGGGAGTGCTACACATAAGGCCCTGGTGGTCACAAATTTAGATAAGGTGGGCATTTGAGGGGGCCATGGGCCAACGAGCTTTGCACAGCTCAGCAAGTGAGGGAGCTACCAAAGAAAGGGGAAGAGTTCAGGCTGAGGAAGAGGAGAAGACAATCCCCAGGGTGAGGCTGAAGGACAGAACAACCACCTAAAAACTGTGCCAGGAGAAGATCCTGGAAGGCTCCGCCCCAAGCCCCAACTGGACTCCACCTCCTATGAATATGATAATCAGATGGTGAAACTGCGTGAAAATGCATGTTCAGATGATGTCATCTTGAATGTTAACTGCATAAATCACCTCGATTCTCACTGACACTTCGGAGCAGTCTGTGCTGTGGAACTGCCTCGCTGCCCGACGTTGGCAACAAACCCCTTGGCTGCTCAAAACCCAAATTGTCTCTATAGGCAGTTAATATATTTCATGCTTTGTGGCATGAATTCCCTAGGGCCAGGTGGGGATGACACCTCAGAGGGCCCCACCCAGGAATTCCCCGAGGAGTGTTCACCACACCCATGGGTGTTACATCCTGGCACAGCTGGGGAAGTGGCAACGACTTCAAGAAATCAAAGGGCACAGAAAAGTCAACCCCGAGGTCCTCACCATTCTGCAATGCTCTTGTGTGCCCTGATGACAGAGGTCTCTATGTCGATGGGGTGGTACCTCATCCCTCTGAGCTCCAGGGTCTCATCCAAGGAGCCCACCACGTACAGGGCATCGTGCCTCTCTGCAACACAGCACACACACAGACACACCGTCACATCTCAGGACAGAGGGGGCCACATCTCTGGGCTCGTTCCTGACATCCCAAAATGCTCCCAACAGGGCTTGCTCCGCAGGGAAGAGTCTGGAACACACATGGAGCACCTGGAGGGCTCAGGTAGCACTTCTGTTGACTCCAAGTGACTGAAACCAGACTGAAAAGAGTTTCTGGGCCACCCAGTTCTGCCCCTTCTCTCCCATAATGTAATCCCAGTTCATAAACCCAACTGAAATCCACTATGAAAGTGTCTTTTTGTCCCACCATTCTCACCTGAACTTTTCTCCTCTGACAATTTGTTTCCTATACCAGATTGAAAAAACCCCCAAGATTAACGATTTATTTCCTATACTAGACTGAAAAAATCCAAGATTAACAATTTTTTTTCCATACTAGACTGAAGAAAACCCCAAGATTAACAATTTCTTTTCTATATTAGATTGAAAATACTCCCCGAGATTAACAACTTATTTCCTATACCAGCCTGAAAAATCTGCTCAACAATTTCTTTTCTATACTAGACTAAAAATACCCCGACTGACAATTTATTTTCTATACTAGAGAGAAAAAAAAACAACCCAAGATTTATAATTTGTTTCCTATACTAGACTGAAAAAAACCCCAAGACTAACAATTTATTTCCTATACCAGACGGAAAAATATGCTCAAGATTGACAATTTATTTCTTATATTAGACTGAAAATACCCCAAGAGTAACAATTTATTTTCTATAATAGACTGAAAAAAAGAAAACCCAAGATTAACAATTATTTCCTATACCAGACTGAAAAAAACCCCAATATTAACAATTTGTTTCCTATACCAGCAGGCAAAACAATCTCAGAGTGGCTAAAATACTGAAATTGATTACTAAAAGAGCTAAAAAGGAAGAAATAAATCAGTCTTAAAAAAACACCTTTTCCCCCCCAACTCCTCCCTCTTTCCAGGGGTGTGGGAAACAGGGAATGGGGGTTTGCAGTTGTTGGTGCTGCCATTGCTCTTGTCCTGGGGGTCACCCCATGGGCTGCAGGGGGGTCTGTGCCCCCCGAGGGATCTCCAGGGGCTGCAGGGGGGGCACAGCTTTCAGTCCTTCCCCCCCTGCTCCAGCGTGGGCTCCCTCCTTCTCCTCCTCCTGCTCCCACCTTGGGCTCTGCGTTGTTCTCCCATGGCTGCAATTCCCAACTGCCCCACACTCCCAAATTCTTCCCTCTGTGATCCCAGAGCTGGGACTGGGATTCTTCACTGGCTCCACTGTGGCCACCAGCAGGAGGTCCCTCCTGGCCCTGGCTGTCCTTGGCTCCATAGGACAGGGCATCCCTCCCCCATCTCCCAGCACAACCCACCCTTACAGCACACCCACTCCTCCCCAAACCCACCACCTGGGACCACCCCCCGAAGCCCTGGGTGATGAGGAGGAGGGGAAGGGGGAGCCTATGTTTATTTTACTGAGGGCTTTTGATGCTTATTTTGTTTATGCTTATTTTACTTATGCTCCTTTTGTTTCTGATGCTTATTTTCTATGCTTTTTACTTATCATAGAATTTGATTTGTAGTATGAAGTTCACTGCAGCAAAACTCACGCAGTGTCCTTGAAAGGGCCATACCAAGAGGCCTAAAGCTTCTTGGAGCAATTAAAACAGCCAGGATACCCAATGAGAAATCAGAAAACATGTCAAAAGAACAAGGTAAGTCGAATTAGACAGTTGCCAACAAGACTGGCTTGGACCAGTTTTGAGCAAAAGGTAAAAAGTTCACAGGAGAAATGTGGGAATCAATTCTCAATTTATGGCATGGAAGGATTCCTGTCAAAGATGGGCAGGAGAAAAGAGTCAACCAGTGGATGATAATGCTTTAAACTGATGTGTTTAATGTTGTTTAAAATGTCTTTGTGCCTTGTCACTGTGTCTTCTTCCCAGAAATCCCCCCTGTGAGCCAGGGAACCAGAGGAAGTTGCAACACCTTGATACCTGAAACCCTCTCCCAGCTGAATGTAAATTCCCTCATCCTTATTGGCCCAAAGCTGGACAACCCCCTTGTCCCTCACTGGGGAGCTTGAACTCCTTCCAAAATCTATAAAACTCCATGTCTTTGAATAAACTTGCTCTGTTTGTCCTCTTCCTACTCTGGGTGGTCTGTGTGTCCTTTCCCTGGGGCTCAGGGACCATGTGGATGGGGGGAGGGCCGGCAACACACGGGCTCTCCTAGGGATGGACTAAAAAAAACCTCCAAGACTAGGAAGCAAATTTATACCAAAGCAGACCTCTCTCCTACAGACACAGCATCTAACGAGGCTTTAAAGAATCCCCTCTGGATTCAAAGGGGAATTCAGACCCCTCTGGATTCAGACCTCTTACTTCATCCCTAAAGACCCCCAGGGATCCCCACCCTGATTTCCCAGGAGGAACAGTGCATGGGCAAGGAGCAGCAGCAGATGGAAATCAGTTCCTGAGGCCCATTACAATAACCCCGCCTTCTCTAAGGAAATAATGTTTATGCATCAAAGAAAAATGAATATGTATAACTTGCTTGTATATAAACCCTTTGTTAACTCAACCAGGGGCGCATGTTTTTGGAGGAGCGATCCGCCCTGCGCCCAGGCCTGGAATAAACTCACCTCTCTAGAACCTCACTGGATTAGAGGGGGTTTTAATTCCACAAAACACCCCGTGGCAGGTGGGGAGGGGGTGGCAGGAGGGGTCTCATGAGGAGTGGGATGCCCTCACCTCCGCTGGCATCGGTGAGCTGGGTGCGGCGCAGGAAGCCCAGGTAGCCGGTGCGAGCCCACGAGGTGCGGGTGTCCCCGAAGCTCAGGCGGGCGCTGAAGTGGTCGGCGTGCAGCGCCTCCTCCCCGTGCACCGTGTGGTAGCCGGCGGCGTTGTGGGGGCTGCTCACCCAGATCTGAGCCACCAAATAAAAATGCCCCCACACCCCGCATCGGGGTGTCGCCGGGAGGGAGAGGTTTGTCGGCTTAAAAGGTTCTGCTCACGGTCCCCACCGCCCCAAAAAGCCGCGGGTGTTAAAGGTGTGAAAAGCATTCAAAGCGTTCAAAGCATTAACTCACAGCCGGGAGAAAGGAGGGGTTTTATACCCATGGTGGGGGTGGGAAAGAGGGAGAAGGGACCAGGAACAAACATCTGTTGAGCTCGTGGTTGGGCATCTTGTCACACCGTGAGCCAGAAGTTAATAGAAGAAAGGCTAAAAGTGTGGAAGGTTGGCTCGGCTTCCCGGCAAACACGGCTGTGAGCTGGTCAGCTGTTCCAAAGCACCCACCCCTCTCCCGAAAAAAGGGGGAGAAAAGAGGGTAGCAAAAAGGAAAATGTAGTAAAGGAATATGTATATATATTTACAGGTGTTTCATGTATATACAACTAAACACTATGTATACAGAATACAAGGATCCCAAGCAATCCCAAAGGAGGAAGGGGAAAAGGACCAAAAGGGTAAAAACAAAACAATCCCACACAACTGAATCCCAGGAATTAGCTCAGTAGAGCAACTGACACAGTAAGATCTCACCAACTTCCCTTAGGAGAAGTGAGTTCCTCCCCTCCTGTGCTGACACAGCCAACAGCCCTCAGTGAGTCCTTAACTCACAGAGACAAACCAGCCCTAAACACCGAGAGCTGCTGTGCCTGAGCTCGCCCGACAAGGGAGAGGAGAGAAAAGAGAGAGAGAGGAACCTCTCTCCCTGTCTTTATCTGCCTGATTCTGTAAGGGACGACATGGAACCCTTCCTTCGTTTTGCCCCCAGTTTCTAGGGAAGGCCAACAGGCAAACCACCACACTAAGCCAAGCAGCCAGGAGGTGTTGGTGTGTCAAATCTCTGCTGATGAACACAACCCAAGCAAAGCTTTACCTCTCCTAAGTGTGAGTCTCCCAGAGGCCCCTTGGTTTCGGTGTGTGCTATGATGACCTTCACTCCGGGCAGAATCTTGGGTAAGAAGCACAGAGGAGAAAACAAATCCATCAAAAGAAAAGTTACTAATGCAGAGAGAGCCACAGAGGTCAACAGTCTGTGCTTCCCTTGCTACCCACCCCTGCACCACATACACCAACCACCTCTTCCTACAAAGCTGCTTAACTTGTTTCATCATCTTAACTCTCGGCAGCTTCAGAGTTGGTTTCACACCTGGGAAATGCCTTCCATGTGAAGGCCTCTGATTGTTTTGATGGCAGCAAGGTGTCCTATTGCTTCATGCCATGGCCCTGGCTACACTTGAACTACCTGATCATATGATGCTCTCTCTAGTACCTCTCCTGCGTGCCCTGTGAGTAGCAAAGCTTGTCACGTGTATCCTGCCCGGGGATGGAGGTGGAGTAGCTCACAGTCCAGACAAGGCTCATGAGGCCATAAGGAGGGTCATAACAACTCTAAACTGATTAGACTAAATGTTAGGAAGAAATTCTTCCCTGGGAGGGTGGTGTGGTCCTGGCACAGGTTCCGAGTGGCTGGAAGTGTCCAAGGCCAGGTTGGACGGGGTTTGGAGCAACCCTGGCTGGTGGAAGGTGTCCCTGCCCATGGCAGGGGGGTGCAATGAGATGATCTTTCAAGTCCCTTCCAACCCAAACCCTTGCAGCATTCTGAGACTCTAGGAGAGGAAGGATGACCCTCAGTCTCTCACCTTGCCAGACTCCATAAGTGGCAGACTGTGTGGAGAACCTCTCTCCACCAAACGCACCCTGAGGAAGTAAGAGGACACGTTTGGACAAGGCTTTAAGAGCTCAGACACAAGTTCAAAAAGCATGTTCTACCACACCCACTGTTACCCTGCACTCACCAAGCTGTCCATCACCCAATCATGCCCAGTAATTCCCAAGACAGCAACACAGTTATGAGTTTCTAGCTGCTTCCAAGACTTCCCTATCAGCAGCTCCACAGACCACGTTTCTTCTAAGAACCTGTAGCTCTGCTCCCTGGAGAGACCAGTAACTTTTCCCAGCAGAGCCCTGAGGTTGTAGTCTCAGCAGCATTTTAAATTCACCTTCTAAGAGAGTTCTCCTGGCCCTCTAACTTGTCACACTGAGCCACAGCAGAGCACGGGCAGGAATTAAGAGAGCAAAGAGCAGGCAGCCCAAGGGGAACTGAAGTGACACAATGCAGCCCCGGAAGGCTGAGGGAACAAAGCTGGCTTGGTTTGAAGTCAAAAACAGACTAACTGGACTTTTTCCACTACCTGAGGCATAGTTAGAGAGCAGAGGGAAGAGAAGAGGCCAGGGATATAATTATGCCAGGGAGGCAGCTGGCTGCTGCCAAGAATATTTCAAGCAACCAATGCAATGAGGATGAGGTTTCTCCTCTTCTGCCACTAAAGACTTAATGCTTTAACAGTCTGTACCTGTCGTGTCGAAGGGCTCTCATATCTACATAGACTGTTGTTGGGTCTGGTCCTGCTGTTCCCTAAGGAAAAGGAAGAAGAAACAAAGTCAACAGAAGCCAAAGGACCCTGCTTTCATTCTCACAGCCATGTAAATGCACAAATTTTACTCCCTTTTATAAAGCATTTCCCTCATCTACAAGAAACAACAGTAAAACAGCCCCCCGTTCTACAGTGACTGCTGAAAAGCTGTCCTTGGTATGGAATCAATGAATGCAAAAGTAATGCCCAGGGAAGTCTAAGGATTTACAACTTTAAAATTTAAAATCAATTCTGTTCTGGGACCCAAAGAGCAAGTGCACAGGATGTAAGCATCAAGCAAGTGTGGGTCTAATCCCTGGCACTGCAGAGCCAGATGGACTTGAGGACATGACAAGCACACATGCAGCACTATTACCTGATCAGCCAGCTTGCCCAGCCTGTTTGGCTGACAGCAGGACCACAAACAGAAGTAACAGAGGCCATCAAAGTGTGGGAAACAGAGAGAAAGGGAAAAAAAAAAAAAAAAGAAAAGAAAGAAAATACAAACAAAGAGGCACTGGAAGCACAAGATACACACAGTGAGACAGAAAACAACACTAGTACTGGTTTTAGAGCGAGAACAACATTTCCATTTCAGACCATTTAAGAGCCTGCCACCTCTGGGTGGGTTTTTGAGAAACTTGCAGGCTGCAGTTAATGAACAACGAGAGGACTGAGGCAGCTCACACGCTGTTTTACATCAATCCCCCCCTCCCTTTACAAAGCTGCACGCAGGCTCAGAAACACCTCCTCAGGGAACCAGAGCTTCAGGGCTGGGACACTCTGCATTTCTTTGCATGCTCATTTGCACCAAAGGTTTGGCCATTCATCTACATTGATTTAAATCCAACGACCTACAAAAAGTCTAACACAGGTATCACCCTGGAAGAATGGGGAGAGGGGTTAGAAACCAACATCCCCCACCAAAACAGGGCTCAAGAAGAGAAAAAAAGAGAGATGCAAAAGGCAGAAAATGAAGGGGAAGCTCCAGTGCTGGGAGTTAAGAACAGAACTCCTCATGCTGTTTTTCTTTTGGGGCACTTTTCATGTTGCCATTCAACATTCTGCAGACCAAACCCCTGTTTTCCCCTCCCTTATCCCAAACTGGATTTGAAACTCTTATTGGCCCAGGCAACTCAGAAAGCTGTTGTGTCATACCTGCCAGCTGACATGTTTTATTCCAAGGATATAAAAACCTGACTTTACAGGCATCCTGAGTTCATGTGTACCCTGCCTATTTTCCAGCTACTGATTTGTTAAATCTCTCAACATATTTCTTTTAGCTGGGCCTTGTTAAAAACCTTTTCTCTCCTCGCTGTGAAAGGAACTATAGAACCTAAATTGTGGGTGGCAACGTATTTAAGAAATCCATGTCTCTTGTAGGAAAACCTGGGACATTGTCATATATTCTGAGACAAAAAAATAGGCTTTCCTTCATCTCCTGGGGGGCACCAGGAACTGAAAACGGGGAGAAAAAGGAGTTTTGCAGAAGTACAGCAGCAATCTTCATAGAATCCTATTTTATTAGGTGCAATTCATACCAATAAAATTGGAAATTAAATTTATTATTATACAGACAATTCATGTGCTACCTAAGATATTCCCCACATACAAAGCTACTCACTGCCTCATCTGGAACCTGAGCACTGTCTATTAACTCAAACACCATCCAAACCCCCAGGTGCTTTTCCATTTTCTAGTACATGATTTCTGGAATACACCTTTTTTTTTTTTTAATCTCCTGACTAGAAAGGAGGCAGCTCAGGAAGAAAAGTTAGATTTAATCTCATTAAATGACACACAAGACACTATTATCAGCTCAGCCCTAAACTGTCAGGGGTGGTTCTGGCCCACAGCATGGCATTATAATCTAGTCTGTGAAGCAGGGCTGTGCACTTTATGGGCATATCCTCCCCCTCAAAGCTTCCCATTTCATCCCTTTAACAAAAAAAAACCAGCCCAGCTCTCACATGGGGTGAGACAAAAGTATCTGCACGCTGATAATTCTCATTTAGGATCTTTAAAGGCCAAAAAAACCCTGCCAACCTTGCCAGGTTTCCTGGGTTTTACTTGAGGAGCTCAGTCTTCCATTTAATTTCATGTTTTACACAGAGCTATTTTCCAAACAGACAAAATCTGATTGGCACAAAACCTGAACCAGCACCACTTTGTAACATTAAATATTCAGGAAGAGGAAGCTGTTTGTTTAATTTAATACTGCTCTTGAGTGGGTAGGAGGGAAACAAGTTTCCTAACCCCGAACCTCTGGATTAGAAAAGCAAATCAACTGGCCAATTAGTAAACAGATGATCACAATCCACAATTTATTAAACACCTTATTAAAAAGCTTCTTTAGCTTGGTGATGAAGCAATGGAGCTCTGGTTCATGAGGAGGAGAACTTGGTTTCCTCTCAGGTTCCCAGGGACTCCCTGCAGAGGAGGAAAGCTCAGTCTCACCTGTAAGCAGATGGCCACGTTGACCCTGCAGCCAAAGGTGGTGCTCACTGCCCGAGCAGACAGCCCCAGGTCTTTGAAGAGCTTGGAGAAGGACTGGGTCAGGGTGATCCTGGGCCTCTCCTCTGCCACCACCATGCAGGTACGGACACAGGACAGGTTGACTCCCTTCATCTGCCAGAGGGGTGAGGAAAACACCTTGGTAAGGTCGAAGGCAGCAGTTCCAGCTTAGTAATTAATTAATAAACCAGCTTAATCTGTGTAACAGGAGGACTTTAAAAGCACCAGAATAGGACAAGAAGCAGTTAAACACTGAAGACATGGGCATGGTGGAGCTGCAGCACAGTCACTCAGAAGTTTGAGCTGAGAACCCCCCAAAATGTCATCGTGTCACGGGGCTGGGCTTGCCAAAGATCCCAGTTCAGGTGCAAGCAGAGCTCCAGACATGAGGTCAGTGTGAACTGAGCTGTGGGCCAGGATGCCCTTTGGAGAGGCCCAGGGGGACACAGGGACAGGGTTTGTTGGCCCCAGTGGGAACAAGCACAGGGCAGCCACTTCTTTGGGAATGAGCTTCCACAGGTTCCCTGGGCAGCAGAGTTCCTCCAGCTATGGGGACGCTCCTTCCTCTCCAAGGGAAGCAAGTCTGAGCTAAGGGAATTCCCTCAAAAACCAAGGGGTGTGGCAGGGTGGAATTGCTGTGGTCAGGAATCACACGGGGGATGAGCACACAGAATGCTTTGGGAGGGGAGGAACATCAAAGCTCATCTTGTTCCAACCCCTGCTGTGACAGGGACACCTTTCCCTGGGCCAAGCCCCGTCCAACTTGCTCTGGAACACTTCCAAAGTTGGGAAAGATTACGTCCATTTTAGAACTCCACATTTTTAGCACTAAGTGATCTGAAAGCAAGTGAGGCTTGCTGGGTTTTGGGGGGCTGTTTGTTTTTGTTGTTTGGGGGAGACACTTTTTGTGTTCGGTGACGCTTTGGGCTTTTTTCTTCTACTGGTGTGTGTTTTGTCCCTTTGTGTTGGGGTTGATTTTAGTTTGGCTGTTAAAGGGTTACACAGACATTACTGCAGGTGGATCACAGGGAGTTTGGGAAACAGCTTGAGCAGCTTCAGCTGAACGTGATAACAGAATGTTGTGATTAGAAAGGCATGAGAGAAGGTGTGGTTTTCCCTTAAAGAAAGCATCCAATAAATGATTAGGTTACAGAATATGTATTAGCTCATTAAATGCCATATAAGAATGTAATGTTGTCAATCAATAAACGGATTCTTGATGATCAATCATATTGAATGACTCAAGTTCCCCTACACCTGACACCTTTGGTTTGTTTTTTTTTCCTACTTGGTGGGGTTTTTTTTGTCTCAGACACAAAGGTGGCACAAAGAAGAAAAAGCTGAAAATGCAAGGCTTCTTTGGGGATTTTTTTTCTTTTTTTTACCTCCACCAGAAACACAAGAGCTGAACCTTCCAGGCAACCTCAACACTCCCCCCAAAAAAAAAAATCAAGCCATAATGAAAGGCACCCCCAGAACTCATCCTCTGCTGGCCAGAATCAAGTGTTTTCAAAGAGATGTGCTGGAAACTGGAGCCCACTCACCCGGAGAGCATCAGTCTGGGTGCCAAGCCCCTTGGTGCACATCTCCATCACCGAGTAGGAGCAGAAGGTGACCCGCACTTTGTACTGACTGACAGCAGACAGCCACAGAGACACGTTGCTCTCCAGCTCCAGAGGAGGGACCAGGATGGACTGGTGGCCTGAATACACACTGGGGAAAGGAAGCAACAGACACAGGGAAACTTCAAACCAAAGCCAAGAGTTATGTGAAGTCAAAAGGAAGGAAATAGGGGAAAGCTCAAGCGCTTGGTGTCCACCTGAACTTCAGCTTATCTTCTCCAAGAGAGCAAGACTCTCTTAGTCAGCTGGGAATTATGGGGGGCTAAGTGACAAACTTTAAGGTGGGTGTGTTTGTTTTGTGCAGTAAATTGTGCCAAGCCATAGGAAACACTCAATGCCTTCAACAGACATAAAAATATTGACTTTTGAGACATCACAGACTGACCTGTGTTGGAAGAGACCTCAAAGCCCATCTCATTCCATCCCCTGCCATGGGCAAGGACATCTCCCACCAGCCCAGGGTGCTCCAGGCCCTGTCCAACCTGGCCTGGGACACTTTCAGGGGTAGAGCAGCCACAGCTTCTCTGGGCACCCAGTGCCAGGGCCTGCCCACCCAATTCCAGTTCCAATTCCCACCCACCATGGTTCCAGTTGGCAATTGAGCTTATTTTTCTGAGTCTTTCATGAGCAAATGCACCTTTTGCTTTGAGAGAAATGACTATTTAACACGTGCATTGCACCATTCCAGCTGTCAGAGCAATTTTCTAGCCCCTGCCTGGGCTGCCTCAGTTTCTCAGCAATGTTTCTGTGAATGTTTCATCTGGATACCACTTAGCAGGAGTGAACAGCAAGTGAAATTCAGCATCAGAATCACACCACCTTTTCATATTTTGGGTTTGTTTTTCTTGAAGTCTACATTTGAATTCTCCCACCACTCCATCCTGCCTCACTTTGTTGCTGACCCAAACCCTCTGGTGCTACCAAAGCTGATTTTTTGTTTTCCTTCAGTGCACTTCTCTTCCAGTTGGGGAAACTAGAGAGAGAAGAGTAAATGCAGCAACTTTACAAGTTTAAAGGCTTTACAACTTTAAAGGCTGTTTACAAAACAACCTTTCATTCAAAAACTTTAGGGTTTTTTTTAGCAAAACATCTGAAACGCTACTAAATCTTTGGATGAGTTAAAGCACATGGCATGTTTTAAAAGGAGAAAAGGAACATTTTGCAGCTTCGCAGGATGTGCTTGAATCAACTCAGGACTCTTCCATTGTAAGAAACATTTAACTGCTTCCTTTAGCAGTATTTCTTAGTGCATAGTCAATCTCGAAGTGAACACCTTAACGGCCCTGCCAAAACACACAGTTTCATCTCAAAAGACTTTAAAAGGATTTATTTCATCAGTGTGAAACAGCCAGTGAAGTCCTCCTTTTGTCCTGAATTTTGCACCTAATTAATTCCAGTCGCAAAACCGAAGTGACTCAACTCACTGACTGACTTCAACGCATTTTCCATCTCTCACCAGGTGAATTCGGGTTCCCTTGGCAGCCGTGTGCCCTGGCACTGTGCAGAAGGCTGGGCACACGTGAGGAGGCCCCCCCCCCCCGCCCCGGCAGAGGTGATGTGATAAATGTCATTATGATTCCTGTCAGTGAAAGCCAAATGGGTAATTGCAGCCCCATAAAGGGAACAAGTTGTTACTACAGAGGTGCTGTAAATTATGGTAAAACTGTTCAGTTTCTCTTCTTTACCAAAATAATGCAAATTAGAGTAGAACTGTTTAGTTTCTCTTCTTTATCAAAACAATGTGAGTTATGGTAGAATTGTTTAGTTTCTCTTCCTTATCAAGGTAATGTGAACTGTGGTAGAACTGGTTGGTTTCTCTGTTTCCCTATCAAGGAAATACTTGAATTATGGTACCACTGTTTAGTTTCCCTGAGCCCTTAGCAGGGAATATGTGAATTACAGTGGATGGAACTGACACAATACAGAAACATGTGTTGAAGACTGTTTAGCATCACATTGTAAAATGTCCATGTATATGATGTAATGAATATGCATGAAGTAACTGGATAAACCCCCACCCTGAGCTGTGTTTGGGATGCGGTTTTTGGGGAGCGAGGACTCCACCCCATCCAGCATCGCTGTTTGCTTTCACCAGATAATCAACTTTTATTCTAAACGCCATTTTGGGTCTGAGACTCTGTTTCTCACAGGTGACATACCTGCAGAGGCACCAGAGGGCAAAGCCCAGGCCACAGTAAGGGTCGAGGCAGATGGCAATCTGGCGGGACGGGTACAGCTCGCACTGCAGCTTTATGGAGCGGCATAAGGCACTGGTGGCCGCGTGGGACATCTGCAGGAGGAGAACAGGGGCTTTCTCAGGGGCTTTGCTTAAATCAAAAGTTGTCCCATCTTCCTTTCCAAACGTCAGGAAGCAAAGTGTAATCCTGCCTCTTGTTGCTCTACCTTTACGCCTGCTAATATGCCGGTGGTGGACACGCTGAAGTCCAAGTATGCCAACATATCTGGAGATGCAGGTCTGAAAACACTGGCCAGCTTCTTTTTAGGCATATCATCTATTTAGGAGACATAAAAAGAGAAAAGCACCTTGTTATTACCTGGGGAAACGAGCACAGGACAAAAATAAAATGTATCTTTAGAGCGTTATCGACAGATGCTTCCTATAGTTTCTGGACAGCCACTGGAATGCAATGCACAACCCAACCACTCAGGCAGTTCAGGTTAGGTAAATACATCATTCCTCAAACCCTTCCCATTTTGGTGAGTGTACCTGTATCCAAAATAGTGGGCCATGTTTTAATATCCACGGCTGCTGCAGCCTCCTTGGACTTGAGCAGTTTCATTATGGCTTGGGTGGTCAGTATGCACGCAGACTTACTGACCTGCAAAAGGCACAGCATGGAAAGCAGTTACAAACCCAGGGAATGCCTGCTCAGAGTGAGGTCATACCCATCCAGAGGGGATAAACAAGAGGGTGAAGGGATGGAAGAAAACAAAGCAGAGTGAA
Organism: Formicarius rufipectus; assembly: GCA_013399695.1. NCBI lineage: Eukaryota > Metazoa > Chordata > Aves > Passeriformes > Formicariidae > Formicarius > Formicarius rufipectus. The sequence continues at coordinate 162,657 of VXAU01004609.1, read as the reverse complement.
TCACAACAATAAAAGAGCATTTTAAATGAGTTCCTGAAAAAAAAAGTCACTACTGGCTCAGCCACAGCACGCTGATTGTTTTTAATTTTCCTCTTTCACACTGCCCGTGCCAAAGCGACTCGTGCGGCTGCAGGAACCATCCCATGGCCCCAAAACCACGAGGAGAGGGAGGTGTCCCACTTACCTCTACAATCATCTTGACAGTGGGCAGGGTGGTGGTGAGGTTCTGCGGGTGGGGAGGGCGCACGGTGATGGGCACACAGCCAGCGTACAGGCAGCCGTAGAAAGTTGCTATCAAGTCCACTCCTGTCAAGGAGATTTGGGAAATGAAAGCCATTTTTATCAGGACAGTGGGCTGAACTCCTTCACCAAAATTAAAATACACAGTGGTCTCCTTTATTAAGGCGTAAGGATTTGCCACAAGGGTCTCCTCAGACCAACAGGCTGCTCCTGGCCACGTCTGGTTGCACAGGGTTAAAACGCTTCGCGAAAGTGGTTTCAATCCTACAGACTTTAATTGTGTAGGGGCTCTATTTTCATGGACAGGACTCCCCTTCCTTGTGCTGCCTGTATGGCCTTACCTGGAGGGAACACCAGGGCCACGTGGTCACCGACGTTCAGCCGCCCCTTCTCCAGCAGCGCCACAGCCACTCGCTCTGCCCTCTTGTGCAGCTGGAGGCACGAGGCAGTGCTGGCCACAGTGCCCTGCACAGGAGGGAGGTGCCATCAGAAACCTTCATTCCAGCTGTTCTACACAAGGCACCTGTTGAGGGTGCAGCATTTCACCTGCCCTTCCTTTGACAGCACAGCAAACCCCGTTCTCCGTGGTTCAGAAACCACGCTGCTGGTGCCACGAGCTTTCAGAGGGCTGGAGGGTTTTAGACCCCATGGAAAATCAGAGCAGTGAATCCTGCTGGGTGTTGTTGGGATAGGAACAGCAGCAGCTCAGTGACCTGGATGCTGACATGGAAAGGTGTCAAACAAGAGGGTATCTCATGGAGAGCTATGAACACATTAACAGTAGCACTGCAGTTCATCAGTGCCTGGTATTTAAGGCAGGTGTTCACCAACAGGGAATTTATTTGAGCCCAAGTTTTGTGTTTCCTTTTGCAGAACCTCCTTGTCCAGGGTAAACCTTGCCTGAACTAAATGACCCAGGAAGGGGCTTCTCCATAACAGAAAAGCTCCCCCTAAATCCTCTTTATTCTGAGAGAATAAACCAATTCTGTGACTTTTAACGACAACAATGCTGAAACTATTTCTTTTGCTAAAGCACAGTCTCACAAGAGAAGCCAGAAGTCTGAACCATGTCCTAAACCCTTGTGCCTCTCTGAATGAGACCCCCAAAGGCAAAACCTTCACCTGCCAAGGACTGAACCTCCCGGGTGCATGTCCTGCATCCCACTGCCTGCAGTGCAGCACAGCACGAGGCAGAGCCAGTTTGTCACTGGGCTGTCCCTGTCATTTTTAGTGCCATCCTTTTGGGGGTGGGGCAGAGCCTCGTCCAGGACAAGGCACCAGTGTTCCCTGAAGGGTGTGACAGTACTCCTGGAAAACAGGACTCCATGGCTGTCCCAAGGGCTCTCTACTTTGGCACTAGATCTTCTAATTAAGGAAATCCTCCAGGTCTGACCTCCTGTTACCCTTGTGCCCAGACATGAAGACAGGACTGTGGACTTCCAATAATATCCCAAAAGTTGTGTTCCAGCAGGAAATGCAATCACTGCAACGTTTTAAGCTAGGCAGAATGCACACTGGAATTCCAGATGTGGAATAAAAGATAAGGCAGAATGTTCCGGAAGCGGAAAAATCATGCTGATTACTAATTAGCAATTTTGGTCTGCTTCCCTGAATTAACCTGAAGCATTTTAGGCAAAGCCTTCCAACTGGAATTTCCTTCGAAGCTAAACAACCTTTTGTTTTGATCTCCACCTCTGAGTGTGCCTTCAAGTGCATCTCACCTTGGAATTCAACAGCAGGAAGAGGGGATGATCCGGGGTGGTCTGAGCTCGCCACTGAAGCACATCCGCCAAATACAGGAACTCAAAGGGGAAAAACAACACACAGGTCCACTCCAAATGCTGCAGGTTTCCAGCAGAGCATCACACCTGCTCTTCCCTCCCCCTGAACAAGCTCAACTGAAGCCCTCAGGGGAGCCACCAGAGTCACCTTTCTTGCCTGGTCGTTGTCCTCCAGCTGGCTGACGTCCCTGCCCGAAGCCTGGGCGATCCTCTTGCCGGCCACCAGGTTCCCGACGATCATCGACGCCGGGCCAACATCTGCAATTTTGGGGAGGAGCAAAAATGACCAATGGGCAGCAAACCACGTGCAGGGCCATGTGGAAGGCAGGGCCAGCCCTGCTCCGGCTCACCTGGCTGCTTCTGTCGAGGCTTGGGCAGGTTGGTGACGCAGGTGTGGGGGCACATGAGGACGTTGCACGGGTGCAGAGCCCCCTCCAGGAAGCGCTGCTTCGTTTCTGAGATGTGGATTCCTCCCAGGGGAGCTTTGGGTAAAGTGTTGGCTGGCACCAAGGCAAGGCAGTACACACCCACCTGGTGGATGCTGTCAATGGCCTTGAGAAGAAGTGAAAGGAAAAAAAAAAAACAAACAAACAAAACCCCACGTTCCACATTATCAACTGGGACGTGGCCACGGCAGGAATTTGAATTCAAGTCGTGGACAACGTGAAAATCTGTACTTGCACCGCAATTGGCAAATAAAGGGTCCAATTCTGCACTCACTGAACTCATAGGAGCTGTGCCATGACTTCAATGGGAGCAGGAGCAGACCCAGGACTCTGCTTGTGCCCTCTACCAAGGGGGATGACACCTGCACGTCAGGGATTAGGAGAGTCTCTTAAAAGTGGGCAAAAAGGGCAGAGATTTTTCACAAGCCAAAATTAGGTTACACCATAATTTAGCACGTATGGCACGATCACAAAAGCACAGGAGAACATAAAACCACAAAAACAGGGAGGGAAGCATCTTTGCTGCCTCAAACTCAAGTGTCTATTTTAGCTATGACACTTCTAAAAAGAGAAATAAAAACATTTTCTTCCCTGAAAAAGCCTTTCTGTTGCCAGATATTCCCTCCAAAAAGATTAGAAAGCTGAAATTAGACAGAAACCATTATTACCCAACTGCCTTACTCGTCCCTTAAGTTGTTCTCTGCATCCTTCCCTTCAGGTGTCCCTTCACCAGAGTCTTCCAGAATTGCTCTCTCAAATTTGACTTTCTTCGAACCGATTAATTCAGAAATCCCCAAATGCAAATCTACCACATTCCGCTTCCTCATGCCCTCCACCCCCCACTGAGGAAATACAAATAAAGTATCCAAGGGAGCAAAGCTTTCAGTGTTTACAGTTGGACTTCGGGAGTGGTTGTTAATGGCATGAAAAGCTTCCAGGGGCTGTTCTCACACTTGGCACTAAGCACACCCATAAACATTTTCAGAGTTAACTCTCAGGATGAAATTGGAAGAGACTCATAGCATTAAACAAAAAAACTCCCTCACCCTTAGGGACTTTGGGTGTCCCTTAAGACATCACCCTTAGGACTTTGAGAATCCCAGTAGCAGGAAGTGAAAAAAATATTCTGAATGGAAATTTCACTTTTTTTAAAAAAAAAATCTGTTAACTATCACCCCTGAAACACATTCTGGGAAAAACCAAAAATCAGCTTATTGCAGCTCTCTGCGGTGACACCGATGGTTTTGGCTCATGGCAAAAAAAACATCAGAGAGACCAAAATCAAAGATGCTCTAACGTTCTCATGTCATACATGAGCCTTGTTCCCCTGGAAAGAGAGAAAGGACAGCCTGGCTTACCTGCAGGACCCTGCTCATCCACTGGAAGCTGTCCTCCTCGGAGGCGTCGGGGCGCTGCTCCGCCACCAGCACGATGCGGTCGTCGTGCAGGACGGGCACAGAGAACACTGCTATCCTAAAACCACAGAGGACAGCAGAGTGGCAGGAATGCCAGGGATGGCGAGCAGAGCATGGGTTATCATCATATTTTGGGGGGGGGGCGTTCAGAGCTGTCACTGAGTTTTGGAGGGGTTCAGGGAGGGGGGTTTGCAGTCACTGACGTGCAAACGTGGACTGCGGAGCTCCAGCGTGCACAACTGACCCCTTCTCAAAGGTGACTGTGCCAAACTACCTTGCCCAGCCTCATGCCTCCGCGGAAAAATGTGTCACTCTCCTTCAGGAATTACATTGGTGTCCTGGCTATGGCAGCCAGGATCAATTTGGCACTGGGTGGGTGTGTGCTCTAAACCCTCTGTGGCACTTTTCTCATGAGCTGCTCACCGTGGACCATTGGCAGCAGCTGCCCAGGGCACACCCCCCCACTCAGGGCACAGGGGGGTGTTTGGGAACTTCCGTGAGATAAGGAAGTTTTCCTGCCTTCACACCCACCTGAGGGGTCATGTCTGCTCAGGGGCCATCAGGGATGACAAAAATATGCCACTATTCACTTCACAGAGTAAATCACCCCTTGTGAAAGTCTCCACCCTGGGGGAGGGTCTGGGCGTTCCCATCAGAGCCCAAGCAGAGATAAGTTGAGGTTTTGGGACTGGGATCTCTCATCAAATCCAGAAGAGGAGCAGAGCCTCACCAGGACTGGCACTGCCACCAGACTGCAACCACCATTGTCACCAGCAGGTTTCTGCCTTTCTTCTTACTTTGACCCCAGGTGCCCCACGTGGTGCTCAGCACAGGGGTTGGTGAGCTCCATCCTGCTCGTGCCCCCCTGGGCTGGGCTGTACAGCTGTTTTACGTGGCACAACCAAATTTTCCTCCTGTCTCAGTGTATTTTGTGATCTTTTATGACACTGTTATTCTGAACTTGCAATCCCATCCTGAGTTGGATTCATTTCTCCTGCCAGTTGAACTCTAAACCAGCACAATTGGTTTTAGGCTTGCACCTTCTGGGGTAAAACACGAATGCTGCCTCGGCCAGGGCTGTGCCACTCTTTTTTATGCTTTGTCAGTTGTACAAGTGATGCAAAAATGAGGAAAGCTCCATTTTCACAGAACCATAGAATAGTTTGTGTTGGAAGGGACCTTCAAAGGTCATCGAGTTCCAACCCTCCTGCAATAAGGAGGGACATCTTCAACTAGACCAGGCTGCTCAGAGCTTTCCTCCAACCTGACTTTGAATGTGTCCAGGGATGGGGCAGTCACAGCTTCTCTGCGCAACCTGTGCCCCCCACCCTCACAGTCAAGAATGTCTTTCCTCTCTCTAGCCTGACTCTAAGCTCTTTCAGTTTAAACCCATCACCACTTGTCCTGTCATGACAGACCTTCCTGAAAACTCTGTCCCCATTTTTCTTAGAAAGCCCTTTTAGGTCTTCAAAAGCTGCAATGAGATCTTGCCAGAACCCCTTCTTCTCCAGGCTGAACCTCCCCCAGCACTCCCAGCCTGTCTCCAGAGCAGAGGGGCTCCAGCCTTTGGAGCATCTCCGTGGCATCCTCTGGACCCACTTCAACAGGTCCATGTCCTTCCTGTGCTGGGGACCCCAGAGCTGGAGGCAGCTCTGCAGGTGGGGTTTCACCTGAGTGGGGGAAAAGGGGCAGAAATCCCCCTCCCCTGTGGGATCAGCACAGGGCAAAGCTGGACTGTCAGTGCACATGGCCAGGGCATGTCCAGCCTCTCATCCAACAGCACCCCCAAGTCCTTCCCAGCAGGGCTGCTCTTGATCCGCTCATCCCCCAGCCTGGACTGTTCCCTACACGGACCCCTGGGGGACCCCACTTGTCACTGATTTCCATGTGACCACTGAGCCACTGACCAGAGGAGAGCACTCAGGCTGGTGATACAACACATGCTGTCCCTGAGGGTCCTCCAGCAGGTTGTTCTTTAGAACATGCTGCACAGTTCCTCCCTTGGCCACTCTGCCCAGAAGGCTCAAGGGGACAGAGGTGTCTTACCTCTGGTGCATGAGCTTCACTGGAGCTCTTAAGAGAAGCCCTGCAACAAGTTTTAAACACACACCTAAAGATCTGTCTTTACAGCACGTGAAAGCAGTTTAACATCCACCCTGCATGAAGCATGGTGTCCATCCTCGTCTTCCAAGTTAGCAGGGCCAGTCCAATTCCCACCCAGTGCATCACAACCTCGTGCCAGCTTTCCTGCACACCACCCACGTGACAATTCCCATGCCCTGCTCTGGGGTGCGCTGGGTGACTTGGTCATGGGGTGGGGAAAAAAAGGGAACAACAAGCAAAAGGAGCAACAAGAGGGTTGAATATGGTAATAATAAAAATGTTTGTGTGGTTAAGTGTTTAGATTTAATGAAATATTAGAGGAATGGGGTTTATGATAATAATAAAAATGTTTATGTCGTTAAGTGTTTAATGAAATCTAATGAAATGAAATCTAATGAATTATTTTTAGCACACCCACCTCCCCCTGTAGACAAACTTCATGGGCTCCACTGCCAAGGCGGTGGCCACCACGTCGTCCGCGTTGTGCCTGCGGCCCCCGACTGTCATCAGCCCGTCCAGCTTCCCCACCACGAACACCAAATAGTCCTGAGAAGAAAGCAGGGTGAGAAACAGAGCAGGGAAACCTCCTCACCCCTCCTGGCAGAGCAAGTCCAGCTCACAGCAAACAACACACTGAGAGGGCAGTGCCCCGACAATGCAGCTCTGCTGAACTTGGGGCCACCACTCGAGGGGTGGGAGGCAGGAGAAAGGAGGACCCCCCCTCCCCCCAAGGGGTTGGTGACACTTACAGGACCCACAAAGCCAAGCAACCCTGTTCTTGTGAAGGGCTGGTCCGAAACGGGCACGCCGGCTGCTGTCACTGGGATGGCCTGGAAGAACACAGAGGGGTCAGGCACTCAGTGGGCTGACAAGGATGTGTACTCCTCTCCTGCCAGAAAACGTGGAATTGGGGTACCAGTGGGAGGGGAAATAGAGGTGGGAGGAGTGGAATGTCTGCACGTTGAGACTTCTGTGTGAATACAGAGCTGAGATGAATTTCAGTGCTCACACAGGCACTGGATTGTGGAACGCAGAAGCAGGTGACTGCAGATGACAGTCAGTGTTTTTGGTTCTAAGAGTCATTGTTATGACTCTAGGAAGGAAGCAAAGTGTATCTGGCCAAGGCTTTTCATATTTAAAAACACAAAACCCCAGACCAAACCAACCAACCAAAAAAACCCACCAAAAAAAAAAAAAAAGGGCCATTTAGGGAACAAGCAAGCCTATTTGCAAGAAGGAACACTAGAAATGGAACCACCGCACTTCCCAACCCAGGGAGATTCCAACCTCAAACACATTCTTGGTGATTCCCAGGAGGCCAAAGTAGGCTATCCCCGTTGCTCCCGAATTCACACAGATTTCTCCAACCTCGTCAGCTTTACACAGGTAGGGAGTGCCATCCACCTTCACAACACACACGTTGGCTGCAGGGAGGAAGGACACAGAACCCTCGTTAGTGAGCTCCAGCAGCTGACACTGACACACAAAGATTTTAACAGCAATGTATTTCTCCATATATCAATTAATATCAATTCATATCTACCAGCCACAGCATGTAAGAGAGGTCTCTCCAGCTTTTGGACAGCCTGTGTTCTGTGTCCTCCAAGACTTAAGTTCACAACGGTAGTGTTTTTTTCTTCACATCCCCCCCCCAACATCAGCTGCAGCTGAATCCAAAGCACCACAGAACCAGGGAGTTTGATTCAGCACTTCAGCCCCAAGATTAAGAAATAAGTCAGTAAATCCACACATGGTCAATGCAAAGAAAACGTGGTGGAGCCAACTCTGCTGCCAGCATGGACCAAGATCTGCTGGGAAAACAGATCTGGGGGAGCATTTTCAGAGAGATGTCTTCGGTAGTCAATGTTTTAGGTCTCAACTGGAGAGACAATCACCCACCGTGACAACAGACCAAGGTCTGAATCACCTTGGTTTCATAAAAATCACCTGTCAGAACAAGGAGGAGTTATTAAGGAATGTTTGGAACTGTGCAGTGATCACCTTGGGTGACCAAGTGAGGAGATGCTACTCAAATTCTGGTACAGCTCCAAGTCCAGATCAGAACAAGTTTCAGCTGCTGGATATTGAATGTATGAACTGGAAGGCTGGAACTAAATTCTACAGCATGAACTATCAGTCAAGTCATGCAAAAACCCACGTTTTGCCACTTAAGAGTTAAAAAAAAAAAGGGGGGAAAAAAGGGCTGTTTAAGACTTACTGGTAAATTGAAACTGATGAAAGAAATAGTTTAATACCACAGGAACAATGAGAGTATCAGAACTCTGTGCCCAACACTCAAGAAATGATGCAGAGAGAGGTGCTCATGACAGCAGAAAGCACAACAATTCGTGGGCACACACAGATGTACAGCCCTCAGCACACCCACAAACATGGAAAGCCTACAGTCCCCAAATGATGCTCCATCCACGAAGGCCAAGGACCACCCTATCACTCTGATCAAGGGAAAAAAGAAAACCAGCACACTTACCAGGAACCAATGTCTGGTCCAGGCAGTCTACAGGTACATTCTAACAGCAGGCACATTCTGCCCTGCCAGGCTACACTGCCAGGCTGCCCTTCTGCAGCACCTGTGGAGCCTGTGCTCTGGCTTCTCCTCCTTTTCCTGCTTCATGTGTGACATACAAGAGAGTGCATCTACCACCATTTCAGTCTCTCTCTCAACAGCAATGCATCTGAAAAAGAATTAGAGAGAAGGGAAAAAGCAGATGGGATGGGAATGTACATGTGGACTGCACGCCACGAGGGACACGAGACCCCTGGCAGGAAAGTTTTCCCTCTTCCATTGAGTCCACATGTACATTCTGACAGATGGAGAACCCTCAGCAGTCACACCTGCCAAGGGGCATCCCTGGCAGAGGAAGAGAGTCCTGCTGTGCAAAGGACCACAGGCTGGATTCAGCTCTGGGTGTTCCCAGGGGAGCACAGCAGGAATGCAAGAAGAATGGCAGGGGGGCCTGCAGAGCAGAAAGGCTGTGAGCAAAGGTGCTGATGAGGGTCAGAAGGTCTCCTGTTCCACTCCCTGCAGTCTTCACTCAGAACTCCTCTTCCAGAAGCAGGAAGCCTTAAGAGAAACACTAAAAGGCCAGGAAAAAATGGCTCCAGAGGAACTGGGGAAGGTATTTGCAGGGTTTCCTGAGAAACACAGTCTTGGAGAAAAACAGCACGTGGGGATGTCAAATGCAAGGACCTGAATGTTTTCCTGCTCTTCTGGAAAGGGCAAGAGGCATAAAGCAAGCCAACTTCCTAGGCAAGGTTGAACATAAATCTAGATACTAAAGATGGTCACAGAAGCATCCAAAGGGCAACACTGACACTGGCAGAAGACATCTCACCCCAAGTGGCAGAAGTCTCAAGAGCAGCTGTTCTGCAGAGGAAGGCTGTTGTGCCATTGTGTGAGACTCAAGTCAAGTCAATTTATTATAATAAATTCTAAGGACTGAGTGGAAAAAAAGTTGCTGCTATCTCACAGCTTAAGAAAAAAGACTGAAAGATCCACCAAGTTGTTCTGTAACAGCTTCTACAAATCAGGCACTGAGATGAGGGAATCAGATTCCTCTACAGTGAAGGTTCATTGTGGTAACTGTGAGAACCTGGGCAAATGTTTGGTGAGACAAACAGAGGAAAGACAGACATCCAAGACATCCATGGGCTGGAGACAACGTTTAGGGAATGGGAACCATCTTCCCTGACCTTGTAGAAAAGGTACTGAACAGTCACAATCCAGAATGTGACATGGCATATATGCAGAAGTTCTCAGAGAAGCCCAAGATTTGGTGGAAACCCAAAGTTTTCTGCCTGAGTGTAAGAAAGTGGCTGCTGCAGCAGCACTGCTGCCAAGAATCAAGCTTGGGGTGATCAGGAGCTCCAGAACTTTGGGATTCAAGAGTGTTACTCTCCTAGCAAAGAAACAACATGAGAAGGATCCCTGTAAAAGAATGGAAGGATTAGTTGGGAAGGAGCAGGGAGACAAACTGACCTGGACAGCCTGAGCAGGCACATCCAGGTTCAGGGCTAAGGGATAATCCACTTCCAAGGTGACAGATAACACAGCAATCACATTCCAGTTGATGTGAGAATTGGAGGCACAGAAGAAGCAGAAGGAAACAGGCTTGGCACTTTCCCTACCTTCTCTACCAGTCCCATTGGAAAAAATAAAGGGGAGATTGTTATAAGCTAGATTTAGCAATGTCAGACCCTGACAGAAACCATGCAAAGCAGCCAAAAGTGGTCAAATGTCACCCTGCCAGAAGACTCCAGGGGAATGCACACAAGAACTCCCATGCTATCTTGGATGGGAAGGTGTCTCCATGGATGTCTGCACTTCCCTTGAGGCTCCTGTGATGGGCATTCATGGCAGATAATGAATGGGAAGGGACTGGGGCATCAAGAGTGGCCTGTGGGCTGAACAGCAGTGACACAGGACATGACCCTGGTGCCGATGAGTCTGTTGAATTTCAAGATTCCCAGAGCAGGTGGGCTCAGTGCCTCAGAACAAACAGATCTGAAGGAAATGAGGGTGAAAAGTGGACACTTCATCCACGACCTTATAACCAGGTGGTTCCCAAAGAAAGCATGCCTGGGATCATCACAGGAAATGAGACCAAAGCCATCTGGCTTGACCCTTTCCAAAGGAAATCCAGGAATGTGAGCTCCTACATGGCAAAAGATGTGAATGGCCAGGGCATGTAAGCACTTCCAAGTTCAGTGGGGATCAGAAGATGGAACAAAAGCCTCCAGGGATGCTATTTGACTCAAATTAGGCTTTTGGTGAAAGCACAGCAATCTAAGGGGATAAAAACCCAACCCCAAAAGAAGATGTAGAGGCGTGACTGGTCAGCCCAGGTGGTGGGATGTTCTCTCCTGTATGCCAAACACCAAGCCACAATGCACAGGGCACGGCCTCCAGGAGCACTGCAGAGGAAAAAGCATCAACCTTACCAGGCACAGGGATGTCCACTGTTAGGATGTACATGCAGACTCGTTTGAAAACAGGGAATTCTTTTCCCAAGCTCATTAATCCCTTTGCATTTGGCACACACCTGTAAGTATCTGGTAGCGTTTTGAGTTTCTTTTTACTCAGGAAAATTAATCCAAGAGACAGTCACGGGACTGTAAACATGAACTCTGTCATGTATATTCTGACTTGAGAAACGCACAGAGAAACTTCTGCAGGAATTTCTACCACGTGGACAAACCGGAGCAAATCTGCCCCCAATTCTGACAGATAATCAGAGTTTTCAGGAGGTCAATTCATTAAGCTGCCCAAATTCTGCTTAACCCACAAGTAGTTTTGCCACCTTCTGCTGTATTTTATGACATCAACAGCCATCAGTTACAAGCCATACCACCTTGAGGCACTCAGGGACACACACTAAGCTGTTCTCCTCTCACAAGCCACTCCACACTTCTTACCCACACAGAAAGTGTTGATGCTGTCAGTGGCACCCTCATCCAGGAGGAGGTCCCTTGGATTTGCCAGACAGTGCTCCAAGGAATTGGACAGTGGGGAAGGGCTTTGTCAGATCCCCTCTCACTGCTCAGCAGGCATTTCACGAGGACAGGGGATGTGGTTTTCATTGAAGACCCACAGGGAGGTGAAATTCTTCACCCACAGGCACAGGGGGAGCTCCTCCAGCATCCCAAGGCAGACCTTACCCTGCCACTGAGTAGATGCTCCATGGAAGACCAACCAAGGGGACTTCACACCTCTAAGAGGTGATTAGGAAGAGCAGCTGAAGGTGCACCACAGGTGTCATCGAGCACACTTGCCCAGAGGGCAAGTCTCCAGCCAAGCCAGGAGCATCTCCATGGGATCAACTAATCCACAGGAAGATTTCAATCAATCCTGCATCAAATACCACATTTTTGGAACAAAGACTGGACCAACAATGAATTTAAGCTCAGTCAGTACTCCAAAGGATCCCTGGCTACCTGAAGGGCATGAAAGGCTCCCTCCATGGCCCTGGGACTAACCTAAGTAGCAGACTGGGAGCACAGCTGAGGTTCAGTGGGGTTTCAAGGGGACAGCAGTAGAGAGGACACCCAAACCAGGCAGCAGTGGCAGTCCACACAGATAAATCACCACTCTGCTGAGACACAGCCTCCACTCATAGACTCAGAGAATTGACTGGGTTGGAAAAAAGCCTTGGAGAAGCCACACAGAGACCAAGTGCCCTCTCTGCTGACACCATATACCTCGTGGTGTGGCCACCAGATGCAGCTTGCACAGACAGTCACAGTTGAATTGTCTTCTGGGGCTTGGCAGAGGACTTTGACACCCTGGATTTGAGTGTTCAGGTGAAGCCAGTAAGTCAGACTGGGTCACCACACTCTTTTTTTTCCCCCCTGCACTTAAGAGTTTCACACTGAGGCCACCCAAAAATATTCCTTCTCCTCAGTGGCTGCATTCCCTCTGGCCTGCCTTGGCAACCTGACTTCAGAGGGGCTTCCTCCCCTTCATGTTGGTATGGAATGCAGAGCTCTTGCCCAGGCTCTCACTGGCAGCATGAGGAAGCTCTGCAGGTGAACTTCAGTAAAAATAACTGACCCACCATTCTCAGAGGTTGCAAAGAGCTGCTTCTTCTTCCTCTCCTTCTACACATTGTGATCTCAGAACTGGGCCTGTAGATCCTGCAGGTTCCCTTCTCCATATCTCCTTTTTACTTACAGGGGCAGTGATGGTTGTAGGGTCTGCAGTTTGGGGCCCCTTCTCAGTCACGACCTCGTCTTCAGGTGCCATAAACTGAGTCACTGATGGTGCAGTTTGAGTCACTGGTGGGATAGTTTGAGTCACTGGTGGTGTAACTTTAATCATTGATGGTGTAGCTTGAGTCACTGGTGGTGTAGCTTCTAAGGGGCCCTGGGTTCAATCCCCAACATCTCCTCCAGTGACTCAAGCGACACCACCAGCACATCAAGCTACACCATCACCAACACAAGCTATGCCACCACCAGCAACTCAAGCTACACCACCAGTGACTCAATTTATGGCACCTGAAGACAAGGTCATGACTGAGAAGGGAACCTGCAGGATCTACAGGCCCAGTTCTGAGATCACAATGTGTAGAAGAAGGAGCCTACAGACCTGTCCCATCCAAATATGTAGTAATGGATGGGTGGACAGCCACAAAAAGAGAAGCAGCAGCTGAAAAATTAGGAGAGTTGAGATCAGTGAAACCTGCCACATGATGGCTGAGATGTTCATCAGCAGGGGGAAGCTGCCTGTGTCCTCCTCCTTGGCCCTGGTGTGCAGAGAAGAGGTTGCTGCTGAAAAGGCACAAGTTGGCTCTCCATCTCTGAGTCAACACTCTGCAGAGAGGAGGGCTTTGGAACCACAGCTCAGCAAGGCATGAGGTTCATCAGGAGGCCACCAACAGCACAAAGCCAAAGGTGCCTGCCAAGGGAACGAGCAGAACCAACGAGGCTCTTGGGCAACTACACAGTAAACCTGAGGGGTGAAGAGAATTCCAAACCATCCGTGTTTCATCCTCTCCAGGCACACGAGAGCAGGACAAGGCTTGACGTGAGGAGTGCCTTGAGACACACAGTGCCATGGAATGTTACCCTGCCAGCCTAAATGTTGGAGGAGCCAGCACTGAGGGTCCAAGGCTTTCATCCCACTGCCTTAGGTCTGGTTTGGCACCTGACACCTCTATCAGTCTCCTTCAGAGTGCTCTCCTCTCCAAACGACGCACGACTCAGCAGCAGAGTCTCAAAGAGAACACCAGGGAAGAGAGAAGGTCTCTTCCCTTCAATCCACTTCCCAGGAACACAATCCAGCTCCACCCAGGTCAGGAGGCACAAACAGATGGCACTTGGAACAGGTGGATCCTTGGAAACACGACTGAGCACTCTGCTGGCATAGCTAGAGTCTGGCAACTCTCAGGATGGTTGATTTTGGAATGGATCTCTGGAGATCAGCTGCTCCAACCAGGGATACCTACAGCCAGCTCCCAGGACCACCTCCAGGTGACTTTTCAGCATCACCTCTCTGGGAAACCAACCTTGATACTTGGTCACCCTCACAGTGGAAAAGGGTCCTCCTGCTGTTCAGAGGGAAGTTCACGTGTCTCACTTTGTGTCTGATGGCCCTTGTTCTGTCACAGGACACTGGGAAGAGCCTGACTCCTTCTCCATAACTTCCACGGAAGACAACATCCACTGCTGTCCCCTCACCTTCCAAACCAGTCACTTCACCAGAGAAGGCTGGGCAAGCAGGACCTCTCCGTGGTGAATCCAAGCTGACCTCTTGTACTGTCACTGGTTACTTTCTTGTCCTGCACTGGTTTCTAGAGTAAGTTGTTCCATCACCTCTGTGGGGTTCCAGATGAGATCCTTTTCAACTGAAATACTCTCTTCTATTCCAGTCCATTCCATTCCCCTCCAGTCCATTCCATTCCATGGACTAGCAGGCCAGGATGAAGGCTGTGAACTTCTACCCATGCTTCATGCTTTGTTATGTTCCTCTGTGTAGGTCAGTCAGCACCAATGCTAAGAAGTGAGTAGCAGAACAACCCTGCAGAGCAGCCAAGAGCATGTGCCTGCCCAGACCAACATTTAGGGTCATCCAGATCTACTGTGGAACAACCTCCACTGAAAAAGTTGAAGAATGCAGCTGAGACAGCCCTCAGTCATCAAATGCTCAGACAACATGTCAAAACATAAGTCACACCACCCTCAAAGGTGTTTAACATCTTTATTTATTCCCCCAGCACAAGGGCAACAGCAAAGAGAACTGAGGTGGGACCTGCTTAAACCCCCAGGAGATGCTCTCCTACCTCCAGGCATGATCTGGCCGACGTCCTGCACGGTCAGCACTGACAGCTTCTCCTCCGTGTCCACCCGGATCACCCCGAAGCTCAGGCAGTTCATGGACAGCACAGCTTTCCCTGGAGGGGGCCCACCCAGTTCGGGAGGTCTGGGAAAGAGACATTCCAGTCACACGATGGGTCAACAGAGCAATGGGCACCAAAAACACCCCGCCAGTTTCTCACACTTGGGAAGGGAAAGGGAAATAAATTAGGGTTTCTCACTTCAAACAAACAAATAAACAGGAGCTCAAGGGTGGTAATGTATTGTAACTAGATGGAAAAAAAAAAAAAGTTAGGATAAAAGGCTCCAAAGCCTCAAATGGTTTTGGTTTCAAGTTTTCTTGAAACTGATTTGCTGAAAAAGCACATTTTGGTCAGGAGCGCTACCAAAAAATCCCAGCATATTCCATTAATAGTCCAAGTATTTCCTTTTCTTCAGAGCACCCCTTTCTATCTCCAGAAATCCAGAAGTGTTTTTCAGACCAGGTGCAGATATTTTTTGGTGTTCAGCCCCCCCCGCTGTTTACCAGACATTGTAAATAATCAATTAACTGAAGATTCAGCCTCTTCTTCCTCCCAAATAAGTCAGGCTTGTTCAGGGAGCATTTGAAAAGGCGCTTCAGCACCATCAGTGAGGATGAGACCTGGCCTTCCCAAACCATGAAAAAAACCACACCTTATGCCTGACCACTCCTAGAAAATAACACATTTTTTAAATGAAGGAAACAAAAATCACCCATCCTTCAGTGAAGGAGATCCCTGTGAGCTTCCTGTTTCCTCTCCCTCGTTCTTTGGGGGCATCTTTACGTGGGTCATGGGCTTTTCTGCCCCCCACCACCTTAACACCAGATTCTCCACCCCTGGAAGTGTCCAAGGCCAGGTTGCACAGGGCTTGGAGCCACTTGGGCTGGTGGGAGGGGGATGAAACTCGCTACTCCCCAAACCCCTCTGTGATTCTGTGGCACATTTTGATAGTCAAGAAAAGCTTCAGTTCCCTCCTCAGAAAAGGGAATTACCTGCGAATGGCAACAGTTAACGCCTCCGAAGAGCTGGCACAGGGGCAGATCACTTCTGGTCTCAGCCCTCTGGACTGGAATACATTCAGGAAGGCATCACAGGAAGATATGGACCCTAAAAAGAACAAGCACACCACTGGAAAAGTTTTGCCCCGAGCAGGAAAGCTGGAGCTGCAGGAATCCCGAGTCTGTGCTCACTCTCAGCTCAGCTCAATGAGTATTGTCACTTTTGGGCACAAAACCAATGTACATCCATGTTGGCTGAAAGACATTCCAGCCTATTGTCAGGCAGCAGATTTGGAAAAAGAACTCCCAGTGACCAACTCATCCACTGAATGAGATTCCCAACTGCACACTCCTCCTTTGGCACCACTCACCAACACCTCCCATCATGGAAAGTCCTTCAGGGACCAGAACACTCTGTCCCTGAGGACAACTGTGTGTCAGTTCTCATCCAGCTCCTGTCTGATTGCTCCTTACAGAGGTCACAGCACGTAAGAATGTGGTAGTTTGTCTGCAGGCCTTCCTTAGAAACCGGGGTACAAAACTAAGTGGGATTGTTTTGTTTTTACCCTTTTCAGTCCTTTTCCTCTTCCTCTTTTCCCCTTTTCCCTTTTGGGGGGTGTTTGGGATTGTTGTATTATATGCACATAGTATTTAGCAGTATATATATAAAATATCTATAAATATATATATATTCCTTTACTTACTTTGCCTTTTACTAGATTTTTTTCCTTTTTGTTGGGAGTGGGGTGGGGAGAGCTGGCTGGCTCACAGCTGTGTTTGGCGGGGAGCTGAGCAAACCCCACACAGCTTTTTTGGTAGCATAGGATGGTTGTTTTCGTTAAAACTGGTTAGTTTTCACTAAAATTGGTTTGTTTTGGTTAAACTGGTTTGTTTTGAGAACACGGTAGTGTAAACATGATCGTTGTTTTCATAAACAACCTGGGAAAGTGGCCAGAAGTAGTTTTTGTTTGGTAAACACTGACCATTGTTTAAGAACATTTCCAGGAAAGCTATCAGAAACGAGTTTGCTTATATAAACATCTTATATATGCTTACATCCCCGGCTCACAGCTGTGTTTGGAGGGGAGCTGAGCAAACCCGACACAAAAACCAAACACTCAATGCTTCTGACACACCTTCAACTTCACATCTCTGCCTGGATTACAGCTGTACCTACAGATCTCCTGGGTGTCAGGTCACATCAATTCATGTAAGAACATAAGACTAATGAAATAGGACGTTCAGAAATTAATTCACAGAGCTAAATATGGACAAGAAGTGCTCACAGCAATGAGAAAGCAGTGGCACTGATGAGGGGGAAGGGAAGGGGGAGTCTATGTTTATTTTACTTAGGGCTTATGATGCTTATTTTGTTTACTTATACTCGTTTTGTTTATACCTATTTTGTCTATGCTTATTTACCTAGGGCTTATAATGATGCTTATTTTCTATGCTTTTATACTTATCATAGAATTTGATTAGTAGTTCACTGCAGCAAAACTCACACAAGTGTCCTTGAAAGGGCCACACCAAGAGGCCCAGGACTTCTTGGACAATTAAAACAGCCACGATACCCCATGATAAATCAGAAAACATGTCAAATGAACTAGATAATTCCAATTAGACCAGTTACAGTTGCCAACAAGACTGGTTTGGACCAGTTTTGAGCAAAAGGTAAAAAGTTCACAGGAGGAAGACCCTTTACTTCATCCCTAAAGACCCCTGGGCGCCCCTGCCCTGAATTCCCAGGAGGAACAGCACACACACAAGGAGCAGCAGCACGGGGTGGAGAAAATGAAAATCAGTTCCTGAGGCTCATTATAATAACCCCGCCTTCTCTAAGGAAATAATGTTTATGCATAAAAGAAAAATGAATATGTATAACTCACGTGCATATAAACCTTTTGTTAACTCAAGCAGGGGCGCATGTTTTTGGAGGAGTGATCCCCCAAGGGCCTGGAATGAAAGTCCCTCTCTGTAACCTCACTGGATTAGAGGGTTTTTATTCCACAAAACAGCACCACTGGCACCCAAACAGTGTTCTGCTTGACCTCCCAGGCACCAGCTCTGCCACGGGGGCTCCCATGAGGCAGAGCCTTGGCAGGACTGCCCCCTGAGGAACCCCAGCCACACTCACAGGGGTTGGCTCCATCTGCCACTATCAGCATCCGTAGGGAGCTCAGGCTGACGTCCCTCTGGTCCCTCTGGGCCAAAAGTGACCAGTGCATGTCACGAGACTTCACCACGGCCACGCGGGCTGGGGACCAAAAACAGGTTATGCTGCGTGTGCAGAACAAAACACAGAGCAGTTACAACACTATTTAAGCATTCCTGTGTGTTTACAAGGATTTAGGAATTACACACAGAGAAAACACCAAATATTCAACTGCTATGAATAGTGGTTGTTGTACTCAGTGTCTCCAGATGGACTTGGTTATGGACTTTAAATTGCACCCAGTGTCTCCTGATGGGTTTGGTTATGGACTTTAAATTGCACCCAGTGTCTCCTGATGGGTTTGGTTATGGACTTTAAATTGCACCCAGTGTCTCCTGATGGGTTTGGTTATGGACTTTAAATGTTTGCTATAAATCCTGACCCTGAGAAAGGCAGTTTCTTTAAAGGTCTCTCAGAAGAAGCCATCAGCAGTGAAACTATCAGCACACAGAACACTGCACTGGAGGATTCCATGGCATACACAGGCATTTCATACACAAACTATTTCATTTTGCTTTTAAATAATCCCAAAAGATGGGTGAGGTGAAAACACTTTCAGGCTACCTTTGTATGAGCAGACTTTCTGTATCCAGGAAAGTGGATTGACCTTCATCAATGCATAGGGAATACTGATGACATGCATCCTGTTCATGACACTCTGTGGGGAAAAGATTAAAAAAAAATAAACTCTCAGATGGCTCAGAAACACCCAGCACGGACCAATGTACCAAAAACCCACCCCAGCTACAGCTTAACTCTCACAGCTGAATGGCAGGGAAAACTGGGGGTGTGAAAAACATCATTACACAAGTTACTGAGAAAGCAACACCTCGTTCTGAGAATTATAAACAGAGAAACAGAAATTGTCAGGGAGTGGAGGAGCTCCCGGCCCCATTCTGACACCAGGACACTCCCCCAGAGAGAAGCAACTGGTTTGCAGCTTTTATAATTTGTAATTCCTTCCCACACTCACTGTCAGCACTCCATGCCAAAGGCCGGCCTCTCTTTTGAAATCCAAGACATTTGTCAGTGTTTCAGCTGAAAGAGGAGGGAAAAAAGATCAGATTTAAAAAGAGTTTTTATAAGAATACTTAAGAATTCCAAATATTTGCTGAAGCCCCTCTGAATCTTCCAACACTGCTAAGAAGCAAAGCTCTTTGTCTATAACAAACAGGCTGCTTATTCCAAGTGGCTTGTTTGATTTCAAGCAATCATCTCTGAATTATGATTACAAACTAGATTATCACATAGTATTTAAGACCCTGATTCACTGTAATACCCTTTCCATGTGTTTGGAATATCTGCCAATGAACTGTACAGACCAAAAATTGAGTTTGGAAGCAAATCCTCTTCAGCTGAACTGAAAAAGTTCATCTACATCTGAAAGAATCACACTGATCCCATGAGAAATATCACCAATGGCTGCACTAAATTTTCTTGAATGATTTCTCTGACAAATGTGAGTATTTTCCATGATTTAAAAAAAAAAAAGGGGAA
The DNA here is from genome assembly GCA_013399695.1 of Formicarius rufipectus. Classification (NCBI taxonomy): domain Eukaryota; kingdom Metazoa; phylum Chordata; class Aves; order Passeriformes; family Formicariidae; genus Formicarius; species Formicarius rufipectus. Next base: position 143,107 of record VXAU01004609.1, on the reverse strand, counting down.
TCAAAGATTTTAAATCAAAGATTCAAGCTGATTTTCAAGGGATATCCTGTAGTCATTGGGTGAAACTTGCTCACCACCAACACAGGGTGAAGGTTTGCAGGGAAGTTTCTGTTCAGGGCTGGTGCAGATGGTGAGAACCAAGGGCAGGTCTTGGATGTCCACTGGGAGAACAAGCAGCTCTCCCACCATACCCACACCCCTGTGGAGATGTTCTTTGGTGGGTGTCAGAGGTTTCTGTGGCTGGATTTTAGTAGAAGGGGGGGTTTATCCAGGGTGGGTTCTGTTGGGAGCTGCCAGAAGCTTCCCCTGTGCTGTGGAGCCAAGGACAGCCAGGGCCAGGAGGGACCTCCTGCTGGTGGCCACAGTGGAGCCAAGGAAGAATCCCAGTCCCAGCTCTGGGATCACAGAGGGAAGAATTTGGGAGTGTGGGGCAGTTGGGAATTGCAGCCATGGGATAACAACACAGAGCCCAAGGTGGGAGCAGGAGGAGGAGAAGGAGGGAGCCCACGCTGGAGCAGGGGGGGAAGGACTGAAAGCTGTGCCCCCCCTGCAGCCCCTGGAGATCCCTCGGGGGGCACAGACCCCCCTGCAGCCCATGGGGTGACCCCCAGGACAAGAGCAATGGCAGAACCAACAACTGCAAACCCCCATTCCCTGCCCCCTGGAACTGCTGGGAAGAGGGAGGAGTGGGAGGAGAAAGATGTTCTTAAGACCGATTTCTTTCTTACTTTTTAGTTTGATTACTTTTAGTTTTAGTTCTTCTCTTGTCAGTAATAAATTTCAGTATTTGCCATTATCTCTCAGCTGTTTTTTTTTGCCCTTTTCTCCTTTTCCTTTCCCTCTGGGGAAGGGAGGTGGCCCTGGAGGTTTGGGTGGACACGGGGTGTCCCCCCCCAGTTAAAGCTCCTGCAGTGGACCTGCAGCTCCCTGAGGACACCAAAGAGGAGTTTGCAACATAAATTGTCGGGGGGTGGGGGAAAATCCAAGCTGTCAGTTTAATTTCCAAGTCACAGCCCGTGGCACTCACCTTCTGAATAACCACACGCCTGAGTCAGGGCGTGGCAGTGTGCCAGCATGGAAGCATGAGAGATGGTAATGCCCACTGTGCTGCCCTCCTTGCTGGTTTTGTACTAGGAAGAGAAAGAGCAGAATGAAGGACAGTGACAGCAGGGAACTGGATCATAAAAACAAAGCCAGCTTTTTTCTACAAAGTCACAAAGCTGGCACCAAAATACATCCACGCTCAGAGAACACACCAGTTGTCACATGAAATCTGTTTCTTTCCTCCAGTTCAACAAACTGTCCCAGGGATCCCAAAATGCTGATTTAACCCCAGTCTTCACCCTGATTCCACCCAGCCACTCAGATGCCAGCTTGCCTGGCAAGCCTGGAGGAGAACATTCTTGTTTCACAGTTCATAATCTCCTCATTGTATCAAGAGATGAAAGGAAGACAATGGCACATAAACCACGGCAGAGTGACCATAAAAACGAGGCATTCTCACACCAAATCACCTCAATATAAGCAATGTCAGTGCTGGCATCCCGGACTTGGGGGTGCCAGTCCTTGGCTGGTTTTGCCAGGTGTTTCCCATCAATCACAAACCACATGAGTCGAGGCCAACCTGCAAGAGAGAGAGAAATCACTGTCCTCACAGGTCCAAAAAAACCCAGGTTTTTTTCCCTTCGCACTACTCAGGGGTGGTCCCGGAGGAAGGAGCAGCAAGAAGGACTGTCAGGACAGAGAAGGCTCTGCCGGGTGTGTAAAACCCCACAGGCAAAACCCCAAACCCCATTGCTGGACAGGAACAATGAATGTAAATGCAAAACAAACAAAGCCACACCTTTGAATGTCACCACTTCTCCAGTCTGAGCTTTAGGGAGACCCTTCTGACAGGCATCAGTGGTCAAAGCCAGGGTGACTCCACAGCTGCCCAGAAGGAACCCAATCTGCTGACTGCCAGCGTCCTACAAGAGACCAAATCACAGCCAAGTCACAGATACTGAACCTTTTGGACAGTTCACAGGAATTTCTCCACGTTTGGAAAACACAAAGTCAATTTACATCTCGGGGAGAAAACAAACATTTATCACAGAGGACCTTTTGTGGAAGACAAAGGACTGAGAAAGCTTTGTTTTGCTAAGGTTTGGCAGCAGATCTGGCCAGGAAAGCACTGCCAGGAGCAGTGGTTGTGCATCCCTCTTCAAACCAGCAGGGATGGTGACAACTCCTGGTTCTTCATCCCTCTTCAAGCCAGCAGGGATGGTGACAAATTGTGGTTCTGCATCCCTCTTCAAGCCAGCAGGGATGGTGACAAGTTGTGGTTCTTCATCCCTCTTCAAGTCAGCAGGGATGGTAACAACTTCTGGTTCTTCATCCCTCTTCAAGCCAGCAGGGATGGTGACAAGTTGTGGTTCTTCATCCCTCTTCAAATCCAGCAGAGATGGTGACAAGTTCTGTTCCTGAGGTCTGACACACCGAGCAGCAGAGTCTGGAGCTTCAGCTCCTCCCCAACAACCTCCCTGGGGGTGGGATTTGCAGCTGTATCTCCCAATCCCTGGGGTGTCTCTGCCTGCCCCGTGAGAGCTGGAGAGATGAGTCTGGGATGCCTTTGCAGAAATCCTTCCACTCATATTGTCAAAAATAATGAATTAAAATAATTTCCAGGATGACTTATCCTAAAATACTCAATACTATTATTAATTGTAGCACATTATTTCCCCCCTTTCCCTAAGTAAATATGAAATACAATCCCAACACTGAGCAGTCAATGCTCTCAAACCAAGGGGGTCCCATGGAAGGTCTGTAGGATTCAGACACTCTCCCAACCACAGACACTTCATTTCTTCACCAAACCAAAATGTGTTTGCCTACCTTTCTTGTGAGTGGCACTTCTATTGGGACAGGAATAAGTTCTGCCAGGAGACAGCCATAAAATGCCACCATGAACATAACGGGGTCGCTGTTGGGAAACACCAGAGCCACCTACAGAAGGCATTAAAAGAAGAACATTTATGGGGTTTTTTCCCCATTTGGCAGAGAGGAGGGGCTGTTTTCTTCACAAGAATGTACAGCTTCATCCAGAAACACTAACTATTGGGACAGTGGATTATCACTAGTCACAGAAATGGCTATTTCACGTGAGGTTATTGCAATGTATTACTCCAAGGCCGTCTTCAGCTGAAGCTGCTCCTCACTGTTCCCTCCACAGGGACAACTTCCAAGAGCAGCCTACCCTGTCTCCAGGCTTCAGCAGGGGTTCATTCTTGGTGGTCAGCTTGTTCAGCAGGGTGTAGGCCAGCTTCAGGCTTCGACTCCACAGCTTGCCTTGAAGAGGAAAAAAAAAACAAACAAAAAACCCCCAAAAATTAAGAAACAGAAACCGAAATCTTAACATTTAACTGACAAATCCATGCCCTGACCATGGTGGCTGTGTCAGAACAGTTGGCAGAAAGTCCAACTAAAATTTAGTACTTTCTAATTTACTTTTCCCTTTCTTTTTTAGTGTAAAATTAAACATGGCTTTCTAAACAACTCTCAAAGCTCCACTGTAGAGTAATGAAGCTGCTGCAGCTGCTCAGCCGCATCTCCTGCAGCCTTCATCTGTGAGGATGCACACAACAGAGTTGAACATTCCAACAAACTCTGCCATGAAATGATGTTCTGAAGGACACAGATATTTCTCCCCCCAAAAAATGCAATTTATTGTAGGACTTCAAGTTCATTGATACAGGCAAGTTCCACTCCCCAGCAGGACATCCTGAATATGATCCTGAAGATCATCTCTGGAAGGATGTATAATCAAATGTCTCCTCTAGGAATCTGAACAGTGCATTATCAGCCACCTGTTTCCTCCTGCCACTTTATACCAGTGTTGTTTTTAGTGGTGTTTAAAAAAAAAACACCAAACAAACCAAAAAACAAACAAACAAGAAAACCCACAAAAAAAACCCCAAAAAAACAAAACAAAAAAAACCCCAAAACAAACAAACAAAACCAAAACAAAACCAAAACAATTTTTTGATATGTAAGAATAGCCCAGCAGCTTGAAAAGGGTGTTGGAGGAGTCAAGGAGGGTCAGCTCCTGGAGGTGGGAACAAAAAAAGGGGGTTGGGGGGATTAAAAAAGGAGGTGGGGGGTTT
>VXAU01004609.1:89853-129677 GCA_013399695.1 Formicarius rufipectus | reverse complement strand
ATCCCATCCCATCCCACCCCGTCCCATCCTATCCCATCCCACTTATCCCGTCCCACCTCAACCTATCCCATCCCATCCCATCCTATCCTATCCTATCCCATCCCATCCCGTCGCACCTCACCTCATCCCATCCCATCCAGTCCCATCCTGTCTCGTCCTCTTATCCCATCCTATTCCTTCCTATCCCTTCCCATCCCTATCCTATCCTATCCTATCCCATCCCCTATCCTATATCCTATCCCATCCCATCCCTCTTTCAGCTCTAAACAGCTCAAGTTTCTCTCATCCCATCCCATCCTTTTGTTGGGTATTTCCCTTTTCCTTTCTTTGGGGAGGGGAGGGGGGGAATCTTCACTTTCCTGACAAACAATTTTGATAATTAATTCCTAAAAAAAGCCCAGTGCTCTGAAGTTCAGTGAAGGAGTAATTACCAAGTAATTACCAAGGAGGCATTTTAACCACCTCAGTTGGTATTAATGAGTAAATGGTATTAATTCTTAGCAAAACACCTTTTCCTGCTGGATGCACATTTGTTGCTGGCAGAAGTCTGACAAAGGGCTCCCAATTTAATTAATTGCCATTCAGCCATTTGCAACTGCCCAGAAGTTTCCCTTTGGCACAAAGTCTTACCACATTTATCATCCATTCAACAATAAATGAAAAGCTCATCCTGAACATCAAGCAAACACACCCCTGTTGATTTTGGGTAAAACATAGAATTTCTTATTACAGAAAAAAAAGTCTTGTCCTTCTAAAGAGATTGCTGAATTTGAAGAACTCAGTCCTTTTTATGCTTTATACAAGACAGGGGGTGTGTTCCCATACTCCAACAGTCCCTTCCATACATGGAAATTGGCAGTGGGTTACAGCAGGAATTCTGCAACCTTAATTTTGGCTCCTTTTTCAATCCTGGATACAATTCCATATAAACCTTTTGAAGCCATGCTAAAGGACTCCTCCTCATCTTGGGCAGTGCATTTCGGTTCTCAGCCAGCCAATTTTCTGCTTTTCAGGAACATGAGCATTTCCAAACCTTCAGAACAGTTGCTCTTAACAGAAACCATCTCACAAGAAGCTCATTCATGGCATTTTCAAAGTTCAAAAAGCTAAAACCAGCAGATCTCTCATGGGACCTCCCTCATCAAGCATGACAATTTTGAATGAAAACACCCAAACAACGGATGTCTGAGAAGACACAGCTGTGGTGCAGCCCCAGTCCATGCCTGGTGTGATGTTTCTGCTCTGTTGCCACCAAGCTTGGAGGTTTTGGCAGCTGACCCTCCTGGGAGAGCAGCCAAACCCGTCCCCCAGTGCTTTGCAACCTTCCCTTTCTTTCAAGCAGAGAACAAAAATAAGCAGTGACAGGAAAATGGAACAAGACAGGATTGCAAAGAGCCAGGGACTGAATAAAAACCCCACAAACCAAACCAGCACTTTTGCAATCCACAGTCACTTCAGAGGGAAAAACAAACTGCAGAAAACGCAGTTTTCTCACAGAAAACACACTCTGACAGGATCTCCTCACCCAGGTCCAAGCCTAAGGAAGACTCTCTAATATTTCTAAGCTTTCAAGAGTGGAGGTGAAAAAAACCTCCCCACCCTTTAAATGTCCACCGTGTCTAAAACTGAAGGGCCCACAGTAAAAGCATTCCAGTAGGGTCACACTGAGAAGGTCACACCAGCAGCAGCCCTGGGGGAGCTGCAGGGGTCAGTTTGTGGTGTGTGTGGTGCCACAACCCCATGAGCTTGGCTTCCAGCTCCTCCTGGTTGGGAGCTGACCCAAGGCAGTCACAGAAGCCACCCCCCTTGAGCCAGACTTGCATCAGCTCAAGGAAATCCATGTCAGAAGGATGAGAGACTCGATGGGACAACACCAAAAGCATGTTGAAGTGTTTGGAAGGATGACTGGTGAGAGCAGGTCCGTCACTGCCAGTCAGGAGCTGTGCCCACAACCACAGACTCACAGAGTGGTTTGGGTTGGAAGGGACCCTAAATCCCATCTCATTCCACCCCCTGCCACGGACAGGGACACCTCCCACCAGCCCTGGGTGCTCCAAGGTCCATCCAACCTGGCCTTGGTCACTTCCAGGGATCCAGGGGCAGCCACAGCTTCTCTGCCCAACCTGTGCCAGGGCCTGCCCACAATCAGTATGAAGAACATGAAGCCAATGCTTCCTTCCTGGGACCTGATGGCAGCTGTTTGGGGCAAAATTTCAGTTATTAATTATTCAGATGTGGTTTTAATTGCATGAACTCCTGGCAGGGCAAGGATTTAGGACAGAGGGTTAATGGCTAGAGCCTGGATGCTCAGCACTGTTGGGTTCTTGAGCTCATTCCTGCTAACTTGGCAAACAAAGGCAGGCCCATCAAAAGCCCATGATTTTTATGATCTGACATAGCTGAGATAAGTCCCCAGAACACTTCTGAAGGTTCTGATTCCCCAGGACACAAAACTTACCCAGTGGCCCATTCTCTTGCAGAGGTAAGGGGATCTCATCCAAAGTCACCTTCCAGAGACACTTAACTTTTCCTAGAACATCCTGAGTTGGACCATGGAGCCCAACTCCAGGACCACCACAAGACTGACACGATGATGTGCCCTAGGGCACTGTCCAAGTGGTTCATGAAGTCCAGCTTGGGGCCATGGCCACCTCCCTGCCAGAGCCACGTCCCACACCTCCACCTGGTGTTCTTTAGGGTGCTGCTGGACCCTGCCAGAGCCCAGCGTGAGCACCCCTGGCTCCTCACCTGGCACCCTGTCAGAAGAGGACACTCCCCAGCTGCACAGGCACAGGGGACCACGCAGACCTGGTGGCCTCAGCTGAAGGATGAAGGTCAATCAGTCACACACATGGAGTGCAGGGTCAGGGGTGAGGCATGGCCAGGCACATGGACCTTTTACGCACCACCAGCCCTTCTGAGACCCCTTACCCTGCTTTGGGTCCCATACTTGTTCCTCCCTAAGTCCACTCCTTTGCCCATCTGTGGTTCCTCACCTAAAAGCCCTCAGGCAAGTCCCCAAAAACTCTTCCCCCACACATCCCCTTCAGTCCAGAAGATGCTCTGGTGATGACTGGTCTTGATGGGTTTCACACCTGGCCAGGAGGGCTGAGACTCTCCAGGAACAGCCCCAGGAGATGCCACAGACCTCCTTCAGAGGAGAGGGGCAAGAACCACAAATGGTGGCAGAGGGGCAGCAGAGGTCAGCGAGCTTCTGCCCCAGGGCCACACTACAGAGGACAAGGACACATCTCCAGAAATCCAAGAGCTTGGGAAATTCCTCTTCTCTGTATGGAAGCCCCTAAGCTTCAAACCACTTGGTCAGCCAGCACAATGTGCTGGATGGAGAAGGATTTCCTCAACCTCAGGTGAGACAACAGGAACCTTGCATTTTAACCCCTGAAAGATGAAAGGCTGTGCCATGCCCTGAGCAACCTGAACAGTCACAGGGCATGATCTCCTGACTGGTCCAAGGTGTTCATCACGGTGGAAACCATCTGATGAGTGCCCTGCAGTCAACACAACTCTGGCATTGTCTTGGACTTTCTAAAAAGGGCTCTTCTGCCAGGGGAAAGGAGGTGTTTCCACCTCTGCCAGGCTTGCCAAGATTGTCTCCTCCAAGAGAGGTATTGTGTGAGAGAACATTTGTAGTGCATGAACGGCACCTCCACACTCTGACTGCTTTCAGGTGGACCTTCAGCAGCTCCAGCACCTCCAGGTGAGACACTGAAGAAGCCCAAAGCACAAAGCCAATGGACAACTGACTGCCAGGAAATGCAGGTGGAGTTCAGTGCAGCCTACTAAGAGCTCAGCCTTTGCTCTTCAGCATCTGTTGCTGGGCTCAGCAGGCAAGGTGGACCACCCCCCAAATGCTCTGGGCTGGAAGGGACCTTCAAGCTCATCTCTTTCCATGGGCAGACATCTTCCACTCTCCCAAGGTGCTCCAAGCCCTGCTAACCCTCTGTGCTCAGCCAACAGGTACCTGGAGGGGTGTAGGTCTCCACCGAGGAGTGCACCAGGACAGACCTCCTCTTCGAGGGCATGGGCATCTTCCTCTCCTTGTACTTGGCAAGGGCTGCTTGGACTGCTTCAGTGTGGACATCTGGAGAAAGCAAACAGACAGAAGACAAAGGCTGAAGAGACTCAGTTGGTCAGCAGGGTTGACTCAAGGCCCCCATCTCCTTCAGAGCAGAGCAGGGGACCTCTGCTGAGTTTTAAGCAAAAACCTCAGATTAAAGAGGATTTCAGGCACAGAACTATGGAATGTGCCCAGTTGGAAGGGACCCACAGGGATCATGGAGTTCATCCCTCAGCCCTACACAGGATCACCCCCAACAATCCCACTCTGTACCCAAGAGGGTCATCCCAACACTTCCTGAGCTCTGCCAGCCTTGGGGCTGTGCCCACTGCCCTGGGGAGCCTGGTCAGTGAAGGTATTTCCCTCTGGGGGAAGAGCCTTTGGTGAGATCCACCAAAACCTGCCCTGACACAGCTCCAGCCCTTCCTGAGATCCCACCTAATCCTGACACAGCTCCAGCCCTTCCTGAGATCCCACCTAACCCTGACACAGCTCCAGCCACTCCTGAGATCCACCAACACCTTCAGCCTGGCCAGAGGGACCCTAAAAACCCCAAGAAGCCCTGGGTAGGTGGGGCAGACACCAAGCAGTTCCTGGCAGCCCTAATGGCCCTTTTAGGGTGCAGCTCCCCCCAAATAACCTCCTCAGAGCCCTATTTAAGATGTGCAAACACACTGCCCCACCTGTGTGCTCCTACAAGACTTAGGGATTTACTGAGTGGATCTCCCACTAAGAACCTTTTGTGCATTGAGGTCCAAAGCTGATGCTGTTGTAAAAGAAAATTAAAAAATAATAAATCAAGAAAACATCCATCCTTTGATACAAGATTTTTAAGTTTATTTTTTTTGATCCTGGGCCCTCACAGATTCTTGTTGCAGTCCCTTACACCGAGGGCTTGTTAATTGATGGTTTATGAATGAAAAATTCATTCCCCTCTCCCTGTGTCTCCCTGCTCCCCTTTCTCTTCCCCACATCTGGGCTTTTTGGTCAGGCTTGGTTTCTCCTGTTCTTTAGGATTTGTTGCAATTGCCCACCATGGAAATTTATTCCCAAAGATAACCAGAAGCAAACCTTTTATATCCCAGAACTCCAGAAACTTTAGGGGGGATCCAACTTCCAATAAAGGTTGTTTTTTACAGCCTTAAAAGTAAGGGCAAAGTGCCCATTCTGGAGGACACATTTCCATGGCAGAACTTCCAGCCAAAACCAAGCTGAGTGTTTCCAGAGAGAGACAGGAACTATGAGATGCTCTCACTTGCACCACCTCTATGTAATTTCAAAGACATTTTAGGAAGAAGGGGAACATAACGAGTTGTTTTCCTCCAGAAAAACCCTTCCAAAGAGTAAAGTAACACACAGTATTTACAGTCTCCAGAAGCTGTGCCCCCCCTGCAGCCCCTGGAGATCCCTCGGGGGGCACAGACCCCCCTGCAGCCCATGGGGTGACCCCCAGGACAAGAGCAATGGCAGCACCAACAACTGCAAACCCCCATTCCCTGCTCCCTGGAACTGCTGGACAGAGGGAGGAGTGAGAGGAGAAAGGTGTTCTTGAGACTCATTAATTTCTTACTTTATAGTTTGATTACTTTTAGTTTTAGTTCTTCTCTTGTCAGTAATAAATGTCAGTATTCAGCCCCTCTGAGTTTGCTTTGCCATTCTCTCTCAGCTGTTTATTTTTGCCTTTTCTCCTTTTCCTTTCCCTCTGGAAAATGGGGGCCTGGAGGTTTGGGTGGACACCTGGTGACAACTGCCACACATTCTTGGGCAGTTGTGTGTTTTGGGAAGGAGAAGGCCAAGTTGGTGCTTTTTAACAAAGCAGAGTAGGGCAGGTCCCAACACCCCCGGAATTTGTGGGAACAAGCTCGGGAACTGCTTTTGATCCCATTCCCAGAGGGCAAAAGCAGCAGCAGCTCCTCCTCCAGTGGTGCCTCCCACCCCAAACCCCGCACCAGGCTGGATTCCAGGAGAGGGGAAGTTTTTATCCTGTTCCATGGTTTTATTTTTACAGCACCACTTTAACTCATCACTCCTTCTACACTCCTTGAGATCTATTTAAGGTTGGAAACCTTTCCCTGAATATCTTGTCCTTGGCCAAGAGCTGAGGAGGAACATCCTCTCTCAGCCAAATCAATGAATTAACTGCTTGCACTTCCCTGGAACACTTTGTTCCTCTTCACATTTCCTTTAAAAGCTTCTCTGCATTACAGACATGAAGAAACAGATTTCAGATGAGTTAAAAAAAAAAAAAAAAAAGGCAAAGGAATGAAATGATTTGAGAGAAGCAGAATGCTCAGGGTACAAAATTTCATAAATTAGTATAAATTAGAGTTGACTGGATATTGGAATTGCAAAAAGAAGCTCTGAGCCACTGTCTGTTACTGAAGTCCTTTAAAATTCACTGTGAAAGTGATTTAACTGTGGAGTTCAGGGAATTAAAGAGTCACTAAAATCAGAGCAAAAGGACATTTCTGTGAACAGGGCACACAAATGCTCAGCAGAGACATTGGAAGTGCTCACCAGCAAGCCCAGCATGTCATTAACACAAAGAGGACATGAACCCAAGAGAGGTAAAAATAAATATATATATATTTATGCTGCTAGCCCAAAGCAGGAGGAGGAGTCTGGGAGGAATGTTTTTAAGCTTTTGCACTTTACAGACCTGCAACCAACCAACTGATAGTTGATTCAAATTGATTCAAACCCCTTTTTCCTCCTGTTGCAGCAAACCACAGAATCTTCTCTTCCCTTTTCTGGACCTGTTCTCCTTCTCTTTCTTTCCATGTGCCCTTAAAAAAGGATGGGGGAGGAACACTGGAATGGTTTGTGGGCTGTAAATCACCCAAAGCCTCACAGTTCCTCAACTCTCCAGCTAGCACAAGAGCATTTTTCAGTCCCATCTGGAGCCTCTGCTCATTTGTCAGCCTTCAATTCCTGTCCCTGCCTCGGGGCACGGGAGGAAGAATTTGTAGGGCTAGTGGAAGAGAAAAAAAGGGGTATTTTTAGTCTGCCCAATGTCCCTGGTGCTCCCTGATCTCCAGACACCACCAGCACTGCCTGGGGGACACGGGAAGGGGGGTTGGAGAAAGGTGAAACTTGAGGGTTGAGACAGGAGCAGTGATGACCCAAACAAAGGAAAATGGGAGGATGAGATGGGAAAAATAAGATTGGTAAAATAAGAGTGTTATTCTCATTCTAAAGCCAAATCCCAGCACTGTACCAGCTGCTAAGAAGGAAATGAACCCTCTTTCAGCTGGAGCCAGGACCACAGGCTTGTGTTTATTGATAGGATCCCCTGGCAGGGTTTTTTGGGTAATAATTCACTGTTTGAAGACAAGAATCTGGGGGTGATAAAAAAATACAGTTCATTTAAATGGACAGCTCTCCTGGGAAACTGTGGGAAAAAAAGTGCTCACAGCAAGGAAGTGACAGATTAATTGCACAACAAGGCAAAAGTGTTCACTTGCTTGCTTATTTGAAGTAATTGATGTTGGTGGTTCTAAAGTAGCTGTAATTGCTCCAGAGAATGATCCTGTTCTACAAAAAGCTGCATTCCACCCTCATCAGCTGCTGCTGGAAGAGACTCTGGAGAACTGGTGAGATTCAGAGAAAGGAAAACAAGAAATAAAGGCTGAAAGGAAATAAAAAAAAAGAAAAAGGCAGAAACAACACAGTCTCCTCCACTCCCAACAGCCCAAAGAATAAATAAGGCCTGAGATTGAGAGAAGGAGCCTGGAGTTGGTTGCTCCTCACAACAGGGAGCTGGTGGCAGCAAACAGGGATGGTCAAAAAGGGAACAATATCTCTATTGTCACTGAGACAAAGAAGCCAATCACTCCTGCAACAAATGTGAAGAATTCTTTCCTAAAAATTAAGAGAGGGGGGAAAAAAGGGGGAAAGAGATTGGCTCCTGAAAGCCACATCCACGTTGCTTTGCACTGACACAAATTCAACCCAAGGCGGGTCAGGCAAACCCACCACTTGTTTGGGTTTGGGATCACCTGAGGACAATAAAGCCTTGTCATTTATCCCTGGTGGGAAAAGGAAACCCACTCACACCTGTTGCAGCTGAGAACTTCCTGCATCTCCAGATGAAGAAGTCCTTCCAGGCAGGACTGGGAAGCACAGAAGGATGTGGCAGTCCCCACCAAGGACCACCTGCTCAGGATCTGCTGCTAAAGTCGTGCTCTTCCTGCAGATCTTCATTTCTCTCAGTTTACCAGCAGCAAACCACTTTATTTTCCTCAACATTCCCAACTCCCACTGTTCAGCCATGCCTCAGGAACACACAAGCTCCATTTCTGGAGGCAGGTTCTCCAGCCCTGCAGTGCCAACCCAATGCCAGAGCCCCTGGCCCAGCAAGGAGAGGTTGATGCAAGAGGAGGTGCAGGGCATGTCAGGACTGGCACTTCCCATCCCCAACCTCCAGGCCTGGAATTACCCTGGAAAACAGGCTGAAAAACCAGCCAGCTGCAAGTCCAGAGGTATTTAGGGGTGGAAAAGCCCCCCCAACACCTGCCTTTCCTCACTATTGTGACAAAGGTTTCACAGGGAAACGGGGCACTTGAGCCACCTGAAAAGGAACAATGGCAACAGGATGCAAGGAGGAGATTGGGATTGTCACACCAGTTTCCCCAAACAGGTCTGTCCCTCATGCTGGCCATTTAAAATGGGAGGAGAATATCCATTGTGGCATTTCCCTGTTTTGTGCACTTGCTTTAAACCAGGAAATATTTGAAAGTGAGCTACGATAAATATATAACCTTCCTTTAACAAAATAACCCAAGAAGTGAGATACAATAAATAAATAACCTTTAACAAAATAACCCAACAAAGTGAGCTACAATAAATATATAACCTTCCTTTAACCCAACAAGTGAACTACAATAAATATGTAATTCTTTTAACAAAATAACCCAACAGAGTGAGCTACAATAAATATATAACCTTCCTTTAACCCAACAAAGTGAGCTACAATAACTATATAACCTTTAACAAAATAATGCAACAAAGTGAGCTGCAATAAATACATAACCTTCCTTTAACAAAATAACCCAACAATGAAAGTGAGCTGCCATAAATATGTAACCATAACAAAATAACCCACCAAAGACAGTGAGCTGCAATAACTATATAACCTCTCTTTAACAAAATAACCCAAGCAAGCAAAAAAAAACCCCAACCCCACACACTGTGCTCCTCAAAACTTTCCAACACCTGTTTGACAGACTGGAAATCGCCCCTTGGTTCCTCGTGGAGAAGCTGCTAAGGAAGGCAAAACTCAGCCGGGGTCACGTCGGAAGGCGCATCCACAGCTCCCTTTCCCTTCCAGCCTTGATCCCAACCAACCCCCTCCTGTAGCCAAACCAAAGTCATCCCCAGAGCTGCTCCAGTTCCTCCAGAGCACTCCCAGTTTCCTGTGCAGGTACCACTGCAGAGACACCTCTCCCTCCTGGGGAAGGTTGGTGTCCTCACCGGATCGGAAGCGCTCGTCCCTCGAGGTGGTGGAGCGGCTCTTCTGCTGCTTCGCCGACCCAGAGGGGGCCTGGCCAGAGCCTGGGACTCTGCTCTCTGCCTGCAGGGAGGGATCCACACCTGAAAGGACAGCTCTGTGTCAGTCCAAATTCACCTTGGCAAGTCAAGCCACCCTCTTTTGCCACCCTCATCACTCAAGAGGAGCCTACTCCATTACACAAAGCTCATCTTTGAACTGCATTTGAATCCAGTTTAATCTGTGCCCATTTAACAGAGTCACAGTTTCCAAAACCACTGCAGCTCTCAAAGAAAACCTTTGCAGATATTAAGGGCAGGATCACTGCCAGGTTCAGGTGTCTAAAAGCTGCTGCTGTCACCCAGGCTGGCTGGGTCCTGCCTTGGTGTGCTCATGAAATCATGACAGACCTTCCCATCCCCACTCAGGGTAACAAGAGGGACCAAACCACCCTCTCGTTGTTTGCTCTGCACGTGGACAACCCAGAGCAGCTGCTGCCCTTTGGGCTGCTTCATGTCCTCACCTTTATATTCCAGCACATCAGGAAGAAGAAATCAAAGGTGGACAGTAAATTATCAAATATTCCTGGCCACTTCTCCATCCCCCAAACAAGGGGACTCCCTGCTGGCTCTTGGCACGACAGGGACTATGGAAATTTGAACATTAGGACATTACATTTGCAATCCTATGATGTATCTACACTTCAAAATGCAAGATAGAAACTCCAGTGCAGCTGGAACCCAACATGAGCTCAGACTAGTGCTGTGTCCACCAGGGAACTTCCCTTGCCCAGGTTGGGATCTGCTGCACCGAGGTCGCTGTTCACTCAGCCCCACACTGAGCTGAACAGATCTTTCCTTTCACTCCCTCCTTCCCTCCAAGAGCTTCTGCTTTCCCACCTGCCCTCAAGGCTTTTGAAAACAATGCATTTTTGAGACAAACCCCACATTTTCAAAGTGCCAGTGTTTAGAGAAAGCAGCTGAACACCACCCCAGAAGAACGTGGGCCAGTTCCCCTGCAAGGAAAGCTCTTGCTTTAGAGAGTGAGGAAGGGGTTTCTGTTCCCTCCCCTTTGTCTCAAAGTGTGTACCAGGAAAGAAACTAGTGATTATTAACAAATCCAGCAACTCTAAGACCTCCCACTAAGACAGAGCCTTTACATTTGAAGTGCAAATTTTCAAACGGCAGTTGAATTCAGCATCCCAGTTCCACCTCCACTGCTCAAAATGAACTTTCAAATCTGAGATCCTCAGGATTTTATCATCCTACTGACAGGACCCAGTGCTGGACCCCAACTTTCTTGGGAAGCTGTTATGGGCTCTGGATGAATGAACGAATGAATGAATGAACGAACGAACAAATGAATGAATTTGTACAACTCCAGAGATATGCTCCTGCCTTCCATAATCTGTGATGGAGAAAGAACAAATACATCCTCACCTACCAGCTTTCCTACCTTCCATGTAAAGCCTTTTAAGAGGATGACACGGACCAAGAGGATTTCATGGACCATGAAATGCATCTCCCAGCTGGATAAACTGAGACAGGCCAGGAAAGACACCCAAGTGCCCTCGATGGAGAGCAGCTGAAGGTGGAGTTGAGCACCATGGGAGCATCATGTGCCTCCCTAACCTCCAGGTGTAACACTCCCTGAAGCACCCAAGGAGGGTTCTGCTCCTAAAAGCAAAGCAAATGCACTCTGCCAACTGAGCTGGTTCAAGAGATGTGACAGGCACGGAGTGGTGATCACGCTGCAGAACTCCACTCCACACTGCACTTCAACACAATTTCTCCACAGCCACAAGCCAACAGTCCAGGGAGACTTGTGGATCTGGAGAAAATGAACAACACCTTTGGATTTTGTTCAGAAGATGGAGGTAAGTCACCTCCTCAAAGCCTGAGCCACAAAAAGAAGAGGGATGACAAAAGAACTGCCATGGTGCAAGAGAGAAGTTGGGAAGCTCCCTCAACTAATTCCTGGACAACAGCATATCTACATCTTTTGTTGTGTGTGATCACAGCAAAAGAGGCCTTGGGCGGAGAAGACAAAAAAAGAGCAGAACTCCTGTTTTGTGCTATTTTTTTGCCTCCAAGAGGGTTGTGGGTTCCAAGCAGAAAAAGAGATTCACATTCCACTCAATGCCTTACTCTCAATGTTTCCAGTCTGGCATTAACTGTGGAGCCCTGGAAAAACGGGACTTGGAAAAGCCCTTTTCCACTTCGTGAGCCCACGTTGGAGGAGGGGGAAACAAGCTGGCCAACGATATGACTGGTGTAACCCATCAGCAGATGGCAACCTGCAGGCAGGATGCCCCTGAGCACACCAGTACTGGGGGCAGGAGGAGCAGGGCATGGAAGGGACTCCACATAACCACAGGAATGCAGGAAAACCTCCCAAACCCAGAACACTCCCCCTTCTCCCAAAACTCCAGGACAGACTTTTATGAATCAGAGCTACCGTGTATTTTGGTGAAATATGTATCAGTGAACCTCAGAAGATCCCTTTAAATCAGGATGAGGCACCAAAACAGTGGCAGTGCCAGGAACCACAACTCAGGTTCTTCAGTTTAGGGCCCCCTTTTCACCTTCTCAAAGAAGGTGGTTTCCTATCAGAGTGCAAAAAGACCCATGGATGAACCTGAAAAACATCACCTTTTGGTAAAAACAGCAAGGCAGTGCAACCTGACTCTGAGGCTGCACGAGCTGGTGCCAAAAAAATCCCGTTCCACCAGCTTGGTGAGCTTGTCCATTTGTTCTCCTGCCATGAAACCACCACCTCAGCCTCCAGCACAGGCAGCTGGATCATCAGGCTCACTCCCGCCAGTCACACTGAAGCCCTGAATAAGAAAAGTAACGTTTGAGGAGGAGCCACTGAAGGAACTTGGTCCATGTTGGCCATTTCTAAGAAGAAGAATCCTAAGAATGAAGTCCTCTTACAAAGGCTGCCCCTTGAAACAGCCCCCACTGGGTGACAGGAAAGGGAGGGTTTGAATTATTACTGTAGTTTGTAGTTTGCCACCCCCAGACACTGGAGAATCAAGACTAATCCTGACATTTCCAGCAGGTTTTTTATTTCTACAGGCAATAAGGATTTGACTCTGAGAGCAGGGAATAGTTGGGAGGGTGAGGAAGACTCTGGTCCAACACCAGTGGGAACAAGAGGCATTGTGCTGGACAATCTTCCACGTTCTTACAACATTTCCCTCTAGTCAGGGAAGTAAATTCCACCTCACAAGTTTCCACTTGGAGCACATGAGACAATTTTAAGGGTGTTATTACCTTCCATTCAAGGAAGCACAAAACAACAGCAAAAAAACCCCCAAAAAACAAAAAACCCACCCACAAAAGCACAGAAGACACTTGTTACAAATTCAGTTAATCCAAACACAAGCCAGGATTTGGATTCCATCCAGTGACTCCAAAGACTGACCAACACCCAGAAGGAAGAGCCACACTCATTTAGCCCCCATGGCAAGGCCGGTAAGCACAACACCCCCATGTCATTAGCCAGAAGCTCAGTTTCTCCAAAGAATAGTCCCTTTTAAGCAGCAGCTCAGAAGATGCTCCACAAGCCCTCCTGAAGAAAAGGATTCTGCCTGTCAGTCCCTGTCCAAGAGGTCCATTCAGAATACACCTCCCTTGAAGTCATCATGGAGCTTTTATGCCACCCAGGCAGCCCTCACCACTATTTATGTGCTGCCCAGCAAACCATGGGAAGGGATGAAAGGCTTGGACTTCACTACCTAAATCTAGACTCCTTCAGAACCACCTGCCCAAAAACTGCTTTCTTGCAATGATTTTTTTCTTCCTAAAATTCCTGAGTGAAATCACCAACATTTTGTTTCTTCTCTTGGCATCAAGCCCAAAAATGTATGTTCTACCTGCCAGACTTTTCATGAAAAAGTGATTTCTCACTGAAAAAAAAGTGAACAAAAAAGTCAATCTACTGGTCCAACCTCCACACTTGAGGTCTCAAAAGAATGAGGTGTGACATTTGCCCAGAAAGGTGAAATACAAAAAAAAACCTGAGTTGAAAAGGCACATGAACAGCAAGCCCTTGGGATTTTAAGGAGCTGCAAACAAGTGAAGCCGCAAACAGCTTTTCCAACCAGCCCATGTGTGATCCCATCACATTTTCACAGACCTCACTGAAGCCAATTGCACCAAGACCCAACCAAATGAGCCAATTAAAATTTGGCCCTTCTTTGATCATAGTTATTGTGCCTAGGATATAAAGTAGGAGGAGCATCAAAAAAGGTACTGACACTTTTTTCCTGTACTTACAAGAAATTATAAAATTATTGCACACTCCAGGACACAAGAGAAAGTTGCACATCCCTTAGAAAAAAGGGGCCATGGGTACCAAGTGCTATAGGGTCTGTGAAACTCAGCCCTTTCCAGCTGAATGGGAGGCTGAAGCACCCCCAAAAATCACAGTCCCACAGAACCACAGGGTGGAAGTGATCCTGAAGATCCAGCCTTTCAATTGGAATACAAAGGATATTTATCCCAGGGAGCAGCAGAAACACTTTGCAGAGACATAAGACATAAGACCATGAAAATATAGGGAAATAAAAGCACAGGGCATATCAGCCTTAACTAAAACTAGAGGAGGTTTCACCATCATTCCCCTTAAAAACAGAAACATGGAAGGGCCAACACTTTAATTTTGCTGGAGCAGAAGCCCCTAAGGAAGAACAGAGGGGGGAAAGTACAAAAGTCAATGATTTAATGAGAGTGGAATCACGAAGGAGAGAAGAAATGAAGGTGTTCCTGCAGCACTAACAGCATCCAGAGAAGTGACCTCCAAGGGACTGGCCTGGGCAGCAGCTCCAGGACACTCAGATGCAGCCTCATGTTCCCAGCAGAAGGGGCACCTGGAAACCACCAGGGACACTGGGAAGGGATCAGGGAGGGATCAGGATATCACAGGAACAGCCATCATCACAAAGCAAGGGCTCTGTCACAGAGGAAAGCCCAAGACTGGCACCTTCATGGTAAAATCATCAGTCCTGGCTGGCAGAGGTTTCTGTTGGCTGGATTTTGGGAGAAGGGGGGGATTATCCAGGGTGGGTTCTATTGGAAGCTGCCAGAAGCTTCCCCTGTGCTGTGGAGCCAAGGACAGCCAGGGCCAGGAGGGACCTCCTGCTGGTGGCCAGAGTGGAGCCAAGGAAGAATCCCAGTCCCAGCTCTGGGATCACAGAGGGAAGAATTTGGGAGTGTGGGGCAGTTGGGAATTGCAGCCATGGGAGAACAACGCAGAGCCCAAGGTGGGAGCAGGAGGAGGAGAAGGAGGGAGCCCACGCTGGAGCAGGGGGGGAAGGACTGAAAGCTGTGCCCCCCCTGCAGCCCCTGGAGATCCCTCGGGGGGCACAGAACCCCCTGCAGCCCATGGGGAGACCCCCAGGACAAGAGCAATGGCAGAACCAACAACTGCAAAGCCCCATTCCCTGCTCCCTGGAACTGCTGGACAGAGGGAGGAGTGAGAGGAGAAAGGTGTTCTTGAGACTGATTTATTTCTTACTTTATAGTTTTCTTACTTTTAGTTTCAGTTCTTCTCTTGTCAGTAATAAATTTCAGTATTTAGCCCCTCTGAGTTTGCTTTGCCATTCTCTCTCAGCTGGTTTTTGCCTTTTCTCCTTCTCCTTTCCCTCTGGGAAAGGGGGGGCCTGGAGGTTTGGGTGGACCCCAGGTGAAAACCCCCACACTGGCACAAGACACAGCAGTGACAGCAGGAGGTGGAGGAAATGTGTGCCCCAGACCATGGTGGAACCCAAAGTTCTGCCACTCAGTTGGAAGGGATCAGCTTTGGGAAGAACAAGGCACAGCCCAGTGAGCACCTGGAAGGGCAAGGAAGCCAAATGAACACTTCTGGCAGACCCCACCCACGCGTGTCACCTCCCAGCATGGACAACAGCCTGTCCTCTGTGGCACAGAGATCCCTCCTGAGCGTCCCATCCCCTTCTGGCCAAGCCAGGTGTGACCTTCCCTCACAGTGCAGTCCCCTCCTCCTTTCACCAAGGCCCCCCACTCTCTCTTGCATCATCTTTCTCCTCCACAAAGTGTCCCCCACAGCATCTTTTGCTGAAGTTCTCTCAAAACCACTGCCTTGGAGATGGTGGAGAAGAGGGGCTTAAGAGCCAGCAAGATCCACACAGGACTGTGGCCCTTCCCCACCTTGCACCTCACCTTCTCCAGAGGGACCTTCAGGAGGATCACACACACACACAGGGAGGATCAAGCAGCACCTGCACATGTCCAGAGAAGAAGTTCCTCAGCTACTGCCCAACATCCCCCTCCAAATGGAAATAACTGGGACTGGGGGGTTGCTCTCCTTGCTCAGACAGCACCCAGGGAATGGGCCAGGATGTAGATCCTAATATGAGGTTTAAGCAGAGGGAGAAACTCTAAATGAGCTGGAGGGGTTGGCTGGTTCCAGAGGGGCAGCACTGGGGTTAAAATAATGCATATATTATAAGTACTATGTGCATGAAACAGGTCTGCTATTTTATTTATGTTTTCATAGCTAAAGAGATATAAAATCTATTTTTATATGTTAGAGATAGATAGATGGAGGGAGAGATGGAGGGAGAGACCGATGGAGGGAGGGATGGGTGGAGATATGGATGGATGGAGAGGTGGATGGATGCATGGAGAAGTGGGTGGAGGGGTGGGAGGATGAAGAGATGGATGGATGGATGGAGAGATGGATGGAGAGATGGATGGATAGAGAGATAAAGAGCTACACTGGCCAAGCCATGAGAACTCCAGAAAATACTTGTGGTTTTTTAAAGAAACAGCTGATAGGTGAGCAGGAAACCACCACAGTGGCAGAGGATTGTCCCAGGGGAACTTCTATTGAACAAAGGGAACCACAGACAACCTTCTTATGACCCACTGGCTGCTGTCTGAATATCTGAAGTTTGTATTTCATCTTCCCTTTGGGCTAAGATACCTTCGAAATGGTTTCACGTGTGTGGAGTAGGAGCAGAACTCAGGGAAATGGCATGGCAAGTACCAAGATATCCAAAGTCACCAGCAGTTCCTATTTGAGTGCAGAGAAACCTTTTCTTCCCTTCACATCCAACATGACATTTCACTCCCCAAGGTGAATATTTTAAGGCTCCAGTGTCCTGGCTCTGTCCAGGACAGGGTTAATTTTTTGCAGTGGCCAAGAAGGGGGGCATGGCCAGGACTCGGAGGTGACTCTAAACCATCTCCTGTCACTGCCAGGAACCATCAAAGGGTTCCTGAAATTCAACAGGGCAATGACAATGAAGGATATATAATATTGTTATATGCAGCGTGTGTGTATATACATATATACAGTATATCCATCCGCATACACACAGTATATACAATATAGGATATAGTGTTCCTGCCCACCAAGGAAGAAGGATTTGGTGCCCACCAGAACAGGACACTCACTGGAAATGCTTCTTCCTTTCCCATGTTCTCTCTGAAGGTTTTCACAGCCCAGCTCCATCCACACCCAAAATCCACCCCTGCCACGTGCCTGGTGTCACCCAGCACTCAGAAGGCTCACCTTGGCTGCCCACAGATCCAATTATTCCCTCAGAGTTTTATCTGGAATTTGCATGCAGAGGTCGACTGAGGAAGCCAATTACTGACTATTGAGTTTTACTTCATTAAAGTAGCTAATTTCTGTTTAAGGCCTGTTATTACTCAGCACTCGGGTTTGATTTCCCACGGTGCATTTGGTGGAATCAGTGAAAAGGAACTCACTGCAGTTTGTATTTCCACACAGTTCTATGATTTAGGGTTATTTCAACTAACCCTTCACCACTGCAGGTTTAGACTTCCAGAACATCAAGCTGCCTAAAGGAAGGCAACCCCTGAACTGTGATGAGTTCTGCTTAATTTTCCTGTTAATTGAAAATGTGCTTTGCAGCCATCTCTGTCTTTTTTTCTGCCTCTGTGGAGTTATTTCACACTGCCTGGGAAAGAACTGGGCTCCCCACAGATTCAACTCTCAGCCACCCAACCCATTTTACATGACCTTGAACGAGCAGGAGATGACGTGGGATGGGTTTTGGGGTGGCAGCGGATGAGGCACAACACGAAAGGCCAAAGCTCCCCAAGTGCTGGAGGATGCTGTGAGGACACAGAGCTGCAGAAAGGCTCCAGTCAGTGGTCCTGGAGACAGTCAGACCACAGACCTCAAACCCCAAAATGTTGACACCCCTCACCCTGCAAACCCTACCTGGGTAATGAACCTCACCAATCCCACCAGGAAGGCTGCAAGCAGATTGCTGATGATGAGAACCTTCTGCAGGCTCTGGGGCTCCCACACCCCAACCTGAGCCACCCACCAAGGCTGGGCCAATCAACCAAACTCCCAAACCAGAACTGGGTTAATGGAACAGATGACAGGGAATGGAAAGGAGCAGTTAGCTTCATGTTTGAAGCAAACCTTGTCTCTCTGCCAGACTGTCATTCTTTGTGCTCAGAGGCAGGAAGCCCATTCAGCTTTTTTTCAGCCTATTAAAGCTGGATTCCCATCAGCTTAATGCTAAACTAGGCAGAAGGGGTATAAAAAAACATCAGGTAAGCTGGCATTTTTTAGAAAATATGGTATCAAGCAAGAAGGGTTTTGCTGCCTCATTAAATCACTCCTTAAGCTGATCAGGAAAAACGTGGCTGAACAAGCAGAAACTTTTAAGCAGCTCAAAACCTAAAGGGACCCAGAACTGTTGGTTCAGCCCAATATCAGATCAGAGAGGAATCAGGAGACCACAGCAGCACACTGCCATGTGCTCAGGACACACTGCCTTCCAAACACTCTCCAGGATGTCAAGGGGTTCACCCAGACTGTAAGAAGTCACCTCTCCTGGACAGAACAGTCCTGAACATCTACAGTTTGAAAGAGAAGCTTCAGGGAAGACAACTCTAAAGAAGTGCCACTGAAATAGCTGTTCCTACACCTTTCGTTCTGCTCCCAAAGCCATCTAACAGGTCAGAGCTGTAACTTCCCCCACCATGGCAGATGAGAGAGCTTCAAAAGGAGCAGGACATTCCACAACACCTCTGGAAGTCACACAGGGAGCACAGCAGATTTTTTCTGGAGTGGACAAGGGGCTGCAGCCCCTGGAAACCCTGCATGGGACTCAGTGCTGCTCCTGAGACCCCAAGAGTTGGGGGTGTGACCGGGGACAGGGCTGTGCTTCACCCTCAACCTAAGCTTCAAAGCCTCCCTCAAAAACCACGGGAGGCAAAGTGTTGGAGTTGTCCAAACTGCACTTGAGAGCTCAGAACCTGAAGAGTCTGTGCCAACAGCCTTTCAGTTCAGGGTTGATGTGGGGGTTTTCATCCGGGGTCCACCCAAACCTCCACCCCCCACTCCTTTCCCAGAGGGAAAGGAAAAGGAGAAAAGGCAAAAAAAAACCAGCTGAGAATGGCAAATCAAACTCAGAGGGGCTAAATACTGACATTTATTACTGACAAGAGAAGAACTAACACTAAAAGAAATCAAACTAAAAAGCAAGGAATAAATCAGACTTAAGAACACCTTTCTCCGCCCACTCCTCTCTCTGTCCAGCAGTTCCAGGGAGCAGGGAATGGGGGTTTGCAGTTGTTGGTTCTGCCATTGCTCTTGTCCTGGGGGTCACCCCATGGGCTGCAGGGGGGTCTGTGCCCCCCGAGGGATCTCCAGGGGCTGCAGGGGGGGCACAGCTTTCAGTCCTTCCCCCCCTGCTCCAGCGTGGGCTCCCTCCTTCTCCTCCTGCTCCCACCTTGGGCTCTGTGTTGTTATCCCATGGCTGCAATTCCCAACTGCCCCACACTCCCAAATTCTTCCCTCTGTGATCCCAGAGCTGGGACTGGGATTCTTCCTTGGCTCCACTGTGGCCACCAGCAGGAGGTCCCTCCTGGCCCTGGCTGTCCTTGGCTCCACGGCACAGGGGAAGCTTCTGGCAGCTTCCAATAGAAGCCACCCTGGATAAACCCCTCTTGTCCCAAAATCCAGCCAACAGAAACTCGTGACAGTTGAGAAGGAAAAAATGTAACAAAAAACCCCCAGTGTCAACAGAAAGGAGTAAACGCAGAGTAAATCAAAGGTGATGACAGATCAAACAAGAGGCAGCAAACACAAAGACATGACCAAGCACAGGGCACTGGCATTTACTTCTTGGAAGTCCTCAGTCAAAATCCACCCTTCACCTGATCTCAGAGTGTTTAACTGAGCTGGAGCACAGGGAACTCTGGACACAAAA
Source organism: Formicarius rufipectus (assembly GCA_013399695.1). NCBI lineage: Eukaryota > Metazoa > Chordata > Aves > Passeriformes > Formicariidae > Formicarius > Formicarius rufipectus. The sequence continues at coordinate 109,880 of VXAU01004609.1, read as the reverse complement.
CTGAGCTAGCTCCTCCTCCCAGAAAACTGGTGGAAGGGGGAGAAGCTGTGGTAGGTGAGGCTCCAGCTCACTGCTGACTGTCAAAGCCATCCCAACAGTCCCCACAAGGAATGAGCCAATTTATAGGGATGAGTTTGGCTCTTCGTGGTCTACAGACATTATAAACTTGCTAAGGGAAAAGCTACACCTGGTTCTTAAATGTGTAAACCAAACCCAAGTGAAAACCACAACCAAAAAAAGAAACCTTTGCTAAGAACCCCCATGATAAAACACCAGATTGTGTTCAGACTGTTCAACAGCACCTCTGAATATTTACTCATTATTGCTTCAATTCAGCTGGGTTTTCATCTCATTTTCCCTTATCTTAACCAAGATCTCTCCAACTGTGGAAAAACTGGGGGGGTTATAGAACACCAAAGCTCAACAGCAGCACCACAGCTCTAACCCCAAGAGATTTCAGTGCCCCAGGACAGAAATAAACTCAAGCAAAGCTGGGGGTTCAGGTTTCGGCCCTGGAAGACAAAGCCTGGCAATAACCAGCTCAGCAGTAACAGTTCATCAGAAAAAGTCAGTATTTTGAAGAAACAGAGGGGGTGGGGGAGAGAGGGAGAAATGGGGTGAGGCAGAGGGGAAAGGCAGAAGAAAAAAGCCCATCAGAGCACGACAGTGATGACTACTGAGCATCTCCATCTAATGAAAGCAGCCAATTTGCTTTTAGCAATAAAGTCCACTCCAGAAATGAGTGACATTAACTCTCAGGTGCAGTTGCCAAACTCGAGTTTGCTGACAAGAACATCACCATTGAACATATAAATAAAACACTTAAAAAATACATGACCTTAAGGCTTCCCCCTTGCCCTGCACCTGTGTGTCCCAGCCACTTCCCACCCGTGGGCAGATGCCACATCAAACCCCAGCTGGATTCACCCAGGTTATTTTCCTGGGAGCTTTTCCAGGGCCCACTTGCACAAAGGTGCCATTCCCACAGCTTCTCACCTTGGACCAGTGGAATGTACCGAGCTAAGAGCTTCGCCCTCTTCTTCTCATATCCCTTCTGAGTGATGTCTCCTAAAGGAAGGAAGGAAGAAACCCATGTTGGTGGGAAGTCCTGCATGTAGAGCTTGGCTTCAAGCACCTTCTCCCAGCAACGTAGTGGTGAAAGAGTTTAACAAACCAAACCACGTAAGGGAAAAAAACCAAACCCAAAACAACTAAAAAAGGCATTAATTACATGTATGTGTAATTACATAGAGGCGTGATTACACAGAGGTGTAGAATTACACATTATGGACTCAGTAAAACAGGCCACCTCTGGCCAAGTGGAACCCCTTTTCTCAGATTTTACACAGAAAAGTTCTTACTCTGTGGTTTAAAAAGTTTCTCAATACTTTCCTTAACCCACAAAGGCTGAGTTTGTTATTTTTGCCTGATATTCTCCATTTCCTCAATTCTCCCCCCTCCCCCTGCACCAGGGACCTTTGCTGTCACACACAGGTCACTCCACCAGTCCCAACCTCCACAACAAGGGAATAATCATCATTTAAGTGATGCATCTATGGACAGGGAGCCACAACAAGCAGTGGGAGCTCAAAGACACTGTTAGAACAGGTAATTCAAAGTACAATCAGTTTTCAGCCATAAACCTGTGTAAAGATTTCACATCAAATTCGGACACCAGACAGAAAGGACCTATTTTCTTGAGCAGAAAAAATACATCTATCTAATTATATCAAAATGAGAATGGGATCCAAACAAAACACCACAAACACCCAAGCAGGTCTGTCTGCCTGGGAATAGCCACTCAAAATTACATTCTTGGCTGGCATGGGTTTCTGGGGCTAGATTTTGGGAGAAGGGGGGTTTATCCAGGGTGGGTTCTGTTGGAAGTTGCCAGAAGCTTCCCCTGTGCTGTGGAGCCAAGGACAGCCAGGGCCAGTAGGGACTTCCTGCTGGTGACCACAGTCGAGCCAAGGAAGAATCCCAGTCCCAGCTCTGGGATCACAGAGGGAAGAATTTGGGAGTGTGGGGCAGTTGGGAATTGCAGCCATGGGATAACAACACAGCCCAAGGTGGGAGCAGGAGGAGGAGAAGGAGGGAGCCCACGCTGGAGCAGGGGGGGAAGGACTGAAAGCTGTGCCCCCCCCAGCAGCCCCTGGAGATCCCTTGGGGGGCACAGACCCCCCTGCAGCCCCTGGAGAAGGTGTCCCACTAAAAGATTCTGACAGTGACAGTTCACAACCACTTTTATTAACCCTCAGGCTTTAATCACCACCTCACCCTGGGAACCAGACCAACTCTGCCAGACTTACTACTGGTGCCCATTCCAAGCTGTGGTCACCTGCTAGGTGTTCTTCTCCCAGGCACCACACTCAGGTGCATAAATGAGGCAGAAGTCAACCTGATCAACAGGGAATGAAGGAACTAGAAGATGAAAATCCCTACTTGAAGTCAAAGAGGGTTTTGGACCTTCCAGCAACCAACAACTGCTGCCATCCCTGAGGTACAGGCTCTGGTGGGTCTGTTCCCACCACATCTGGAAGGTAGATTGATACCTTCATTTAGTGGGTAGAGATGAGCTCAGTGAAGTGTGAAAACATCTTTTCTATTACAGGACTCTGTTTCAAATGGAAATAAGTGACATCTGTCCATTGCAGATGGTGACGTGCCTGACTGACCTACCAGAAATTCCATTCCAAAGCTCCTGCCCGGTGCACACAAACATCCTCTCATGGCGGGAGGAGAAAAACAAAAAACCCCTCCATCTCTGCCAGGACCAGAAGAGTTCGGTGCCTGCACACCTGGGAAGGTTTGGGGTGCCTCAGGTTACCTACAAGTCATTTCCAGTTCCAACCCTGCTTATGAAGAGCATTTTCTCCTCAGCTGGAGCTCTCCCTGAACAGCAAGGCCACAATGTTGAGCAGATGACCCACCGTGGTCCCTTCCAAGCTGACCCATTCCAGGATTTCCGCCAAGGGCACTTTTTCCCTTCATTTATCATGTCAGAGCCAAAGGAAAGGAAGGGTTGGGGTCTCCTCACTGCATCAAGTCTGGACCACAGGAATAATTCTGGAATTGGTTGCTTAAGAACAAAGCATGTTGGGGAGACCAAGTGACCCAGCTCCAAACATGTTCCCACAACATCCCATAATCCAAGGCCTGAGAAATCCTCTTTTTGCAGTAAAACACATTAAGTGACCAACCTAACAATGACCTGGAAGGGCACACTTTGGCAGTACCTAAACCCATCTATTTTTAGACAGCACTTCCTCCTAAACTTTTGCTTCCCAAAATATGGATATGGATTCTGCCCTGCCTCTTTTGATCCTGAATCCATGTCTTTGGTGGCCCTGCCTCTGAATGTCCTCACCAAGCCACGTTCCCTCTCCTGGTGCAAATTAAAACAGTATATCCAATTCTTAATTGCATGAGAAACGCAAAGTGGCTCCAAATGGGCCACACCTGGGCAATCTACTGGAAATTCTGCCAGCTGGGAGGTGGTGACATCTCCAGAATCACAGGAGGGTTTGGGCTGCAGGGGACCTCAAAGCTCATCTCCTTTCACCCTCCTCCTGTGGGCAGGGACACCTCCCACCACACCAGGCAACTCATTCTAGTTATTGCAATGAGTATTATGATACAAATAATATTAAAATAGTATAAAGGTTAACTTTTATAATATTAATAGAATTTATAATTCCACTTTTTGTGCCAGACCACTAAGCTGCTCCATGATTCTGTTCCAATATTTTTTGGAATTCTTTTGCCCTTGATACAGTCGTTGCTCTTTCAGCCTCAGCAGGTCACATTGTGATGACTTTTTTTTAATCTCACTTGCTTCCAGTTATGTAAAACTCCTCTAGGTACTACAACCTGCCAAATGATGCCTTTGGTTCCTTGGTGGCCAATTTCCTACCTTTTTTGAGGGAGAGAATGATGACCAAATGCAAGTCTGGCATTTGAGGACACGCTTTAACGGTGACCATGGTCGTGGTCCTGAGTCCACAGCTGGACTTGAGGACCTCAAGAGGTTTTTTCCACCCATAATCATCTTATGATCGGTACCAGAACAGCCACAGTCACGCAACTCCCTGACATCTCCTACTCCTTCTCCCACTTGTGTGCCCTCTCCATCCTCTTCTGCATCCTGCCCGTGTCCACACCGTCCCACCTTAGCGAGGGTTCGCCTCACACCTGGTGTGCAGCTTTAATTGATGCCATTATTTAATTAATGCCATTATTTAATTAATGCCATTATTTAATTAATGCCATTAATGCTGGGGCTGTGGAAAGGTCACTGCAATGTGCTGAAAGCTCTCAGTCCAGCATGAGGTGGCAGGACCTCCTTTTCCAGAACAGCCAGGAGAGGGAAGAGAGGGACCTGCTCCCTTCTGGGCACCCCAAAAACAACTGCTGTGGACACATCTCTGCCCCAGGCCCCTCCAAAACCCCAGGGAGAGGAACCCACCACACAGCAAGGTTTTAATGGAACAAAAAGTTTCAACAATTTCAAGGGAAAAACCAAGCAGTGAAGCACCAAAGTTGTTCCACTTGACAGTTCTGCTTCCATCAAGCTCTTCCACAGCCCCTTAACTCTGAGCACCGTTAAGCAATTAGTAAATCACTTAATCACTTGGAATCTCTTTAGGAAAATAAAAAGATTACAAGCAAGTCCCTTAAAACTGTAGTCACCTGTGAACTTTGGGAAGAAAGGTCACATATTTGATGCCTTGACAGTGAAACCCAGGACCGAAAACCCACCAGAGCGACGACACCCAGTCCCACCACGCTGCTCTGAGGGCCCAAAATCAGAGCTCACACAAACAAACACAGCCACAAAGACAAACATCACACTCAAACCTGTCCTTTCAGCCCCACAGAGTCCCCTGTGTGCAAGGACTGGGACAATCTACATGAGTGCATTTATTGTCCAGCAGGACCTCTGAGTCATGCAGGGCACTGAAGGCACCTCGTTCAACCAACAGAACAATGAACAGGTTTGAATTTGGGTGGTTTTAATTCTTCTGCCAAGACAGAGAAGGCTTCAGAATGCAGGAGCACATGGCCAGGAAGGTCATGGGTGGCTGGGGGTGTTTGTGAAGGAGAAATCACCACCTGCTCCAGCCTTTTAACCCTAAAACAGATAATCTGGGGCTGCTCAGACCCAGAACAGCCTCACGGCTCGTTCAGACACAACATGGGATGAGAAGGCACCCGATCCTAAATTCAGATTTTGCCTGAGTGTGGCTTTATTTCCAAAGTACCCCAGCAGTGCCTCTGGCTGGTGCTGGAACCTGCTGAAGCAGCAACAACCTGTAGGATGCTTTGGGACTGCAGAGAAAGCAGGTGAAGCAAGAGCAAAGCCCAGAAGAGTTCACTGAGTTGGCAAAGGTCTCTTGCTCTGTGAGAAAATCACCAGGTGCTTGTTCTGCCTCATAACTGATGGACAACTTGTCCTGTTCTGTGCTGGGAGTGCTGTAGGATAAACCCAGGGGTCATAAATCAGGGGAACATTGGAATAAGGTGGGAAGGCCTTGAGCCAAGGAGTTCTGCAAACCTGACCAGCCAGGACACCTCACAGAGAAAGGTGGAGAGGTCACGGTGAGAGAGAGGAGAAAACGAGCCCTGAAGAGGCTGAAGGTGGGACAGACCACCCAAAACTGTGCCAGGAGGAGACCCTGGAAGGCTCTGCCCAAACTCCACCTCTACGAATATGCTAATTATCCGTCACAACCTCATGAATATGCATGTTCAGATGTTGTCATCTCGAATGTCACCTGGATAAATCCCCTGGTCTCTCCCTGAAGCTTTGGAGCAGTTTGTGCCGTGGAACTGCCTCACTGCCCAACGTTGGCCACAAACACCTTTTGCTGCTCCAAGCCCAAATTGTCTCTGGGCAGGTCATTTATCTCCTGCTTTTTGGCATCACAGGACCAGCCAGGAACTTCCAAAAGAATCCACCCAAATCCCCCGACCCCCCCAAAAAACAGATGCCACTGTGATCCTACCCAGGCAGCAGGACCTATTCAATCAAAGGCCACGCCTGGAGCTGCTCCCACCTTGCCCAGACTGCACTGAAGCAGTTCCCAGGTGTGTGAAGGACCAACCAAGCTGCTGCTAAGCTGCTTTTCCCTCCAGCTCCTGCATTCCAAGCCAGGCAGCTGCAGGAAAGGTCCCCACATGATGAACCCATGAGCAGGGACTGACCTAAGTGCAGAGCCAGAAGTTTTGGCACTTGGCTCCAAATGCCCTGGCACTGCTGCCCCCACCAAATCCTGGGCTACAGCAGCTCTCCTGCAGCTGCCTGAGAGCTTGTGCTGACAGCAGCACGTTCGACTGTGGTGTTTTATCATTTATTTATTGCTAAAAAAGTCACTGAATTGATTGACCATTAAAATGGGGAGAGCCACTCCAGCAAATCTGGGTGGGGGTTTTAAAGGATTATGCTAAAGGGTTACTTGTTTTTTATCTTCAAATGGGCTGCCAGGCAACACCAGAGCTCCTGGTGGGGTGGGGATCACAGGAGATGGGGCATGGAAGCAGCACAAGGGAGAGGACAACGTGACACGACAGCCCCACCACTTCGTGTGCCCCATCTTGGGCAGTCAGATATCTGAGCTCCACTTCTAGCACAGAACTTCACTTTTTGGGGAAAAAAAAAAAATAAAAATAAAACCAACCAAACAAAACCAAAAACAAAACAAACAAACAAAAAAAACCAACAACATTTAAATCTGTTTTTCAGAGGGACTTATCAAAAGGATGATTTTGGAGGGAGTTTTTAAAATTTAAGTTCTTAAAGAACTAATCAAACCTGTACCCTGTATGGTTGTGAAGGCACCACAAAGCTCTGCAATAAATCACTTTTTTTAGCGCCCCAAGAAAGGATGAACGTTATGAATCTGGAGTTCTTTCCCCCCCAGTACAACAATCACTGCCCAACACACAGTGATGACTCAACACCTCTACCAGAGGTGACTGGCTCAGTCACCACCAGGACCCTGAAGGTTCCTGCACCAGGTGGAACACACCAGCATTTTCAAATGGGCATCCCAAATCATGTTTGATTTGGGGTTAAATTGGCTTAAATTGGGGTTAAATTGGCTTAAACAATTGGGGTTAAATTGGCTTAAACACCCACGAGACAAAGCCATTTCCTGTTCCCACCAGACAAAGTGACCCACACGACTTGGGACTGGCACAAAGAAGCCCCTACACACAGAAAATACTGATACTCTTCAGAGTTAAAGCTTTCCCCCAGCTATAATTAGTGCCTTCATTTTAACTGATGCTCAGGAGGCCCTTTAATGGCCTCTGTGCACGTTAGAAAACAGCTGTGGAATTTTAAATCAATTAAATCCCTGCTAATCTAATGTGTGGAAGTGGCTGACATGACCTGTGCAAAGCCACTTTCACTTCCCCTGCCCATTTATCTGACTGGATTAGGTCCCTCCAGTTCCAAACTCCTCCCTCCAGTCTTGATTAAGAGCAGGAAAAAACCTCCCCCCCCAACTTTCTCTGCCAGGGCTTTTGCTGATTCAGGAGTGTTTTGCTTTTCATTCCTGGAAAATGTAAGACTGGTCTGGCAGGAGAGCTGCAAAACCTGTGTCTTGAGGTTTATATACACATATATTTGTGCAGGATTTTGCTTTTGGAAATGCAACCCCTTTCCCAAAAAAGCTGCCCTGGCACACCATTCACAGCTCAGTTTTTCAGCCAAAATTCTGCAGTTTTCAACTCTCCAGCACTCCCAAACTGCAGAGCTTTTCTGAATTTTTACAGCTGTTTTCTTGGCCTGAGCCTTGGTCAGTGTGAAAGCCGCTGAATCCCAATAATCCCCTTATTGTCCCCAGTTTTCTGGCTAAACCCTCCTGTGCTTCAGAAAGGAGATGTTCCCTCAGACACAAAGGCATTTGAGTTTTCTGTAATCATCACCTTTCCCAGTGCACACCATGGGGTTAAAAGCACTCAAAACCTGACCCAAGTGGAAAGTCATTTTAAGCCCTTCTATATTTCTATGAGATACTCAGACAAGGGTTCTTTCGACAGCTGCACTGATTAACTCACAAATTTAGGAAGCAATTTGAGTTCCCAAGTTCTGGAAGACACTTAAAAGAGCTTTAAAATCCCAAAGTTTTCAGAGTGGCTACTGAGGAAGTTCTCTCTTCCCCAAAATTCCAGAAAGCACTCAGAAGAATAAAGACTGAAATTAAGAAACTCTGTTTAGTCCTGATGCAACACCCCTAAAAAAACCTCTACAAGTCACCTCAGCTGGGAGAGAAAAATAGGAAACTAAATTAAAAGTCAATGCTCTGCATGGAGATTTCCCTCAAGATGCTGCTGAAACACCTACAAACGCCAAGATGAGGCAGCAGGTGTTAATTAGCACCTAATGAAGGTGAGGAACTAATCAAGGTTTGCTTCCAGCACGGCTTCTCCAAGTGAAGGAGCTTTAAAGGTCCCTCCCAACCCAAACCCCTCTGTGAAGGTGTGTTGTGACACAAAAAATAACTGGAATTAATGATGATGCCTCCTGGGTTTGTGTTCATTCCCAAAACTGCTCTGGTAAACATACCAATATTGACTTTTTTTTTTTTTTTTTAAATGCTCATGTCAATGAAGTGGAGGCTGCAGAAACCAGGAATTCCACAGGAATCTGGAAACACCTGGACATGCCTGGAAACAAACAGATAACTTAGAGTAAGAAATCCAACAACCTGAATTTAAGTCTCAGAGGAGGAACACCAATCCCTATAAAGCTGGCAAATGGATTTCTTTTAAACAGAAGTTTCTTTAATCTCAAAGCACAACCCACTGGCATTTCCCATCCACACCAACTGAACTGCTTCATTCCCTTAAAGCCACATCTCTTCACTGCTGTTCAAAACTGCCTACAAAGCCACAGACCTGCAAAAGTCACTATTTTATCCCCTCGTTTGTGGTCTGTGCCAATGTGGTTTGGTGGGTGAGATGGGGCAGGTCACCTCCTCTGCTCTGGTGCCTGCAGAAATCTATTTAAATTAACAAATTTTGCTGAAGATACCTCTACCAATTCCACACAAGCTCAACTTGCAGTGACCTCCCAGCCCCAAACTGGGCAGTGGTCTTTGCACAGCACCAGGCAACAGTTTCATTGCAGTTCTGAAGTCCACAGTTTCCCTTAGGGAAGGGAACTGAGAACCTGCTCCACGTGAGCACCACAGTTTGGGTCCCATCAACACCCCACAGGTCCCTTCCATCACCCCAGGGAATGATCTCACACCCATCCAGAAGGGCTCTTTCTTTGGCAGTGTCAAAACCACTGCGTGTTTGAACAGGGCCAGCCCACCCCTTGCCGTGAGTCACCCACTGAGCTGCCCAAACTGCTCCAGCTGCACCAGCAGGGGCCTGAAGCTGTCCCAGCAGCGCTCAAAGATGGGCTTAAAGCGACTGTGAATTCACCTCAGTACTTAGAAATGCTCACCAAAGAGAGGGAGAGCCTCCAAAGAACCCTGGGGGTTATCACTGGGGCTGGAGATTTGGGACAGAACTGGGTGAAATCAAGAAAAGGTTCTTTCCACAGACAGGAAAAATCTACCAAATTGGCCTGACCCAAAGAGGGAGTAACTCAAAGAAATGGTAAAAAGTAAATGTGATGCAAGAGCTTGATCAGTAGAAGATGAAGTGAGGTGCAGCAGGGCACAGAAAACAAGGGAGAGCCTCCAAAGAACCTTGTGGGTTGTCACTGGTGCTGGTAAGAGCTGGAACAAAACAAGAACTGGAGCAAACCAAGAGCTGGAGCAAACCAAGAAAAGGTTCTTTCCACAGACAAAATCTACCATTTTGGCCTGACCTAAAGAGGGAACCACCCAAAGAAATGGTAAAAAGTAATTCTGATGCAAGAGCTTGCCCAGTGGAAGATGCAGTAGGGCACAGAAAACAAGAGAGAGCGTCCAAAGAAACTTGTGGGTTGTCACTAGTGCTGGTGAGAATTGGAGAAAACCAAGGACTGGACAAAACCAAGAAAAGGCTCTTTCCACAGACAAGGAAAAATCTACCAAATTGGCCTGACCCAAAGAGGGAATAACTCAAAGAAATGGTAAAAAGTAAATGTGATGCAAGAGCTTGATCAGTAGAAGATGAAGTGAGGTGCAGCAGGGCACAGAAAACAATCAATGACCCCAAGAACAAGCTGTCAGACACCAGTTATGCACATGTTCTCTGTGTTTAAGATGATTTTCACTTTTCCCCCCCTCTCTGGATGCAGGCCAGGGAATGCTGGTCCTGCCAGGGCAGAAGCATCAGCAAGACAGCAGTTTGAAAGCCCCTATTCAGCCACTGGGTTTGTCAAATCTAATTTATATGGGTCCCATTTCCAATGGGAGCACAAGACTCCCTTTATTTCCTACCCCTGTCTGCCATTTACTGCTTCCACTGAGCATTCTGCTGCTGCTCCAGCAGCCCAAACCACCTCCACCACCACCACCACCCTTCTGCAACTCTGCCACACACACTCATCTCACAGTTTAAGGCCCATCCAACTCGCTGCGGCAAAAGGAACACACCCCAGGACTTGCACGCATCATGAAAAGAAGCTTTATAACCTTAACAGCAGTGTAAGATCAGGATATTGAGGCAAAGCCACGAGCAAATCCAGAATTATGAGTGTTGAGGAGGGGTTTTGTAGTTTAGTTTGTGCTCTGCCTCAAAGATACTCAAACAGTGAGGTAAAAAAAACCCTCACTGCAAAAGGAAAGGGCAATAACTCCAGCAGTACCTTTGGTAGATCCTCATTCCATGGTCTCTGGAGCAGCCCCTGCCTCCTGTAAACCCCACTGTCACTGGCACTTCCAGCACCCAAAGGTCTTCTTTCAATTAGCAGAATCAAAACATTCTGAAGGGCACCTGAAAGCACCTTTGGTTAGGAAGGAAAGAGCCTCATGTGCTCCTGATCAGCCTCAAGCACTGATAAATGCATGATCTGATGTCACGGGGAAAGAAAACCAAATCAGGACAGTGCCAACATCTGCTAAAAGCCAAAGGAAACTATGACTTGGCACTCACTGAAGCAACAGCAGCTGGTCCATCTAATTCTGGCCTCACAACTGTGAGAAGCCCAGGATCATACACTGTTCCAACCACCAAGTTCATCAGAAGAGATTAAAAAATACCCCTTTCCTTAACACAACCCCTCCCCCGCCACCTGATCCCACTGGCTGATCACTCCAGCAATGCTTTCAAAGCCAGCAGCTCATTTAATTAGTCATGAAGAGGAACCCAAACCCTCCCCAACAAGGCAGGGACACCAACATGCACCTCCTCCTGCTCCACCTGACACATCCAGCTGCACTTCTGGGGCTGACCACACACTGCTCAGGGCAGCCACAAACACACGACCAGCAAAACTCCAACACCAAAGCCACCCCCAGCAGCCAAACCCACCCTCACCTCACTGGTGTTACTGGGAACTCACCAAATGCGGCCCCAAAATCAACTGGGTCAGGCTGGGGGGAGCTCCAGAGTGATGCTCTCAGCACACCTGCACTAAGAGCAAGGGGGAAGGAAAGAAAATCAAGCCTCAAGAGCTCTTTATCTCCTGCCAGGGTTGGTCAGGGTCCATCAGCCTGGCTGCTGAGAACTTCCAAGGTCACAGGTTTCACTGTGCACACATCCAGCCCAGGAGCAGTGGAAACAAGGCAAAGAGCAAGGATGAGCCCCTAATCCCAAGGGCAATTCCTGCTTGTAATTCCTACAACAACAACTTTGATGTCAGCTGGATGGTTTACAAAGTTGGAGCTTCTTGGTGGTTGATACTTAGCAAATGAAAACTGGAGTTAAAAAAAAAAAAAAAAAAAAACCAGAAAAAGCTGCTCAAACTTAAATCCTCCCTTTCTTCAAATAACCTTTTCTGACAGAAAAACCTAAGGAAAACCCTTTTCTGAGTTCATATCCCTGGAAACAGTGAATATTCTTTGAAAAATGAAGTTCCCACCAAAATATACCAAAGCATCCCCAGTGAGAGACTTCAGCAGCTTTGCCAGACAACCCTTGACTGCAAACTGACCTTTCCCTGTCCCCCCCTGTGCCCCCAGTGCCACATTCCAGAACTTCCCCAACATTTCCCACCCCTTTGGAGAGCTCTCAGGGTGGGGCTTGGGCAGAAGGCTGGCTGAGAGACAGGAGCCTGGTATGGACGGAGCTGAAGCAGCTCTGGTTAGATCCAAACCCCCTCCCACAGCAGGTTGTCCTTTCCCCGCAAATAAATAATTTATCTGATAAAATGCTGTCCTGGTTATGGTAGCCAGGCCCGGTTTGGCACTGGGTGGGGGTGTGTTCTAAACCCTCTATGTCATTTTTTTCTCATCAGCTGCTCACCATGGCCCATTGGCAGCAGCTGCCCAGGGCACACCCCACCCCTCAGGGTACAAACTGGGTGTTTAGGAACTTCTGTGGGACAAGGAAAGTTTCCTGTCTTCACATCTATGACTCAGGTGTGATAACTCCCCTCTGAAGAGCCACTGGTGTCTTCACACCCACCTGAGGGGTCATGTCTGCTCAGGGGCCATCAGGGATGACAAAAAGATGCCAGGATTGACCTCACAGAGTAAATCACCCCTTGGGAAACTCCCCACCCTGGGGGAGGGTCTGGGCGTTCCCATCTGAGCCCGAGCAGAGATAAGTTGGGGTTTTGGGACTGGGATCTCTCATGAGATCCAGAGGAGGAGCAGAGCCTCACCAGGACTGACACTGCCACCAGACTGCAACCATCATTGTCACCAGCAGGTTCCTTCCTTTCTTCTTACTCTGAACTCAGGTGCCCCATGTGGTGCTCAGCACAGGGGTTGGTGAGCTCCATCCTGCTCGTGCCCCCTGGGCTGGGCTGCACAGCTGGTTTTGGGGGTCACAGGGATTTCCTTTCTCTATCAGTGCATTTACTGTGATCTTTTTATTAAATTGTTCTTCTGACTTGCAATCCCATCCCAAGCTGGACTCATTTCTCCTGCAGGTTTAACTCTAAACCAGCATAAAAGCTGAGCTGGTTGGTGTTTTCCCTGTCTGGGATGAACCCCAGATCTGTGGGACACTCACATGTTGATGCTGGTTGATGGGAGCTTTTGTATCTCAAGTTCTACAAGGACCAAACTCTGCCACAACCAGCAGGGTTGGATTGCAGGCTGGATGTGGGACAGGCTGAAGGAGCAGCCACACAGACACAGGCAGATGCTGTGGAATTATTTTGGGGATGGAGTCATGTTGCAGCTAAGCTGAAGCCTTGGCACCCATCCTTCATCCTTCTGCCCTCAACCCAACGCAGCTCTGAGGCCATCTGGCTGTAACTAGGTTAAAAAAAAACCCCAAAAAATCAAAAATGTGAGCCACAGTAAAGAGCCAAAATAAGAGATGATCCACATCCACCTGCAGGATATCACAACTCCCCCCCTCTAAGTTTCTTTTCAGCGTCCATAAATACCAAATTCTAGACAGGGTAGGTTTTTGTCAGACACCAGTGGCATCCAGCAGGAAGACTGAACTAGAAATTCCTGCTGGTGAAGGGATGAGGCCCAACTGGATGCACCAGTTGTTGGAGGTCTCTCCAAGTTCTTAAGGGGATGGGCACAGATAATCAAACAGAAATAGAAAAGTCTCGACCCTTTAAAAGGCAACAATTGACAGGGAAGATGAAGAGCTGCTTCATCCTTCACTGGATTATAAACTGCAGACACTTGCTGCAAGGCACAGGAAAACAACATAATCCTCCTAATTTGTGAGACAGTGGCAGGAGGAGACCATGAAGTTTTGGGTGCTTTAATGCTCCAGCCCCACATTTCACCTTTGGTCCCCTGAATTCTGGCACTGCAGAACTGCTGCCTTCAACCCCTGCCCAGGAAAGCCACACACTCAACTCTCCTGCACCCCATGCTGGGGTCAGAGTTGGACTCCACAACCTCAGGGGTCTCTTCCAGCCTAAGCAACGCTGACATCTCCAAAGTGGGCTCTGCAGTCACCCCTTCAAGGACATCAGGTGACCACACCGAGCTCCTGACTCCTGCAGAGCCACAAACCCCGTGCCAAGACACTGCCAAGCACTGTGATGCCCATCCCAAGGGAAACACACAGCTTTTTAATAATCTCTGTGAACAGAAATTGGCATCTTTGGGCTCTCTTTTCATCCTTCCAGTAGCAGAACTGGGCAATAAATCTGCAGCTGGGCTGGGTCAAACATCCTGTGCCACCAAGAGGGCACCTCGGGCCACCCCTGTCTGTGCCAACCCCATTCTTCAGTCCCGCAGGTGGCAGAGCCCCTCCTCGAGGGAGTCACACCTCAGAAGAACAGCTCCAAAACCCAAAGGAAAAACCACCTCAACAGCATTTCAAGTAGCAAATGGGAAAATTAAAAAGAAAAGGAAAAAAAAGGTCACTTCATGTTCTCGAGACTGACAAGAGTTTGATTTAGGTATGGGGGAGGGACAGGGGGGAAGAACACAGGGCAGTGTTTAATAAAGGTCTAAACTTACTTTGGCATGAGAACACCTTGAGAAACAAAGTATTTCATTTATTTTCCTAAAGCACAGGTTGTCACCACGCTCCTGTTCCTCACCAGTTTTCACGTCCCTTGACAAGGCAACACACAAAATACCAAGATTTCTTCTCACACACAGGGAAGAAATGAAATTAAACTCTGCTTAACTACACCAGGAATCCAACAGACAACCAAAAAAAAAAAAAAGCCCCAAACCACCTCACTGGTGGAGTCAGAAACTCTGCTTAGATTGGAAGGGAAGCTGCTGACCCAGCAGTCCCAAGTTCTCCTGGCTGGGCATTTGACAAAGGCAGCAGCTCAAGGAGATTAATCCTTCCTTTTCCTAAGCCCTCAAGTGCATCATCAGCATCACTTTTTGAGTTGGAAGCCACAGGCAAGAAAACAGGACTGGATGTCCTCCTGCAGCCCCTCAAAGGTGCACAAAATGGGTTTCAGCAGAAACAGCCTGAGGTCAAAAGTGTTGAGAGGTTTTGAGTTCCAGAAGGTGGGAAAGAGAAAAGGGGGTGGAGGGGCAGCAGAAAAGCCCTGGTGGGGAGTGGGGACAGGAGTGAAAGGGAAGGTGGGTCCCAGATCAAACCCACCACCACATCATCCCAGCCCTGTAACAGTGCTCTCCAACGTGGCTGCCAATATTTTAGGGCCCTAAACCACTTCCAAAATACAGGGGAGAAGAAAACCAACAACGTGCTCTGCTGACTCAGCACAGCAGTTTGTGGCAGGTTGTGCCACTCTCCCAGTGCAGAAGGGCTCACGGGGGGCTCTGAACATTCCAGGCCACCCTCTGGTGAGTGCCCTCATCCCTTAAATCCCCATCAGGGCCCTCATCCCTTAAATCTCTGCTTTGTGCATGAATTCTACTGCAGACAAAGGGCTAAAACACACCTTTCCAGGTGAGTGAGCAGTGACAGCCTCATCCCTCTCTGAGGAACTTCACCTGGCAAAAAGCATCCCTTGAGCACAGCAACCTCCAGCTTGCAAGAGCTATAAAGATCTATTTATATTATTAGAATTCATAATATATAAAAACCAGCTTGCAGTGGGAACTCCTCCACGCCACAAGCCCGCCCTGTAATCAATAAATAAACTGATCAATAAATAAACTAATCAATAAATGAGCCAAAGCTCTGCTTCCCTCTGAACACAGAGGGACTCAGCCAAGTGCCCAGAGCTGTGCTGGGTGCCAGCCTGGCAGAACAAGCTCTGTGGGCTTCCCCAGGGCACTTGGCAAGCCCCACAACAATTAACAGTTCCTGCTGGGGAGCCCCAAAATTCAGCAAGGAAGAGGCTGCAGGACCACCTGTCCCCCCCAGCCCCAGCAGCTCTTCCCACTGACAGTCTCAGGTCACATCTATTCCCAAGTACTGAAATGGTAGCAAAGGAGACTTCCAGGACAGAAAACTGCCACCTAAAGACCAGAAACAACTTCCCAATACCGTGTTTTATCCCAAGAATAATGTGTGGGGGGGGGGGTGTCTCTCCCTCACTGATTTCATGTGCAGAGATTCAGTATCACATCAACACTGTCAGGGTAAGAAAAGCACTTAAGCTTTTCAGCTCTGACCACTTTAGGTTTTATAAGAAGGGTGTTCTGACAAAAAAAAAACAAAAACAAACTATTATTTCATCAATTTATTAAAAATACCCAAACCAAATAACCAGACGTATTACAACAAGTATTTGCTGAAGCACTGCTGGAATATTTGCAGTAACCAAAAACGTCAGCCATTAAATACCTTTAATTGTTTTCAGGAAATGCTTCATAGCTGACCCCTTCTTCCACTCAGGAATGACCTGCAGCACTTCAAAACATGCCACCAAAAAAAAAACCCCAACTCCCACAAAGGGAAATAAAAAAACCCAAAACACACCAAAACCACGAGAGAAAGTTTCCTTGTGACACACACAGAGATTTTTCAGTTCTCAAGTGGGAAATAAAAACCTGGGATGAAATCAGGTGGGAGTCAGCTCTCAACCAGAGCAACCTGCACAGTGTCCACTCCCTCTGAACTGCATCCTGAATTCAGCCAAGCTCAGAGGAAACCCAGGAGCAACGTGTTGGGAGCTGGGGAACAACCACTCCAAACAAAGCCAAGGAATAAAGCTGCAATCAGGACAGTCAGCCACGGGACAATGCACTTCTGTCTCAGGTCTGATGCAAAGAAAGCAGCATTTCCCATCTGGGGGAGTGAGGAGATGCATCTGAAGCAGCAAAAAGCTCTCTCCAGGCTCTTTGCAGCAGGTGATCTCTGTTCAGAGCTTCAGCTTAGTTCCCAGAATCACTGAGGTTGGAAAAGACCTCCAGGATCCCCCAGGCCAAGGTAAGACCCACCTGCAAACCCCTGGCCAACAGAAGAAAACCCAAATCTGTGTTGAAAATCCAATTTCATGTTGAAAACTGAACAGAAATCCAGCCAAAGAGAGTGCTGCACCATCCCCACGCCGGTCAAGCAGCACCTCCAAGTCTGGACACCCCCATTTTTCTCTCCTCAGCTCCTGCCCAGCCTTTACTGAGCACAAACCCTCCAGTGCATGTCCAAACAGCCCAGCCACAACAGACCCAGGCACCAAAACCTCCCAAGAAAAGCAGCAAATGAAGTCCTATGTTCCTGCAAGTCCCTGAAGTGCTGGCTGAGGGCACTGCCACCACCACCAGCACCACTCTAGAAGGAAAGCCAACACAAGCTGGCACCAGGTCCTCGTTGCTGCAGGGACACACATTTATCTTGGGCTACTCCTGTGGATCTTGTCCTTAGGTGAGCAAGGCACAAAGGAAGCACCTTCCAGCACAAATAACCTGGAAGAAGCAAAAAATGACCCAATTCCACATCCCTACAGCTCAGGGGAGTCAAAGTGAAGCTGCTCCAGGGTTGCCTTGCTCTCCTCACACGTCAGGAGTTCTTCTGGCCCAGAAAGGGCTTCAACACCTCTCAAGGTTTTCCCTGTTAACCAAAAACATGCCCCTCATTGGGCAGCAAATTACAGCTCTGGGCCATGGGAAAGACTGCAGCAGAAAAACTGGGGAAGCCCTGAAAAGGGAAAGGATCACAGTGAGGAGCCTTTTGCACACCCCAAAAACCCAGAGCTGTTTCAAGGCGTGGCTGTCAAAGTGCAGCGTGGTTTTGGTGAAGGTGCAAACCACACGAGTCACGTTTGGGTCTCAATGAGAGCTGCTCTTCAAAATTCTTGCTGTAATTCCACCCCTTCCTAAGAGGCAGTGTACAAGGACACAAAAAACCACCCCCAAATCTATGATGCACTACCACAGGACAGAGAAAAGCACACTGACGCTTTTCACATGGAACAGGATCTTCCCAGTTTCACCCACAACAGCAAAAGGACATCAACGCTTTCCCTACAAAACCTCCACTGCCAACTGGAATTGTTTGGGGTTTTTATAATCAGAGAGCACAGAAGAAACAACAACAACCCACCAATAAATAAATAAAATAAAACTAATAAATAAAAATAAAAATAATAAAACAGGAGCTTCACAGGGTCCCTGTAACGCTCTAACACAGATCCTGCCAGGGCTGTGTGACACCAGAAGGCTGCAGCATCTTACAGCCCTAAGGTGAAGCAAGCTGAGCCCACAGACCCATCAGCTGCCACTCAGCTGAGCTGCCAGGCATGTTCCCAAAATCCTGCTTATCTCCCCAAGAGGCTGGGGCAGATCTCTTGGCTTTCTTAACAAGATTCACTGCATTTTTATTTTTTTAAACAAGAAAGAAGTGACAGCAGAGTCACTGCAGGTTAAATTTTTGACCCCCAACTATTGATTCTTCTGGTACATGGAGAACACAAGCAATGCCAATGAAGAGATTATGACCTTGGAAAAATGAGGGATCCATAACAGTGCATACTACTGGAATTGCAGCATGGGCTGACATTCCATCCCCCTCTCAAACTCTTCTTGGCCAAATGCAAATAAAGGATTTTGAGTTGTCTTTGCAACGTGCCAACGTGCTTCTGTCTCCATTCCTCTCTACAGCTGAACAGAAACGCTCCCCCCAACTTTTGCTACAACAACCTGGGGCAAAAATCAAAGGAACAGATTAATCACCTTCCTGATTTCCTTATTTATGGGTGACAATAATGCCATCAGAGAGCACAGACGTCTCTCCTCAGCACAGCACACACACCTCAGTTAACAAAGGACACAGACACATTAGAGAGGAATCGGCTCTCACGTTTCTCCTTCCCCTTCTCTCCCTCCACACTTGCTCTCAGATGATGGGAACACCCTCCCACCAAGTGCTGACCTTCTCCAGCCTGTGGCCTAAGAAACCTTCAGTCCTCTCCAGGTGAGCAGGTTCTGGGCACTGATGATGGAGAGGCCCTCTAAAAGCTGGCTGGAAGTTCTCCTGCACAGAGGCAGGGCCAGCTGTGCCCAGGGGGACAGCACAGAGTGCCAGCTGTGCCCAGGGGCCCTTCCTGAGCCTAAAGGGGCTCCAGGAATGCTGGAGAGGGACTTGGGACAAGGGGTGGAGGGACAAGAAAAGGGAACCAACTTTCCACCAGCCCAGGATGCTCCAAGCCCCTGTCCAACCTGGCCTTGAACACTTCCAGGGATGGAGCAGCCACAGCTTCTCTGGGAATTCCATCCCAGCCCATCCCCACCCTCACAAAGCCAAGAATTCCTTCCCAATATCCCACCCAGCCCTGCCCTCTGGCAGTGGGAAGCCCTTCCCTGTGTCCTGTCCCTCCATCCCTTGTCCCCAGTCCCTCTCCAGCTCTCCTGGAGCCCCTTTGGGCACTGCAAGGGGCTCTCAGGTGTCCCTGGAGCCTTCCCTTCTCCAGGTGGACACCCCCAGCTGTCCCAGCCTGTCCCAAGAGCAGAGGGATATTGGGAAGGAATTCTTGATTGTGAGGGTGGGGATGGGCTGGGATGGAATTCCCAGAGAAGCTGTGGCTGCTCCATCCCTGGAAGTGTTCAAGGCCAGGTTGGACGGGGTCTGGAGCATCCTGGGCTGGTGGGAGATGTCCCTGCCCGTGGCAAGGGGTGGGAATTAGACAAGTCCTTAAGGTTCCAACCCGAACCACCCCGCGGCTCCCCAGAGAAGGAGGGACCATCACCACACTCCTGCCTGCACATCCAGGGCAGCACAACAAGGCTGGGCTGTGAACGAGCCCCAAGCCCAGAGGCGGAAGGTTTGGAACGGCGACTGACACCAGGAAATACAGAAAGGAAGAGAGAAGGAAAGAGACCTCCCCTCCCCACAGTACCCAGCTGCCAGCGCTAAAGGGGCCACTTGGAAACGCTCCCGGGGGGGCCTCCAACACCGCCCCCAGCGCTGGGGCTGCCCTGCCCCGATCCCTGTCCCCCTGACCCTATCCTCTTATCCCTCTAATCCCTATCCCCCCCTGTCCCCTTGATCCCTGTCTCTTGTCCCCCTGTCCCTCTGATCCCTCTCCTCTTGTCTCCCTGATCCCTCTCCCCCATCCTCTACCCCTACCTCCTGATCCCTGCCCTCTGTCCCCCATCCCCCTGTCCCCTTGATCCCTGTCCCCA
>VXAU01004609.1:77284-89217 GCA_013399695.1 Formicarius rufipectus | reverse complement strand
CCCTGCCCCTGCAGCACCCCCGGTGCCACCCCCGGCCCCGGCGCGGCCCTCAGCGCGCAGCCCCCTCGCTCCGCAGCCATGGCCCCGCCGGAGCCGCCGCCCAGCCGGCCCAGCCAGCCCCACAGGAGGGGCCGGAGGTGGGCAGAGAGGGCAGAACCGCCCGGGAAGGGATGGACGGAGGAGGAGGAGGGAGGAAAGGGAAGAGGGAGGGGGGAAAAAAGGAGGAAGGAGGAGCCGCCGGGGCCACCGCCCCGCGCAGCCGCTGCGGAGCGTGGGGAGGGCCCACGGAAGGGCCCGCCCCGAGGCGGGGTGGGGGGGTTTGTGTTTGTGTNCCCTGAGCCTCCTCCTCTCCACACCCAACACCCCCAGCTCCCTCAGCCTCTCCTCATGGCTCTTGTGCTCCAGTCCCTTCCCCAGTCTCCTTGCCCTTCTCTGGACCTGCTCCAGCCCCTCCACATCTTTCCTCAGCTGAGGGGCCACAACTGGACACAACACTCGAGGTGTGGCCTCACCAGTGCCGAGTCCAGGGGCAGGATGCCTGTCCTGCTCCTGCTGGCCACACTGTTCCTGAGCCAGGCCAGGATCCCATTGGCCTTCTTGGCCACCTGGGCACAGCTGGCTCATGTTCAGCGCCTGCCAACCCAAACCCCCCCGTCCCTTCCTGCCAGGCCCCTCTCCACCCACTCTGTCCCAGAGCTCCATGGGGGTGTTGTGACCAAAGGGCAGGACCTGCACTTGCCCCTGTTGAACCTCATCCCGCTGCAATCAGCTCATCCCTCTGGTCTATCCAGAGCCCTCCTGCCCTGCAGCAGATCCACATTCCCTCCCAGCTCGGTGTCCTCTGCAAATTTGCTGCTGATGGTCTCACTCCCCTCATCTAAATCATCAATAAAGATGTTAAACAGGACTGGGCCCAGCACTGACCCCACCAGTGCCCAGATGCCAACCGGATGGAGCTCCATTCCCCTCCCTCGGCCTGACCATCCAACCCAGCACAGAGTGCCCCTGTCCAAGCCATGGGCCACCAGCTTTTCCAGGAGCATCTTGAGATAGTGTCAAAGGCCTTCACCTACCTAGGGCTGATCCTGGAGCTCCACAGTGGCAGAGACACTCTTGGCACTGCTCACGGGCCACAAGATGCTCCTCAGTCCTGCCCTGCCCCTCCACCCCACTCCTTGGAGGCCACACAACTCTACCTTCAATCCTCTATCTCTACCACCTCTTTGTTCCAGAGAACTCAATGGTGACCTACTTGGCAGATAAAGGAGGGCTTACCAAGACCAGCATCAGATAAAAGCAGTTAAATAGTTAATAAAAGCAGTTAAATAGTTAATAACAGCAGTTAAATAACTGATAAAAGCAGTTAAATAAGTAATAGAACAATCTTGGGTGAATGCCAATTGTCAATACCCTTCAGAGAAAAATCTTTTCATGGACTGCAGAAGAATAATCTGCCTCCAGATCCTCCTGATGCTTCAAAGTTCAACACCACATCTGCTTCAGAGGTAGCAATTTCATGTTTCCAGGGGTTTAAAATACCTTTGGTGATGTAATTCTGCCTATATTTTTTCTAAAAAAGCAGAAAGATCAAAGAAGTCTTATTTGGCATGACATTTGGGAACTCTCTCATTTTTGCACTGAGATATTGTGAGTGGAAATGGGGGTGCCACCAGAGTTCCTCTTTCCTCTTCTCTGACCACCAACTCCATACAGACTGAGAACTGTCCCCACCAGAGGTACCTCCAGCACAAGGGACTGGACAGAGGTAGGATTTGCAGCCAGGAGTTTCACTTACATTAGAGGCAGATGGAGCTCTCAGAGGTTTTATGTGGTAGGTTTTGCCAGAAATGCAGAGAGTTAAAAGTTGTGAGCCTTTTGAACCAGGAAAATGAAGCCAAAAGTGTCCTGAGAAAACAGGACAGAGAGGGAGACCTTCTGTACTGTAAAACCAGAAGAGCAAACTCAAAATTCACAGAAGGCCACAGCTACCTCTGATATCTGTGAGAGCATTTGAGCTGTTCCTCTAGTCAGAATGATCCTCCAGAAATATTAAAACCTGAGCAATTTTAGGAACAGCAAAAGAAGCAAACGGGTAAGGTGAAAACAACCAACCACACGATGGAAGAATTCACTAACAAAATGCCATTTTAATAAGCTTTTTTTTTTTTTACAGGGAATCCACCTATACAATCTAGAAAAATAAACACCACAGAGACTTTCTGCAGCTTTCAGTACAGTGATGCAATCACACTCCAGCTTTTGACTCAAGAGGAATTTCACATGGGAATGCAAAACATCGTTCTTGGAGAAAAGTCAGTCCCTCTTAAAGTACTAAAATATAATAAAAACAGTCATATAAAAATCTGCTGCAAAAGCACTGCCCTTTATTCAGCTGCACAGGAGACTGATGGCAGGTGGCTCTGTCCTGCAGGGACCAGCTCAGAAGGGAGGAGGAACCTCCAGGGCCGATTTCCTTGGCGTCCCCATCACTTTTTCATGCTCCTCTGACGAGGTGAGCCTGGCACTTGTCCTAAATTCAGGAAAACCCCAAAAGAACATTAGGAAACTGCTCGTGTGATGGAGCAAGAGGGTGCAGTTAGCAGCATGTCATCTCCTCAACACACTTCATGTGAGCTACAAATGAAAGCAATCCCCCTTTTTCAGGAGCCACTTGGGAGCCATCCCAAACAGGATCTGAAGGCCTGCACATCTGCCCAAGCAAAGCTCCACTCACTGGGCCCAGTGCTCCACCACAGGCCTGCTTCACCCAGTGACAGCTTGACTTTTTGCCACTGGGTGGATGTCCTGAAGTTCCTCAGGAGCTGGGAGATGCTTTGGCTCACAGCTCTGCTCTGAAGGTTGCCATGTCACCCTGTAACGCCCGATATCACCGTCCTGCTAACGGGGAAACGACAGACATCACAGGCACCTTCCACAGGGTTTCTCTTCATGGTGTCCCAGTTGTGGAATTCTTACTCCACGCTCAAAATGGAGCAAAATGCCTCACTTCCATGAAGGTTTCAAGTCTTAACATTTATTTAGCTATCTGTATCTGCCCTACAGCTGCAGGATTTGGGGGGAAGAAAAACTCCAACCCCTAAAAAGTCATGGTAATAAAGTTTTGAGGCGAAGCCCTCTGAGAACAATATTGAAGCTCCCAAATTGTTCCTGTGGAACAGGCCGTGGACTCCCCATCCCTGGTAGGGTCCAAGGCCAGGCTGGACAGGGCTTGGAGCAACTTGGGCTGGTGAAAGGTGTCCCTGCTCGTGGCAGGGGGTGGGATGGGATGAGCTTTAAGGTCCCTTCCAATCCAAACCATTTTATATGGATGTCACTGCAGCTGTTGACTCCAGTGATAAATCTGAGCAAAGGCTGAAGGACAATTGCCAGAGACAAGTCTACCTGGGAACCAGAAGGTGATGATGGTTCTGCTCAGGCAAAGGAAAATGTAAGGTGTCTATATGCAGTGTGGGAAGGAATCCAAACACTCCTCACATCCCCTCAGTGCCACAGCCAAATTTCTCCCTGGTCATCTTTCCAGCTTTTGGCTGCAGTGTAGAAATGAGGTGGAAGTGCTCTAAACAGCAAAGCTGAGGGCT
Organism: Formicarius rufipectus; assembly: GCA_013399695.1. Classification (NCBI taxonomy): domain Eukaryota; kingdom Metazoa; phylum Chordata; class Aves; order Passeriformes; family Formicariidae; genus Formicarius; species Formicarius rufipectus. The sequence continues at coordinate 85,618 of VXAU01004609.1, read as the reverse complement.
GCTGCAATCCTCTGGGGACTCTTTGATGGAGGTCATGGCTGCATTTCACAGCCTCCAGATCTGTTTCTGTAATCTGGTATAGCACATCAGGAGGTGATACATGAGGGAAGCATTGCAGTGTGTGCTGCAGAGAAAGACCTGCTCAGCTATTACAACAGCTCTCTTTGATTTTAAAGCAAATTAACCCCCATATTAAGCTTCATTTCAACTGCAACACTTGCTTATTTGGACTTGGAAACGGGAGCAGGGACAGAAATCATGTTCAGTCATTCAGCCTCGTCCCTAAAGAATTTCATTGTGAGCTTATTTTGAGAAGTGCCACACTTGGACTAGTCGTAGAGATGATTCACAAAAAGGTTTCCTTTCAGAGACTTACTCAGTTGTGTCCCCCCCACTGTCCTAGTTATGGGTAGCCAGGCCCAGTTTGGCACTGGGTGGGTGTGTGTTCTAAACCCTTTATGTCATTTTTTTCTCATGAGCTGCTCACCATGGACCATTGGCAGCAGCTGCCCAGGGCACACCCCACCCCTCAGGGCACAGGGGGCTGTTTAGGAACTTCTGTGGGATAAGGAAGTGTTCCTGTCTTCACACTTAGGACTCAGGTGTGAGAACTCTCCTCAGGGAGCCACCAGCACCTTCACACCCACCTGAGGGGTCATGTGTGCTCAGGGGCCAGCAGGGATGACAAAAAGATGCCAGGATTGACCTCACAGAGGAAATCATCCCTTGGGAAACTCCCCACCCTGTGGGAGGGACTGGGCGTTCCCATCTGAGCCCAAGCACAGATAAGTTGGGGTTTTGGGACTGGGATCTCTCATCAGATCCAGAGGAGGAGCAGAGCCTCACCAGGACTGGCACTGCCACCAGACTGCAACCATCATTGTCACCAGCAGGTTTCTGCCTTTGTCCTTACACTGAACTCAGGGGGCCCCCGTGGTGCTCAGCACAAGGGTTGGTGAGCTCTATCCTGCTCGTGCCCCACTGGGCTGGGCTGTACCTCTGTTTTTGTGGCACAAATGGATTTCCCTTCTGTCTCAGTGTATTTTGTGATCTTTTATTAATTTGTTCTTCTGACTTGCAATCCCATTCTGAGTTGGATTCATTTCTCCTCCTGGTTTAACTCTAAACCCGCACAGCCGGTAATGATAATTCATTAAAATGATGCTCTTTACGGGCAGTAGGCACAAAGAACCATCAAAAAAAGCACTCCAGCCTTGTGGGGGCTGTGAGGGGCAGGAAGGTGGTTCCTACCTGGGTGCATCCCCCCCAGTCTCTGCTGGATGACCTCTAGGCGATGGATGTACTCTGTGAGCGATCGTTCGGGGTCGTTCGGCACCACAAGGGACTTGTCTGAGGCTGAACTCGAGGGCGGATGCAATCTTAAAAGGAAAACAAAGTATTTTCTTCTCATGTATCTTGCTGAATTTTAGTAGAAGGGGGGTGGTTATCCAGGGTGGTCTCTGTTGGAAGCTGCCAGAAGCTTCCCCTGTGCTGTGGAGCCAAGGACAGCCAGGGCCAGGAGGGACCTCCTGCTGGTGGCCAAAGGGGAGCCAATGAAGAATCCCAGTCCCAGCTCTGGGATCACAGAGGGAAGAATTTGGGAATGTGGGGCAGTTGGGAATTGCAGCCATGGGATAACAACGCAGAGCCCAAGGTGGGAGCAGGAGGAGGAGAAGGAGGGAGCCCACGCTGGAGCAGGGGGGGAAGGACTGAAAGCTGTGCCCCCCCTGCAGCCCCTGGAGATCCCTCGGGGGGCACAGACCTCCCTGCAGCCCATGGGGTGACCCCCAGGACAAGAGCAATGGCAGAACCAACAACTGCAAACCCCCATTCCCTGCTCCCTGGAACTGCTGGGAAGAGGGAGGAGTGGGAGGAGAAAGATGTTCTTAAGACTGATTTCTTACTTTTTAGTGTTAGTTCTTCTCTTGTCAGTAATAAATTTCAGTATTTAGCCACCCTGAGTTTGCTTTGCCATTATCTCTCAGCTGTTTTTTTTTTCTTTTCTCCCTTTCCTTTCCCTCTGGGGCAGGGAGGGGCCTGGAGGTTTGGATGGACTCCGGGTGAAAACCCCCACATCATGCTACACACTCCAACACACACAGCAAAGTGACATTTGAGGAGGCAGGAATTCTGGGCAGAACAAACTGGAACACTAAGCACCACCACCAAAGAGTCACATACACAACATTGACCGGGCAGCTTTGTGTGCAGGGGAGTCCAAAGAAAGGATGCTTTGGGAAAAGCTGGAGCACCTCGAGATCTTTCTGATCCACAACACAAAAAGGCCCTTGGATAAGAGAGATGGAGTCAGAGGGGAGTCCCAAAGTGAGACAAAGCCCTCTGCACAGAGGGACTGAGGATCTGCATCCAGCTGTGCATGCTCCTGACCAGCAGGCAAAACACTGTCTTGAAGGCCAAGGCTGAAGAAGGGGCCCCTTCAAATGGGCCTTCCTTCTGGGCATCAAAACCCCTTCCAAATATTAGCAGAAACAAGGGACCCTCTGTGCAAACACACTGCTACTTGTAGGCTGGATTTATTCCTTGTCCTTGCACCCTTCCATGAGCAGGAGGCAGCTCCCTCCCAGCCAGCCCTTCCTTCTGGACAGCTTTGCCAGGGCCCAGGGGCAGCAACAGGCATTGCTCAGCCTACCTTGGATGCACATCAGACCTGAGCTACCACTGAGCCAGGCATGCTGAGCATCACTCAGGGCTGCTCTTTATTAATATCCTGTTGCATTCCACAGGGGTGACTTTTCTTGGCAGGGCTGCTAGACCCAGACACGTGTCATGACAGAGGAACAGGGTGGGGCAGGGTAAAGTCTTTTGGGAAATGCTTGCGGGGCTTGAACTCTCCGAGATGTTTTGCTGAATTCCATGTAAACCAGAGCACTACCTGGCTGTCATGACAAGCACTGCCTGACCCCCAAGTCAGTCAGCAATATTAAAAAATACTACACAAATCTGGAGCATCTCCTGTCTTTGCATATCCCTGGATCACCACAGCTACTCACTTGCTGCTATTTTTTTTTCCCCATTTTGAAGACAATTCTTGCCTGCTCGTCGAAGACTCTCCTTCAGACAGGAGGTTTAGAAACAAACAACACATCCCAAGCTGATGGGCCTGAGACCAGCTACCTCCCATGTCAGCTCCTGCAAGGGCCACAAGAATTACACCCCAAAGCATCCTAACAGAATCTGGGACTTCTGTCCTCCCTCCAAATTAAATTAGACAACACCATTAGGAACATCCCCAGCCCAAGAACATCACACGTGACGCTCAAACCAGACAAGAAGTCTTATCCCTCCTGCCCCGTCCTCAACGAAACAAACCCATTTCCAAGATCCAGAGAAAACAAATTCCTCTTCTTCTTCCAAGCATCTCCTTCCAACCAGTGGCTCCACTGCCATGGCAGGCTGTCCCTGGGGGGCCTGACCCCAGGCAGGGGCTGCAGACTGACCTGCTGTGGGGGCGGGAGAGGCTCCCCAGTCTGGCGGTGCTGGTTCTGTGGCACAGCCCCAGGTCCCTGTCCCGGGTGGGGGGAGAGCTGCTGGGCACTGCTGGGGGCTGCTGCTCCTTCAGAACATCTGTCCTGGCACCAGAGGCTGTGGGGAACAGGAAAGGGTGCAGAGACAGATCCAATAAACCCACCAGAATGTAGTTAAAGTTTGGGGTTTGAGTGCACTTTCTACATCAAGTTGCTTTTTTGATTTGGTGTGGGTTTGGTTTTTTTTGGTTGGTTTGTTTTTCACCCAGATTGAAGAGAGGACCTATTTTGTAGTGAGGTTTTGGGAAGTTCAGCATTTGAGGATTTCCTAGGAATCACACCACAGTGGGCTTAGGTAGGAAGCTGGTGTTTATTTTTAGGTTAGTATTTCCAGCAACTTAGAAACAGTGAACATTATTTAGTATCCAGTAATGCAAAATGCACTATGTCATCTGAATTTTGTTCAGTGTTGAAAAGGCTCAAGTAATGGAATGTTACATTAAGGGACACAGTTCCACAGTACTGAGGGCTGCATGAAGAGATTTGTTGAAATTCTTACAAAGACACCCATAAGTAACTCAAAGGAACAGCCAAGTGTTCCCCATTCCAATCCCAAAATCCCATCCCAAAATCCCATTCCATCCCATCCCTAAATCCCATTCCATCCCAAAAATCCCATCCCACCCCATTCCATCCCATCCAAACCCATCCCTAAATCCCATCCCATTCCATTTCATCCAATCCCAAAATCCCATCCCTTTCCTAAATCCCATCCCTAAATCCCTTCCCTAAATCCCATCCCATCCCATCCAAACCCATCCCTAAATCCCATCCCATCCCAAAATCCCTTCCCTAAATCCCACCCCATCCCTAAATCCCATTCCTGGGTCCTTCCTCACCTGCATCAGACCATCAGACCACAGATGGACAATGGCAAAATTAACAGATGTTGCCACTTTCAAATGAAGAGAAATCACAAGGACAACAATGTCCCTCCCTGCCCAAACACTTCCCTGTGTTATTACCTCCTGTGCTGGGTGAGATGCTTTCACCCTGGGCGCTCTTCCTGCCCACTTTGTTCCACTTCTTCACCAAAAACTTTAACCTGGGTAAGAAAACAAAGTCGTGCAAACATTAAAAATAAGCTAAAATACACGAAAGGTTAATCTGAAGTTATTTGTTGGTGTGGAACATCCTTAACAACCTAAATGACAATCCTTCTGGGATGATGGGAGAATTCTTCAGCTGCACCCTTTGCAGTGCTGGCTTTTACCCTGCAAAGATCCTTGACCTGCTGCAAGGGCTTGCTTGTTTTGCCTGTGCTCCTCCATCCACTCTGCCCCCGATCTCCAGAGAGCTCCAGAGAGCTCTGGGGCAGCTCTTCCTACCTGAGAGGAGTTTGGAGCTCACTGCTGATCCTGCTGTTGTTATGGCATTCATGTCAAAGACACTGTGCCATCTCCAGAAAGACTCCTGCTAGTAATCATTTTTACTGGACAAGAAAATCACTCAGAAATAACCACCTATTACATTTCAAACTACTTTTTTTTTCCCATTAAATGGACTTAAAAGCCATTAGGAGGTGGCATATTGTCCCCCACACAGCCAACAAAACCCATTTGACAGTGACAGGGAATGACAGACTTGTGCCCAAGCAAACACAGGCTACTGAATTCCAGAGAGAACCACTCCTGATACATCATGTTCTGATACAAGAGACCAAGGAGGTCACCTATGGAAGGACTTCAGTTTGCACTGGCTGGCCACTGGTCCCAAAATACACTGCAGATGGGTATCTCTAAGGACAGAAGCAGCTTTTGCATAGAATTATGGAATGGTTTGAGCTGGAAGGGAACTTTAAAGATCATGTCATTTCATGTCCTGCCATGGGGAGGGACACCTCCCACCAGCCCAGGTTGCTCCAAGTCCCTGCCCTTGGACACTTCCAGGGATGGGGCAGCCACAGCTCCTCTGCCCAACCTGTGCCAGGGCCTGCCCACCCTCACATTGAAGAATTTCCCCCCACTATCCAACCTAAACCTACCCTTTTTCAGCTTAAAGACATTTCTTACCCATCTTTAGCCTCTTTTCAAACTCAGCCACCCAGTCACATCTGATCCAGCCCCAGAGGCTGCTTTTCCTTAAAAATGAATTCCAGACAAGCAAGAGAAACTGCCACCTTTCTAAACCCCCATGGGCAGCAGCAGGTGGGAGAGGCAGGGGGTGCTGTGGCCTCACCTGGACACGGCGATGACGGCCCTGACCGCACACCTGAACCTGCTGACGGGTCGCGCCCCCGGGCGCTGCAGGTGGGCAGGGGACGGCTGCACCCCCATGCGGGCAATGAGGGACAGGGTCGCCTGCTCACAGTCCTGAAAGCCACCCAGGAGCAGCAAGAGGTATTTCTTCTGGTACACCAGAGCCTTCCTGAAGCTCTCTGCTCGAATGTACTTCCTGTACAATCTCTGCAGCTGCGGAAGGAAAATGAAACAATGTCCGATTTTTGTTGCGCTGCTGCCGCAAAAATGAGGCCACAAAACGAGCTGCCTTCAGACCACACATCCAGGCAGAGGACTCAGGGGCAGCTGAGACAACTCTCTACTCTCTTGGTTACAGTGGCCAGGACCAGGTGGGCACTGGGTGGGTGTAAGCAAAACTGAGTATTCCACACCCTCAATGTCATTTCTCATGAGCTGCTCACCGTGGACCATTGGCAGCAGCTGCCCAGGGCACACCCGGCCCCTCAGGGCACAGAGGGGTGTTTGGGAACTTCTGTGGGATGAGGAAGTGTTCCTGTCTTCACATCTATGACTCAGGTGTGAGAACTCCCCACAGGAGAGCCACCAGCACCTTCACACCCACCTGAGGGGTCATGTCTGCTCAGGGGCCATCAGGGATGACAAAAATATGCCAGGATTGACCTCACAGAGTAAATCACCCCTTGGGAGACTCCCCACCCTGGGGGAGGGACTGGGAATTCCCATCTGAGTCCATGCAGGAATAAGTTTGTGGTTTGGGGACTGGGATCTCTGGTCAGATCCAGAGGAGGAGCAGAGCCTCACCAGGACTGGCACTGCCACCAGACTGCAACCATCATTGTCACCAGCAGGTTCCTTCCTTTCTTCTTATTCTGCACTCAGGTGCCCCACGTGGTGCTCAGCACAGGGGTTGGTGAGCTCCATCCTGCTTGTGCCCCACTGGACTGGCCTGCACAGCTGGTTTTGGGAGTCAAATGGATTTTCCTTCTGTCTCAGTGTATTTTGTGATCTTTTTTATTAAACCGTTCTTCTGCCTTGCAATCCCATTCTGATTTGGATTTGTTTCCCCTGCCAGTTTAACTCTAAACCTGCACACCCAGTAATGATAATTCATTAAAATGATGCTTGAGGATCATCCCCTGACTCACAGAGGGAATCACCCACTGGGAGACTCCTGCCCTGGGGTTGGTGCTGCCCATTCCCCCCTGAACCTGAGCACAGATGCTCTTGGGCTTTGGGGACTTGTGGGGGCACTGGTGGGATCCAGAGGAGGAGCAGACCCTCAGCAGGACTGGGGCTGCCACTCTCGACCAGACTGTGACCATCATCCTCCCCAGCAGGATGGGGGACACACCCCGTGGTGCTCAGCACAGGGGCTGGTGAGCTCCATCCTGTTCACGCCCCAGGGGACTGGTTTAGACATCTGTTTTGGTGGGTCAAACCCACTTTTTTTTCACTGTATCATTTATTGTGATCTTTTTATTAAATTGTAAGTCTGACTTGTAATCTCTTTGTGAGTTGGGTTCATTCCTCCTGCTGGTTCACCTTTAAACCAGCACATGCACACAGCTAAAAAACCACTCAGTTTGGAGTGTCAGACTTCCTTGAATCTCCTGAATGCTTTCAAGCAAAACTCACACACTTAAAACTCTGCAACAGCTTAACTCTTTAACAAAGAAAATTAAATCTGTTAAAGAATAATTTTAGCCAGAAAGCACGTGGAGAGAGATGCCTATCAGACTTGGTTACAATCAAATGGGTCAGAAGAATAAAAAGTATTTAAGATCAGTGGGGCAGGGATTAAAAATAATGGGTGTTTTCTATATCCATGCTTAGACAAGAAATCCAAGTCCCCCTCTCATTTAAGAGTAGAAAGAAATTCCAAAAATTCAGGTTACTTTTGGTTCAAGTTCCTGGAAGTTCAGGTTCCAAAGGACCTTCTCTGACGAGGTACATGTGGGGAAAATTTCTAATTTAAAGTAACATAAAAACCTCTTCATCTATAAATCCACCTTTTAAAGCAGCAACTGAAGGCTACAGCAGTGAGTGAAAGATAAATGCCATAATCTGACAGATCCTTTTATCCTCAGCAAGTCGGGTGGAAAGGACAGCTCCAGCCTTTGGCCCTGCTGGCTTCTCCACCCTCCAGAAAGGCTCTCTGCTGGCCATCCCCACCCTTTTACCTTAGGATGGGAAGTCTCTCCCACTGGCCTGTTTTCAGTTTCAGCATTGGCTTTAGCCAGCTGGGCCTCAGCCTCTCTCAGAGCGTCCTGCAGCACCCGCCTCTCTCGCTGCCAAGCCTCTCTTTCCAGCTCCAGAACAGAGTCAGCATCACCTCGAGATCTCACCTAGAACAGAACCCAAAAGGGAGTGAGCCAGGACAGGTTTTGCACTTGACTTCCACAGTCAAACACCTCAAACTGAGTAAAACCCGACTTTATGATGAATTAAAATATCAAAATAATAAGACTGAGACTCAGTGATGGCGTTCAGGTGTTCAACAGTGTCCTGGTTATGGCAGCCAGGCCCAGGTTGGCACTGGGTGGGTGTGTGTTCTAAACCCTCTGTGGCATTTTTCTCATGAGCTGCTC
>VXAU01004609.1:61593-77141 GCA_013399695.1 Formicarius rufipectus | reverse complement strand
TGAACTCAGGTGCCCCACGTGGTGCTCAGCACAGGGGTTGGTGAGCTCCATCCTGCTCGTGCTCCCCTGGGCTGGGCTGTACATCTGGTTTTGGGAGTCAAATGGATTTTCCTTCTGTCTCAGTGTATTTTGTGATCTTTTTTATTAAATTGTTCTTCTGCCTTGCAATCCCATTCTGAGTTGGATTCATTTCTCCTGCTGGTTTAACTCTAAACCAGCACAAACAGCACGGGGGGAAACTGAAGTGCGTGAGAAACCCTTCTGAAGAAGTAAGGAATTTTTGTTTATCAAGCTTTTCTCTGATCAGCCCTTACAGGAACCCCATTCCCTTTAATAACAGCCTCCAGAACCTTTTGGAATGGAAACAAATTATCTGACTTTCCTCTACATCCACGGGCAGCCCAGGAGTTGTGGAGAAAGATGTCTGTGCACATGCAAAAACAAGCTGTACACACAACAAAGCCAAGCTGTGAAGCATCTACAGAAGTAAATTCTAAAAAAAATCACATTTAATTCTGAGAAACTGTTGCCCAGAGATGCCCCTGAATCCCTGGAAGTGTCCAAGGTTGGAAGGGGATTGGAGCAACCTGGGCTGGTGGAAGGTGTCCCTGCCCATGGCAGGGGGTGGGGTGGGATGGTCTTTGAGGTCTCTCCCAATCCAAACCATGCTGGGATTCTGTGAAATTGAGTTTTGTCATAAGTCCTCATGAGACCCAGAGCCTCCAGCTCTTTTTGCAAGCTCTGCCTTCATAACCCTCTTTGTATCAGCTGCAAATGGACTGGTCAACAGATACCTCAGTGTGTGGTGCAGCAGATCATAAAGGAAATAGAAGTAACTTTTTAGGGTAATGTTTTATCCCTTGAAATAAAAAATCTATAGATCGGAGAAGCCAATACACACAACTGAGCCCAGTTTCTCAGAGAACAACCTTGTTAGCCTGGAATATCTCAAGGGGTTTTATGTGATTCATCTTCGCACTGGATTTCTACTGCCCTGTTTGGCATCTGAGTGACCAGACAACTCCATATTCACGTTGGCACAGGTCCCCTGTCCACTGTTCATTCCTTAATTTATCACAACTCCAGGAGGTAACAGCAGTGAATTCCTTTGGGCTCCAGAGCATGTGGTGCAGTACCTTAAAGGAAGGAGGAATTCAGGGAGGGGACTGAAGGAAAAGGTGATTCTGAGGGGGATGGAAATCAAAGCCTGAAAAGAGAGCAGAGAGGTCTGTGGGTGCCAAGGTGACAGAAGGAAAATATTAACTGTATTTTGGAAGCAGGTGGACACAGGGAGAGCTGCAACATGCCCAGGCAGCTTGTCACACATCAGACTCCTGTTCCAAGAGCACAGGAGAGCAGAAGCTACAAAAGCCCTCTGCTCTATCAGACCCTCCATAACTCCTCCTCAAAGTTGTGCTTTCTGGAAATCAGGCAGGTGAGAGAACAGAGAATCCAGCAGCAGCCAAAGACTGGTAGCCTTAAATCCCACAATTTTGGCTGAAATGTCACTGAAGATCTCTGTCTATTGTGAGACAAAGACATAAAAGTGCAAAGCTACCTGAGGAATCTGATGGAACCCAAAAGTTTTGTGTTTGGTGTCCCCAGACCTCAGCTCGGTCTTGGACAGTCGCTGGGCTCGTGTCAAATATTGGCAACTCTACAATCATCAGTCAGAACAACCCTCCTGAGATGCCAAATGAAACTCCTGGACTTCCTTGAGAAGTACTGGGCATTTGGGTGGGAAACAACTGCCTGTGGATGCAGAGAGAAGCTGCAGCCACACACCCCAGGGCTTGGGATCCTTGGGTGTGTTACACAGCTAGGAAAAAAATGCTGGCAGAAGCAGACTCTTCCATACATCAAAACAGCAAGATATTAAAACATGTTCATAGGAAGTAGTTTGAGTACCATCACCAAGGCAGAAAAAGAACTTTCCTCAGAATATTTATCAAAAAAGGAAAGGGAGGGAGGAAAACCAATCAATCAATGAATTTACCTGCGTGCTGCAATCCAAAGAGCACGGAACAATTCAGTGCTGATCAACAAATGCATGTTATTTTTCCTTACCTGAGATGCAGGAGGAGATGATAAATCTGCTTTTAGCTCCTTCAAGGTCTGCAGCAAAGAGGCTACAGCTTCGTCATTGGATGCAGACCAGTCGTGAACTGTTCTGTGAAACAGAAACACCCTGATCAGTATCAGGCTGCTTTGTAAGGATGTCAAAGCACCTCTGAGTCCTCCTCCCTGCTCGATGACCTTCAGGCTCTGAGGCTTTACTGAGGCACTCATCACACCAACTACTAGGAATACACAGGGACATTAGCAAGCTCTGTTAATTTTTAGGAATTCAACGAGCCCAGGATGGAAAGGAAACAGCAACTCACTTATCCAGGGTTTTATAGATGAACTCGTTGAGGTGCACAGCTACAAAGAGCAGCTGCTGCCTTATCTTCTCCAGCTGCTGCTGCTGCTGGAAATGGGGCTTTTCAGTTCCTTTGGTCACAGCCTGCCTGGCATTCCCATCTTTATTTGAGGTCCCCAACAGCTCCTGCTGATGCTTGGGAGGTGGAGGATTTCTCTCTCTTTCTTCTAGTGCTGCCAGGATCTCCTGCAGCTCTTTAATTCTTTGTTCATCCCTCTGGTGCTGCCGTTCCAAGTTGTGCTGTTTGGACAGAGGAAGTGCCAGTTAATTGCATCTCCTGCACACACACACACAGACATCTCCATCCCCATCCACACACAAGTGCCATCACACCCAGATGGCACATCCATCTGGGTGCTCCTTAACTCACAGGTCACTCCTGGGGAAGGGCTTAGGGCACTGCCTCTGTCTGGGGCAACCAGGAAGCCACTTAATGGCCCTGCAGTGGCATCATCTCCATTCATCTCCAGATGTGGTGACTGACAAGCCCCCACAGAGCCTGCAAAGCCCCCTCCTCTATTCCAAGTGAAAGAGCTGAGAAACAAGGAGGGTGAAATCAAAACTGTCTCAAGTCATGACCAGGAGCCCAGTTCAAGAGAAGGGCAATGACATGAAACCCAGTTTGGTTCCATCCTGCATTTCACCCAGATTCTCCTCCAGCTGTGATTAACCAGCAATTCCCAGCATAGGCAAAGTTGTAAAGATCAACCTCTGTTAACAACAAACCCAGACACAACCCCCTGAAACAGCTCCACCTGAGACATGCAGGAGAAGAGCTCATCCAACGTGTTTCTCAGAAGGCTTTGCTCAACAGAAGGAAACATTTCAATTAAAGCCCACCATCCACAGGGGCAAACCCCAGGGAATGGCTGTTCCAGTGCAAGGCAAGACTCACAGGGACATTCTTACCATTCTCTCCTGATCTCTCTGCCAGTCCTTCTGTCTCTCCAGCTCTGTCTGTTGCTGCTGTCTCCCCTCTCCCTCCCTCTCCTCTTTCTTGGTCTTCTCTTGCTCCTTCAGCATCGTGACGAGCGACTGCAGCTGCTCCAAGTCAGCTCTCAGCTTGGCCTCCCTCTCCTTCTGGATCTCCAGGGAATGGATCACCTCCTGCTTCTGAGCCTGAAGAGCCTCCAGAGTGCCTCTCAGGTTGTCATTGACCTCCCTCTCTTGGATCTCCAGGGAATGGATCACCTCCTGCTTCTGAGCCTGGAGAGCCTCCAGCGTGGCTTGCAGTTGGTCATTGACCTCCCTCTCCTTCTGGGCCTCCAGGGAATGGATCACCTCCTGCTTCTGAGCCTGAAGAGCCTCTAGTGTGGCTCGCAGTTGGTCATTGACCTCCCTCTCCTTCTGGGCCTCCAGGGAATGGATCACCTCCTGCTTCTGAGCCTGGAGAGCCTCCAGCGTGGCTCGCAGTTGGTCATTGACCTCCCTCTCCTTCTGGGCCTCCTGGCAGCACATCTGCACCTGGACCTCCAGCTGCCTCTTGGCCTGCAGGGCCTCCTGGTGCCTCTTCTCCAGCAGAGCAGCCATCTCCACGGTGCGGGCCCTCTCCTCCTCCAGCTGGGCTTGCAGTTCCCGGACCAAGGCGCGTTCCAGCAGCGCCTCCCCGTGCTGGCAGGGGGCTCCTTCCTTCACCCTCCCGCTCAGCCGCTCCGTCACCACACGCTCATGGGCCAAGGAGTCCAGGAGCTCCAAGGAGCGGCTCTTCTCGGCATCCAGGGCCTTCTGCAGCTCCCCCAGCTTGGAGTGCTCCTGGGAGAGCAGGGCCGAGCAGCGGGACTGCTCGATCTGCAGCTCCTGCCGCAGGTTGTCGCTCACCGTCCGCTCGTGCTCCAGGGACACCGCCAGCCGGCGGGTCTGCACCACCTGCAGCTCCAGGGCAGCCTGCAGCTCCTGGGGACATGGGGGGACAGGGCAGTGAGATCCCACGGCAGGGCAGGGAGATCCCAACACATGGCAATGAGATCCCAGAGAAGGGCAGTGACATTCCAACACATGGCAGGGAGATCCCAGAGTATGGTGGGGGGGGGAGATCCCAGAGCATGGGGGGGGAGATTCCAGAGCAGGGCAGTGACATCTCAACACATGGCAATGAGATCCCAGCACAAGGAGAGGAGAATATGGCAATGATATTCCAGAACATGGCCATGATATTCCAGAACATGGCCATGATATTCCAGAACAGGGGGGAGAACAAGGCCATGATATTCCAGCACATGGCAATGCTATTCCAGCACAGGGGGCTGCCATCCTGCAACTTTCAAGCTCTTCTACCCAGGGAGATATTCGAGGCTTAACTCGAGGAGTGCAGTTCTTGAAAAGTTTAATTGGGAGGCACAAGTGACAGGAAAATGCTTGTTGGCAACCTGGGCCAAGTGACAAGCCCAAAGCCTGTCATGGTAATGTGTTTGCTGCTACATTAGCAAGTCCCTCATTAGGAAATGACTATTCTTTAAATCACTCAGTCCTGCCAATAAGTGGCATCTGAAAGAGCAATAACCCATGTTGTTTAAAAATAAAAAAAACCTCAGGATTTTGCAGTCCATCTCTTTAAAGAATACAGGAGAGACTGATAATAAAAAAAAAAAAAAATCACAGATTTGTTTGGGTTGGAAGGAACCTTCAAGACCATCTCGTTCCAACCCCCTGCCGTGGGCAGGGACACCTTCCACCAGCCCAGGTTGCTCCAAGCCTCATCCAGCCTGCCCTTGGGCACTTCCAGGGATCCAGGGGCAGCCACAGCTTCTCTGCCCAACCTGTGCCAGGGCCTGCCCACCCTCTCAGGGAAGAATTTCTTCCTCATACCTGATCTAAATCTGCCCCTCCTTGAGTTTAAAATCCATCCCTGGGCCCGTTTTGGGGAGCAGCCTCTCTTCAGATGAAAGGCAGGGACTGAAGGGGCAGTCCCAGGGCAGGGCCAGACAGTCAGAGCTGGCACTGCTGTCCTGGTGGGGGGGGGGTTTACCTTCACCCTGTCCCTTTCCCTCCTCTCCTGTCACCTCCTAGAAAGCCAGGTCAGATACCAAGTGGCAACAGCCCATTCCATAATGGGCCTTCAAGGGATGATGATGTGTGAAAGCCAGACCAGGCTGCTGCTCAGCTGTCCCCGGGGCAATGGACTTGTCTCCTGGCCTTGGCTACCCTGGTCTCTGCCCTCCCTGCAGGAGCAGGTCTCTGAAAAGGTGGAGGATGTCAGCAGCAGCAACAGAAACCCCAACAAAAGCCACCCACAAATCTAAACAACCATCAGGAAGGTGGTGGGAGAAGCCCAGGCTACAAAGAAATAGAATTCAAAGAAACAGAATTGTGTTTCCTCACTTAGGGCATTTAATTATAATTATCTCTAGTTCTCTGATAGAGATTAGTTTTGGGGTTTAAAAAAATGTATTTATCTTAAATGTTCTTCCTTTCCCAGTCCCTGTAGGCTTTTTGCAAGCACTGAGTCATTGCTACCACAGACTCAAAGAAAAAGCTGTTCACTTGCTTTCTGTTCCATTTAGAAGGGAACCAGCCTCTGGTTCACCTCCAAAAATCCATGTTCTGTTGGAGAGGCTCCACTTGCTCCCTGCCAAGCCTGTGTATCAGTGGGGGGGTTTCTTTATAATCTCAGGGATTATTCACCTCATGGTAAATTTGCTCTGGAATTAAGGCTGCAATTACACAGTTGTAGAATCCAACTGTGCCTGCTCAGCAGGGGAAAAGAGAAAGGGGAAACCACTCAGATTTGGGGAGGGGGGAAAAAGGATGCAATTTTGGGTTCTTTCTGCCCGGGCAATTAATGAAGGTGACTGGAAGCTTTAATTCTGGGAGGAAAACCTGCTATGCACATTCAGAAGAGGTTTTCAGGGAAGAATAAACAAAAACCCCACACAATAACCTGCTGGTTAACGTCATGCCCCAAGGGGACAGGGCGTTACCTCCACGGCCTTTGTCTTCTCCTCCTCTGCTCTCCTCAGCTGACGCTGCTGTTCCTCAAACCAACCCCGCAGCTCTGACCCCTTCAGCTGCTCAGCCTGCAGCTCCTCCAGCGCCGCTGCCAAATCCTTCCCTTTCTTTTCCAGCTCACAACTGCAAAGTTCAAAACGACATTTAGATGTTCAGAACAAAACAGCCACCACCAGTGAGATATTTTGGGGTGTTTTCTCCCAGCTGGTCTGCTGATTTGCTTCTTTAAGGTGACCTCTGCTCCTTCTAAAGAGGGGCAGTTTGCAAGTCACAGCTGTTTAGCATCCAAAATCATTTTACTTCCCTGCAAGCCAAGCCAGAAGAATTGCTCTCTTTAGTAACAATTGAGAGATAGGGAGAAGTTCTTTGTCCTGGCAGAGCAAAGCAGACCCAGAATGACAGGAGTCAGTAAAGAAAACATCTCTCTAAAAAGATGGAGGTTGGTTCTCCCCACTGTGTTTCCAAGTTCTAAGCCATTTGTGGGTCCAATTAGCATAAAGCTCTCTCAGACCTGCCGGTAAATCGAATAAATGAATAAATCTACTCACTGGGACTGATTTACTTCCCTCTGAAGCTGTTCCAGGGATTTCTGCAGCCTCTCATTCTCCTGCCTGCTTTCATCAAGAGCTGATTTCAGGGTTGTTTTCTCTTGAGCCAGAAGATCCCGTGTTTCAGAGGCCCTTTTCTGCTCCTCGGAGAGGGTGCTCTGCAAATCACTGACGATGGATTGTTCCTGCTGAAGTTTGTATTCCAGTAATTCAACTGAAAGGAGAAAACACCAGCAAGTAATTTACATTATGGAGAAATTGATAATATTATGTCAATTATGCTAATTCAATTTTGGGGGGGGGGAAAAAATCAGCTGTATCAGAGTGCTCTTGTCTGGAGAATGAATTTCCTTTCAAACATGAGAGGAAGCAGCAGAGAGAGGCCCAAAGATACTGCAGCTCTGCTTCTGCTGGACCAGGCAGAGGGAGCAGAACATGCAAGCTGGGTGAGACTGACCCTGTGATTGGGATGTACCAGGAAGCAACCTGTTACTAAAGGATCTAAACCCCATTAAGTAAACCTATCCCCCCTTGCATAACCATTTTATGGCACCCAGTGCACTCTGTTCAGCACCAGAAACACGTGGCCAGTGATTTAAGAAAAACAACTTCCCCTAAATTTGGAGGTGGTTATTTGACAAGTATTTAAAGAAATAATTAATGTTATCTATGGCTACAGTGTAATGTAAACAAAATTAGCAATAAACTTCTGGATTTCCAGAGAACTTCCCTCTCTTGGACAGTGCCTGTGTTGGTTATAGTAAGTTTTTAAGTGGCTGAATCCTGAATGATAGTAAAGGAAAAACAAAAGCAAGGAAAAGGCAGTGCCTTGCTTTGAAGAGAGGTGTTTATTTGACCAAAGACACTTGTATTTGTTTCTTCATTATCTAAAGGGAACCTGCTGTGAAAACCAAGGCTTGCTTAGTTGGCCAGGGGCATAATTTAGCCATTGGCTGGGCAGTGTTAAGTTCATGACTGGACTCCACCACCTTAAAGGTCTTATCCACCCTAAATGACTCTGTGATTCTATATTACCAAACATATTTATGAACAATTTCCAAAACAAACAGGGGCATTTTACTGTCCTTGCTGGGTCTTCTCCTGCATGCACTCCTCCAGTTCTATTCCTTTGGGTTCCTTTATTAAAGTTCCTCCCTGCTTTTCAAAGCTTTGTCTCAACTACAGATATCAGAAAGAAGAATCCCTCCCTCTGCTCACATCCTAAGTGCATCAGGAAAGCTGAAGGACTGGGCAGAATCTGCTTCTTTGGCCAAACTCCCCCTCTCTCTCTTTGGCCAAACTCCCCTCTTTGCCTTTCACCTCCAGGGCAAAAAGGAGCTGAGGTGGAAGTCCCAAAGAACCACCACAGAAGACAGATGGGTTAAGAGCCACACCTTTCCTCCTGAGGAGGTGCTCCTGTTTGTTGCCATGTTCTTCTGCACTGGTGAGGGTCTCCTGCAGCTGCTGGAGCTTCTCCTGGTTCTGGAGGTGTGTCATGCGGAGCTGAGCTCGGAGCTCCTGGATCTCTGACAACAAACTGCTGCGGTCCGAGGAGAAGAGGTGCTCCACAACCATCTGCCTCTGCTCCTCCTGCAAACAAACCAAGCCCTGCTCAGCCCCTCCATATCTTCTGCCAAGATAAACCTCACACAAAAGCACTGGATCATTGAGTTTATGTTTCACATTAATGCAAAATGTTAATATCGTGTAGCAAAGAAAAAACCCACTTCCCTCGCTTGACATGGTTTAATACCTGACAGTCACTCCAGACCACCTGGGGACAACCTAAAAACTAAACATGATCAGCAGAAAAATCCCAGGTTCATAGTTCAGTAGACACCCTTTGCAAGAGAGGTTTGGGAAGCTCTGGATGAATGGGAAGGAGGGTTCAAAATATTGGGCTCTGTCCAATATTTCCTACTCGCTCTCAGAGCCTTTCTGGGTGCCAGCTGAAATAACCAACAGCTTTTGTAACACAATGTGCAAAATTTAGGGAAAATGGCACCAAACCACAGACTCTAAAAGCCCACAGATCCCACACCACCTGTATTAACACACAAGGTAAGATTTAACAACAGAAGCAATAAAACTGGAAAAAAACAAAACAAAAATCAACCAACAAACAAACAAAAAACCCACCACCTTTAAAAGAAGTGACAAGGAATAAAGAAGTGATTTATGGGCAGGACACTTTCTTTAGGGGTTTTTCTTACTTGTTGCTTCATTATATACTCCAGTTTTTCCCCTAATGAACTTGCATCACCAGATGCAGGATGGGAGAAGTGAGACTTCAAGTCAATTTGCAACACATTTCTCTCCTTCTCCAACACACTCTGGACTGCCTGCAGAAGTTCCCCTCTCCAGTCAGCAGCAACACCTGAAGTTTCCTGTAAAATATATATATTTTCTTTTATTTAAATGGCATCTCAATCTCTAACCCAGTGTCTTTCACACCACTGCTGTGTAAGACTATATTTGTTCATTTAAGCAGACCAGAAGGGTTTGGAGAGCACTGTTTGGAGCTCAGAAAGAGCCCCTTGCTCCTCATCCATATACACACACACAAACATCAGAACAACATGAATATATATATATATATAAATCCTTGATTTCAAGGCTATTTTACTGCCATACCTTGTCCCCTCTCTCTGCCACCTTGCCAAGGTAGTCCCTGAGGGACTGCATGGCATCCAGCAGGGCTAAGCCCTCCTTCTGGTAGCCCTCCATCAGCACAGGTGGGGTCTGAGGAACCTTCTCCAGCTCCCTGAAGTCCAAGGGGTGCTCTGACAAGGCCAGGACATTTCTGCTTTCCTCATACACCATCTTCAGCACAGCCTGAGAAGGTCACACAGGAGACAGAGATGAGAAGAGGCATCAGCACCCTCAGATGGCAAGAACAGCACAGGGTGGGCACCAGGCAGTGAAAAATCAGGTGGCTGTGCATCATCAACACCCTGATATGCAATTAAGAATGAATTATTAATATGCAATTATGCCAGAGGGCTGCACTTTAACTTGGTTGTCTCGGAACTATTTAGCTCAGTGTCCTGGGAATGAGTCTTGAAGTCTGAAGTCATGTGACTAAACTGAATTATGTGCTTAGACAAACTTGGCTTAATTTAGCAGATTATGTAGAAATAACATCTCCCAAAACAATCAGTTTCAATAATTTAGGCAGTGGAGACTGTTTGCTGACAGTGTCAGAGCAAATAGTACAAATTTGAAATAAATTCCCTGTTCCCCAACTATTACGTCATGCACAGATGTTTCCTGGCCTCTTTTCAAGGAAGGTCACTGGAGATTTAAGTCCTTTTTCTTACACACATCTCATCAGAAATATCCCAGTTCCACGTGAAGCTCCTCCCCACTCCCTTTAACACCAACACAGAGTGCTTCTCATTAACTCCTGATGTTCTTCCCATGCACTCTTTCCAATGATTTAACTTTGGAATCAACTTGAGCTGCTGCTTTTCCACCACTGGAATCAAAATACTGATTACTTCAAGACCCAAGAAAACCTTCAGCAAACATGACCATCAGAAGCACAGCAAAAGTGTTCAAACCAAACCTTCAGTACTGGAATGTGCACTCAGATCTTACACCCAGTGAGGTCTGGGTGGATGAGCCACAAAAGAAACTCAATAAAAAGAAATAAGTCTCTTTTTGATAAGGTGAAATAGAACTCACCTCTTCCATGAAGACTGTGCCTTATAGAGAATTTTTTTCTTAGATATGGAATCACAGGATGGTTTTCACTTTAAGGGACCTTTAAAGACCATATCTAAGTCCACCTACCCTGCCACGGGCATGGGGGAGGTCTTCTACTAGTTCAGGTTGCTCAAAGCCCCATCCAACCTGATTCTGAACACCCTCAGGCATCCACCACCCCTCTGTGCCAACTGTGCCAGTGCCCCACTGCCCTCCTTGGGTACTTCAGTACCTCTCAGTAGAGGCCCTCCAATGGATACCACCTTGTCTGGTGGAACTGGCTCTGATGCCAGCAGGGCTGGCTTTTCCTGGATCACCTCAGCCGCTCCTCCACACCCTGCTCCTCCTTCTCTCCACCCCTGTGGCACCACGTGTGCCATGCAGGGCCACTGCAGGAGGGTGGGGGAAGGTTCTACCTGTGTGAGGTGGAACTCAGGCCCACCTGCCCCTTGCACAGGGGGCCCTCAGTGTGCTGAGCAAGCTGGAGGACCCTCCTAAGAGCATGAAGAGGCTGCACTCCCTTCCCAGGGAGATTGTTTCTCCTAGTTTCTCATTACTTTCTGCTTTCACCAGCCTCGTGGGTGAGAAGTTCTCCCTTTCCACAGCTGCAATTCTTGGAATGGCTGAGAGCTTGTTCACCAAAGCAAAGAATGGCCAGGAACACACTTGGTTCAAACCAGAGCGAGCACTCGCTGCTCACTCTTCTGTGGGTTCCTCATGCTCCTTGAGCTGACTCTGACCCTCCGCATCTGGCAGGGGTGTTTCCACAGCTCTCCACCAGAGCAGAATGCCAGGAACAGGCAGAGGGGCATGATGCCAGCTAGCTGTGGTTGCTTCTGGAACAGCTTTCTGTGAAGCCTCCAAGACAAACCCCCCAAACAGATCAACCAGCCCTCGGACCAACCCCGTTCTGAGACACCACCAATGCTGGCCCAGCAAAACTGGTTTGATTCCAGCAAGTACAAGCAAATGCCAGTAATTTCTCCACAAGAGCTGCAAAAATTACTCCAGAACCAAATCCAGCTGCAGTTGAAACCATTACAGAACACTGTCAATGCAGCAGCTAACTCTATTCCCATTAGGATTTCACTTTCTTTGTCCAGTTTTCATCTGCTGGTGTGCTTGGATTAATCATGCATTACCTTCAGCTGGGGTGAAAGGACCTCCTTCTCTCTCAGGGACTCCATAAAATCTGGGAACACCCCTCTGTAGTGCAGGTAAGCCATGACATTGGCATCCAGGTGCTGTGGGGTCTGGAGCTCCTGCTTGAGCTTAGCTGCCAAATTCGAGCTGGTACCTGAAGGAAGAGACAACCCCCACACCCACACGTGTCATAAATATGGAAAGGTCCTGCAACCAGAACAACCAGTTGCAAAAGAACCCTGATGTCTCCTCCCAGAATGAATGCAGGGTCAGATCAGGTTGGGGGGCTGATGTCTTAACCAATGTGTTTAACCACCAGAGAGAGAAAATCAGGACTCAGCCCCACCTGCTCCCTTTTCAACCCCTGAAGATGAGAAGGTAAAAGCAGGCCCAAACATCTAAGTGTTTCTAAACAAGGGGCCACCTGCCAAAGGCAGAGCTCTCCAGTCAAAGAAAATGGGGGGAGACATAATATTTTTATAATGAAGTGAACAAAGGGTGGAAGGAACCCAAAAGTTAAACTCACTGCTGCCACGCGCACTGCTCAGCACAGACACTCTGGATCTCACATCATCTTGCAAATCAGAAGGGGTTAAAGTCAGATTCTCAGCTTCTCTCATCTGCTTGGAAAGAAATATTTGCAGACAGATTTAAGTTTTCTGAGTCCAGCTGTTGTTTTCTGCATTTAGGACAAGTGTTTTTGACCAGTGCAGATCTCAGCAAATGCCTCCTTGCTCATAATGCTGGAGATGGCAAACAGCAGGATGGATGCAACGTTTGTGCTCTTTGGAAACTCCTCCATCTCAAGTTTTTCCTCATTTAACAGTCTTAAGAAACTGGCATGGATTTCTATTTAATTGCCCCTTTAAGGCAAGGCACAAAAATACACAACTACAGATATATTTTTTGAAGTACAGACTTGATCTTCCTGTGAAACAACAGGACATGGAGGATATATAAATATATATCTCCATTAAAAACATTTTGTACTCTCCAATTTTGAAAGAGTTTCTTCTAACACAACAACAGGTAAGTGGGGAGCTGGTTCAGTCCACTGAGCACTGTGGGAACAAAGGCTTTCCAGGTTTTAGTTCCATTACTGGCACATGAAATGTTACCACAGATTTCTCAGTTACCATCACAGTAAGGGAGGGACTAAAATGTCCAGATCATCACTGGGCCCACCCCCAGCACTGGGCAGGTTTCTTCTGCCTGGAGCCACTGGCCCCTCAAGGACCCCAGGGGGACAGAGCTGAGCAGCCCAGGATTAAATCAGACCCCAAAGCAAGAGCAGGGCCTAAAAGGGTTAACTGAGTTAGCAAAGGTCCCCTTGCTCTGTTAGAAAATCACCAGGTGCTTGTTCTGCCTCATAACTGATGGACAACTTGTCCTGTTCTGTGCTGGGAGTGCTGTAGGATAAACCCAGGGGTCATAAATCAGGGGACCATGGACATTGGAATAAGGTGGGAAGGCCTTGAGCCAAGGAGTTCTGCAAACCTGACCAGCCAGGACACCTCACAGAGAAAGGTGGAGAGGTCACGGTGAGAGAGAGGAGAAAACGAGCCCTGAAGAGGCTGAAGGTGGGACAGACCACCCAAAACTGTGCCAGGAGTTGATCCTGGAAGGCTCCACCCAAACTCCACCTCTATGAATATGATAATTATCCATCACAACCTCATGAATATGCATGTTAAGGTGTGGTCATCTCAAATGTCACCTGGATAAATCCCCTGGTCTCTCCCTGAAGCTTTGGAGCAGTTTGTGCCGTGGAACTGCCTCACTGCCCAACGTTGGCCACAAACACCTTTTGCTGCTCCAAGCCCAAATTGTCTCTGGGCAGGTCATTTATCTCCTGCTTTTTGGGCATCAACACAAAACACCCACTTACCAAAATCCTCTTCCTCATCTCATGGTCATCGTCGTCGTCGACAGAATAGGTGCTTTCAGAGAAGGCTGGGGACCTCCTCCCTCCTGCCAGCCCTGCCTCCCCACTGCTGTTCTCCTCCAGGTGGGAACAGCCCAGGGACACAGAAGGATCTCCCTGCAGGGATGACCTGGTGTGCAGGATTTCCAAATCCGTGTTTTCAGCCTCTGAGAAGGGCGTCAGGTGAAGCAGAGGCTGGAGCTCCACGCTTGGCTCTTGTTTCCTCATGATTTCAGGAGAGCCCCACGAGGACAAACTTGCAACTAAATCCTGGAAGTCTCTGGGAGTGTCTTTGTCTCTGGCCAAATGGTGTTTTGGAGAAGGAGGCGTTTGCTGGCAGTGGTGTTTCACATCTGGACCCTCTCCAGAGCTGTGGACCACGTCCAGCTCCTTAAGCAGGATATTGTCCTGTGATTGCTCAGTGTGACCTGTGGGGTTCATTTGGTGAGTTGTCAGGTCAAGCAGAACTTCATCCTTTTCCTACAAATGAAATGACACACATTAATTGTTGAGTGGAATTCGAATGTAATTTCACAAACTGAGAAATGTGTGTTTAAAAAGGATCTTTCAAACTCGTTTGGTTTCTCCTTCTGGTGTTTCATCCAAGGAATTTCAAGCTAAAATGACTCTGATTCTGTGGCTGAGCCTAAACACCCACTGCTTGAGAAGGTATTTTAGTTTATGTCCTGCCAACATGGACATTTCATTCATCCTCCACACCTCTTCTGTTGTCAGATACAGTGAGTAACTGTTTCCTTCCTCATCTCCCACCATCACCTCGATCCTCTAGTGTTAATTATCTCTCTCAGCTGATGAGTCTCAGCCTGTTTTAAGCCCAGTGCTCCCTGCAAGTACCTCCCCCTTTTCACTGCTCCTCCAGCTTTCACTGTAATGCATTTCCTAATTTTCACTTCTGAACCCCAGGATAACTGCTGAGGGGTTCTTTGCCCCTCCAAGAGTGCTGCAAATACAGGTTTCCCAATACTGGGATGAGCAGATCCAGAGGAAAAAGCCTGTTGCAATGAATGCCTGGACACACAGTGGTTTATTTACTTGGACTCTCAGCTTTGATGATCATCCCTCCTCAGCCAACTTCAAGACCTTTGGCACTAAAACATGGAAATACATAATACTGACAATACAGAGGCAAATTAAACATTTCAGAATCGGAGTTTCCACTTGAAAAATGATTTTTAAATCATTTAACTGCCCCAAAAATTGCAGCATACCAAAATTTTACCTTCACTGAATCCCAAACTCCTTATGTTCTTCAAAGAGGGATCTGAAAATCCCCCCCTACCCTGGCCCAGGAGCCACTGGAGTGGAAATCAGTGGGTCTGAGGCACATCAGCCTGCACTGCTCAGCCCACACTTTTCCTTCCCACCTCTTTCTTTTCCCTGTGGGATTCCTGGGTGTCATGGGGTTCTGGAGCTGAATTTTAATAGAAGGGGGGTGGTTATCCAGGGTGGTCTCTGTTGGGAGCTGCCAGAAGCTTCCCCTGTGCTGTGGAGCCAAGGACAGCCAGGGCCAGGAGGGACCTCCTGCTGGTGGCCACAGTGGAGCCAAGGAAGAATCCCAGTCCCAGCTCTGGGATCACAGAGGGAAGAATTTGGGAGTGTGAGGCAGTTGGGAATTGCAGCCATGGGAGAACAACGCAGAGCCCAAGGTGGGAGCAGGAGGAGGAGAAGGAGGGAGCCCACGCTGGAGCAGGGGGGGAAGGACTGAAAGCTGTGCCCCCCCTGCAGCCCCTGGAGATCCCTCGGGGGGCACAGACCCCCCTGCAGCCCATGGGGTGACCCCCAGCACAAGAGCAATGGCAGAACCAACACCCCACTGCAAACCCCCATTCCCTGCTCC
>VXAU01004609.1:374-61314 GCA_013399695.1 Formicarius rufipectus | reverse complement strand
CTTTCCCTCTGGGAAAGGGGGGGGGGGGGGAGGTCTGGATGTTTGAGTGGACACCACGTGAAAACCCCCACAGGGGGACAGATCCTGGATGCAGAGCATCACTCAGGCAAATGGCACTGACCCAAACCCAGGGCTTGCAGGCAAATAAAACTACAAAAAAAAAAAAAAAAAAAAAAAAAAAGCACCAGGAATGGTTTTGCAGAGCTACACACTTCATTTCTGCTTTAAAAATTAACACAGTAATTAGCCTATGGTTGCTTTAAACAAGTCAGCTATCCTGGATGTTTATCTCCATCCCATACTGCCAAGCAGGACCCCCAAAATCCATACAAGCACTGAGAAACTCTTTTAGTATAAGCCCTCTTACTAACATCTATTGTCTCTGTGATAAGCCAGCCTTAAAAAAAAACAAACAAACAAACAAACCAAACAAAAACAAAACAAAATAAACAGAAAACCGAGCAAACAAAAACCCAAACAAAACCAAAACAAAATAAACAGAAAACCAAGCAAACAAACAAAATCAAACAAAACCAAAATAAACAGAAAACCAACCAAACAAAAAACCAAACAAAAACGAAACAAAATAAACAGAAAAGCAACAAAACGAACAAACAAAAAAAACCCAACCAAAAAAACAACCAAGGATGTAGGACAGGGTGCTACAGCTCCTTGAAAAAAGGATCACCTGGGTTTTGCCGCTTTCCAAAACTGAGTTTTAATAAGATTGTTTGGAGCAAATGGTCCTGGGAAAGATTCAGAACAACCACAAGAAAGTATCACAGTAAATAAAGATTTCTTTAAAAAAAAAAGGAGAGATGATGAAGTGTCTTCAAGTAGTTCCCCAAGGGAGCCAGAAAGGATGGCAAAGTCCTGGTGGCTCCAGGAGGGGTGGCCTTGGCTGGCCTGCAGATGCCACCCAGCTGTGCCCTCCCTGTCAGTGGATCAGCATGGACAACAAGGAGATGGAAGGAGGGAAAGGAAGGGATGTCACCTCCTGACCACTCTCCCAGGCAGAACAGACTGCACTGGAGGAATATGCAGTTAATTCATTGCCACTGAAGCACAGCTGGATGGCAAGACAGAAAGAAATGCTGCAAGAGCTCCCTCCCCTCCAGCTTTTCTGCCCAGGCTTACTCCTCCATCCCCAGCTCCTCCCCTGGACATCAGCATGGATATCTTCTGCAGCATGGCCTGTCCCCACACCTCTCCCCCCTCCCTCCCCACTGCCAGGGCAGCATTTTGCTCTCTCTGAAATGTGCCTTTCCAGGCACTGGGCTCAGCTGTGTCCTGTGCCCAGCACTGAGCAGCTCCCCCTCCTCTGCCATCTCCTTGCCATCCACACCCAGAACACAGCTCAGGATCCATGGGCAGACCATACCCAGCTCAGGAAAGCTGGATGAGGTTTCTGTGGGTGCCTGGCCCGTTCTCAGTCCTTCCAGGCATCCACTTGTAGCCACTGCTGGAGAAACCACAGAGACAGACAGACCCTTCCAGTGACTCAGCACACCTTTCACCTTCTTTCACCTTCTCCCTTTCTTACAGCACTCAAAAGGATCAGCTATAGGGCTTTACAGGACACATCATTCTAATAAACAACCTCAGAACAACCAAATAATACTATAAAAAACCAATTGAAATACCAGTTTGGCAGAAGGGGAAGTCAGCACCGGGAACGAAGGATCATCATTTGCTTCCAGCTCTTCTAATTCCTTCACTCCCTTTTTCAGGGCTGACACATTTCTTCCTCTCTGGCAGAAGGGCTTGAGGAAATCAGTCCCTTCATGACCTGGTTGCTCCTTTAGCTGGTGTGACTCCAGCTGGGAAAGAAGTTCTGCTCTTTCCGACCGTAAGGCCTCGAGCTCTTTCCTCTGAGCCTTGATCTGATCTTTCAGCTTGGTCGTGCTCCCCTGGAGCTCCTGGATTTCCCTCAGACGAGCTGCCTCTTTCTCCTTCAGTGCCTGCACCTGGAAGGCGAGTCTGGAAACCTCTAACTGAAGACCATAAACATCTTGTGCCCGACTTGCATCTCTCTTTTGCAGCTCGCTTTGGAGCTCGGCTGCCTTTTCCGTCAAGTACTGCAGCTCGGTGCTGTCAGCGTCCCTTTGATCTGCCAGCGTCTTCATTTGCAGCTCTTTATCGAGAATGTTGGCCTCCCTCTCTCTCACGGCGTCCTCAAGCTCTTGGACTCGAGACTCGGTGATCTTGGTTTCAGCCTCCCTCTGAGCCCACCGTGTCTGGGAGAGGCTGTATTCCTCCTGAAGGGCTTCGTGCTGGATCCTCAGGGACCTCAGCTCAGCCCCACGCTGCTCTGACGACTCTTGCAACTGCTGGCACTTCTTCTCCAGGATTCCCACTTCCATCCTGAACTGCAGTTCCTTCTCCTCCAGCTGCTGCTGCAGGGCTTGTCTAGAAGCTGAGACGAGCTCCAGCTCCTCCTGAAGTTCTCTCACCTTGGAGAGCAGTGATGCACTTCCGTTTGGATCGGGATCCCCCTGACAATCTAACAGTCCTTTCTTCAGCTCGTTCTGAAGGTTCTCCACTGGCTTTCCCAAAGCAACCTGATAGAAGTCATCTTGGTTGTCACTGTCCTCGTGACACACCGGTCCAAGCTGTGCCAGCTCCTTTTGCAGCTTCTCAATCACCCCATGGAGCTGCTCCACTTCTTCCTCCTTGTCCTTCTGCAGCCTCTCCTGGTCGACACGAAGGTGCTCCACGAGCGACCTGAGTTCTTCATTTTCAGATCTCTGCTCTTGCCCAGCCTAAGCAGAAGGATGAGTGAACATCACTGGATGGAGGCACAGTTACTACTGCACACAGAGCTTACACCTTTCCTCCTGATCACACACTTGCATTGAATCACACAGTTGAACAGCAGGAAGAACCACCCACAGCAGATGGGAACTGCTCCAGATGATCTCCACTTCCCCCAAGAGAATTACTGTAGGGGTTTGTCTGTTGGCTTTCCCTGGAAACTGGGGGCAAAACGAAGGAAGGGTTTCCATCCCATTCCCTTATGGAATCAGGTGGATAAAAGACAGAGAGGGAGGTTCCTTTTCCTTATTTCTCTCCTCTCCCTTGTCGGGTGAGCTCAGGCTCAGCAGCTCTTGGTGCTCAGGGCTGGTTTGTCTCTGTGAGTTAAGGACTCACTGAGGGCTGTTGGCTGTGTCAGCACAGGAGGGGAGGAATTTGCTTCTCCTAAGGGAAGTTGGTGAGATCTTATTGTGTCAGTTGCTCTACTGAGCTAATTCCTGGGATTCAGTTGTGTGGGATTGTTTTGTTTTTACCCTTTTGGTCCTTTTCCCTTCTGGGATTGCTTGGGATCCTCATGCACATGTACACAGTGTTTAGTTGCCAATAAATGAAATCCCTGTAGATATATATCTATTCCTCTGCTACAATTTTCCTTTTTGCTCCTTTTTTGGTTTTCCCTTTTCAGAGGGGGTTTGAAGGGGTTGTCTGGCTCACAGCTGGGTTTGCTGGGGAGCCAAGCCACACTCACACAATTCCCAAACCAATTTCATGTGCAGTAAGATCCTGCATGCCTTGCTCCCCCCAAAAATCAAGCACTGAACATGCACTAGTCACTCTTACTTTATTCTCCAGAGCATTCTCAAGCTCCTGCTGGAGTCTCTTCAGCTGCTCACTCAGGTGATCTATTTCTTGATTCTTTTCTTCAAGCAGTGCTTGTGGGAATGACAAAGCTGAGGAATCATTGATACCCAGGCCCTGACTTTGCTTCCCGTGAAGTCTTGTTAGATCCTCCTGACCAGGAAAAACAACAATCTTATTAGAAAGGACTGACCTCCTAAAAGCTTTATTTAAACATTCTCCTCTTTACTACAATGTTGAAGAACTCAGGAACACAACCACAGCTACTTTATTGGAGTTTGTACCACCAGATTAGACTGCCACAACCCAGAAAAGACCTTGAGGCTTTGATTTAAATCAAGTGACTGTAGAAGATAATGCTACAAGCAGGAAACCTAGAACATTGAGGGGCTTTGGTTCTACAATGCCCAGCATGAACAGGAATGCAACCATCCCTTGGCAAGAGAAACAAGCCAAGCAACTCTTTGCAGCTCATGAGATGAAGACTACAACACTCAAGGCCTCTGACATCTCAGCCAGTGCCCACCAAAGCTAAAACAACCCACCTTTAAGTGTGCATTCTCTGCCTGAAGCTGGCTGATGCTGGACGTGCTGAGGTTCTTCTGTACCTCTAACTGCAGGTTCAGCTGCAGTATCTCCTCATTTTTGCTGCTCAGGTTATCCTTGTATTGTTCCAGTTGGTCCAGCAAGCTTGCAATCTAAAGAAAAGAAACAGAAAATGCACAGTTGTTTCAGTTAAAGCCTCTTATTTAAGTAGAAAAGACAAAAGTTCATCCATTGTCTTATTCAGTGACAGTTAAGCAGCTTCACAATTTCTCTAATCAACCTGCACTAACAGGATACCTGAGACACAAAAAGCAAGGGAGAACTTTGTGTCCCAGCCCCTCATCCACAAAACCAAAGCACTGCAAAGGTGGGCTTCCATTCTCTTTTTAAAAAAACAACTCACTGCCCCCATGAAAGGTGTGAAACCTGTGAACAATCAAGGCTTGGGTGATGTGATTTGCAGCAACACCAGAAGACACGTTGGCATTTGCTGTCCAACTGAATCTCCAGCAGCTCCCACAAACACCACTGCTCTCCTCCCAGAGACAGAAATCATCAGAAATCTCCTCCCAGGGACAGAAATCTCCTCCCAGAGACAGAAATCACCAGGAATCTCCTCCCAGAGACAGAAATCACCAGGAATCTCCTCCCAGAGACAGAAACCATCAGGAATCTCCTCCCAGAGACAGAAACCATCAGAAATCTTCTCTCAGAGACACAGATCACCAGGAATCTCCTCCCAGAAGGAGATTATCTTGAGGGAATGGTGCACAACTTGACTGGAGGACCACCCGTGCACACCCTTCATTGGATTGGCTGTTTCTGTGTCACAGACATTAGAATAATTATATAATTAATAATATAAACACACAGCAGGACTGTGGAGGCATCTGTGCAGGTCAATCCAATCCAAGTGCCAAACAATGTGACAGGAATCATCCCCCAAAGTCAAAAACAAAAAGCTTTCCACCTTCTGCTCCACTTCAGCTTTGGAAGGTAAGGGACATCAGTTTCGTCCCGGTTATGGTAGCCAGGATCAGTTTGGCACTGGGTGGGGGTGTGTTCTGAACCTTCTGTGGCATTTTTCTCATGAGCTGCTCACCGTGGCCCATTGGCAGCAGCTGCCCAGGGCACACCCCACCCCTCAGGGCACAGGAGGGTGTTTGGAAACTTCTGTGGGATAACGAAGTGTTCCTGTCTTCACATCTATGACTCAGGTGTGGTGACCCCTCCAGAGAGCCACCACCACCTTCACACCCACCTGAGGGGTCATGTCTGCTCAGGGGCCATCAGGGATGCCAAAAAGATGCCAGGATTGACCTCACAGAGTAAATCACCCCTTGGGAAACTCCCCACCCTGGGGGAGGGACTGGGCGTTCCCATCTGAGCCCAAGCAGGGATAAGTTGGGGTTTTGGGACTGGGATCTCTGGTCAGATCCAGAGGAGGGGCAGAGCCTCACCAGGACTGGCACTGCCACCAGACTGCAACCATCATTGTCACCAGCAGGTTCCTTCCTTTCTTTTTGCTTTTAGCTCAGGTGCCCCACGTGGTGCTCAGCACAGGGGTTGGTGAGCTCCATCCTGCTCGTGCCCCACTGGGCTGGGCTGTACCTCTGTTTTATGTGGCACAAACGAATTTCCCTTCTGTCTCAGTGTATTTTGTGATCTTTTATTAAATTGTTCTTCTGTCTTGCAATCCCATCCCGAGTTGGATTCATTTCTCCTGCCAGTTGAACTCTAAACCAGCACAAGTTTACAGCCGATGGGGATCAATCAGTCTCAAAGCTGATGTGAATCACCCCAAAACAGCTTCCAGTGGCAGGGGAGATGGACACAGAACAAAATAAGGAGGGAGGTTAACCCAGGCCAAGAAGGCACATTTATTGACACGTTCAGTCACTGAATGGATTCAATCCCCAGCTGTAAAGTGTGTGCAAAACGTTTCTGCGGTGCCAAGAGCAGCTCATGAGCCTGCAAAGCTCCCACCTGTGTCTCCTTGGCCTGCAGTGCTTGCTGCTCTGCCTGGAGCTGCTCCTTCAGCACAGGGGCAGCACTGCTGTCCACTGGCACCCTGTGCTTGGCCTCATCCAGCTTGGACTGCAGGGCTGAGATCTGGATCAGGTTGTGGTACTGCTGCTGCTGCAACGCCTCTTTGTCCTGGAAAATAAAGCAAATTCTGGTGGAATTCCATGCTGGCCATTCACCCAAACCTGCCCAACCACAGCAATGCTGCCAAAACACTTCCCTGGCCCTGCCAAGCCCAGGGCAAGAAGAAAAGCACATCATCTCAACAGCCTGCAGAGAGAAATTCAGAACAGTTCAACCCTTTCAGCTCAAGTTTTTGTTTTTTCCTTAACTCAAGTTTAACACTCAGTGATAAATTTTACTTTCTCAATGACACAGCATTTCATATGGTTAAGAACCTAAACATCTTGTCCCTGCAGCCATTTCCAAATTTAATAGATGGAGACAATTTCAGAAAGGGAAAGTTTGGGGTAGGTCAAGACCTGCTTACGAACACCTCAAAGCTCAGTCCGAATGTGAGAAAGCAGCATGAAGTTTGGCCAACCTGTGACCTGAAAAGTCACCACAGCTTTATTTATTTAAAAAAATAAAATTATTCTTTGGTCCATTTTCTGTCCCAGGCCTTCAGAGCTGGGTCAGTACAAGGAGAGAAGTTTCCCCTGGGAATTGTCCAAACAAAAAGCATACACATCTGTATTTAATACAGTAAACTGCACAAGAAACCTAAATTGCCTCTGCTGTTCAACCCATCAGAGGTGTGTGTATTGAGCTATGGGCAATTTCA
The DNA here is from genome assembly GCA_013399695.1 of Formicarius rufipectus. NCBI lineage: Eukaryota > Metazoa > Chordata > Aves > Passeriformes > Formicariidae > Formicarius > Formicarius rufipectus. Next base: position 54,347 of record VXAU01004609.1, on the reverse strand, counting down.
GACTCATCACATGATTTGGCCAAGAAATGTGTGAATTGGACCATCTTTCTTCCAGCTCAGGAGATCCAAGACCCAGAGTGCATGGCTGGCATCTTCTGATTATAAACTGAAAGTAGCAGCAATTAAGAAATAAAAAATAAACTGCAAAGTTAATGGCGTGGCTCAGCATCAAAAGGGAAGGGAAAAATGAAAACTCTTCTTGCTGTCACATGAAACCTGTGACATCAACAGAACATCCAGCCCTACAGGAAAGGACATACAAAAAACCAAAGCCCAAGCACAGCAGAGCCTTTTTTTTCGGTTTTACCAACTAAAAATGCACCCTGCCCACTGACCAAACCCTTCAGTAACAATGTGCAGTCCCAAGTCCTGCAGAAGTGGGATGCCTGAGCTGCAGGGCTGCAAGCTTGCGGTGGGAGGACAGCTCTGCACCCAGGAAGGAGGTCCCAGTGTCTCCTGGTATTCTCCAGCTCTGCCTTCTGGGGCTGCCACAGCAAAACCGAGTGGCCCAACCAGGCAGGAAACCAGAGCTCTGTGTGAAGCACCTTCCCTGTGACACCTCCTGCATGGTCACTCAGGTGTGGACCAACGTGGTGGTGTCTTCTTTGGTGTTCCATGAAGACCAAAGTCCTCAGGAGAGCAGAGCTCCTCAATGAGCCCCACTTTGCAGCCCTCAGGGAGCAATCCTCCTCACACGACCTGTCCAGGAGCTTCATTTGATTGAAATCAAGTGAACATATCAGCAACCTGAACCACAGAGAGGAACTGGAGCAGCAGAAAGCAAAGACCTTCCCCATGCCCAGGAGAGCAGGGCCAGTGGATCTGCCAGCTGTGAGTTTACTCAGTACTCCTCACAAAAAACCTCCACTGTTCTCTACTCAAAATTACTCTTTCCACACCTATTTCTTATTTCTCCATCTCCTGCAATACCTGCATTTTTCATTTGTTGCAATGTGGGGGACAATAAAACTCTGATGTAATTGCCATTCACATCACGTGTATTTTTACAGGAAAAGGCCATGGCATGCAATTGTTCTTAGAGCTCCTTTGGAACTTTTATACTCCACAAAATTGCTCCAAGACAAACTGTTACAATGCTCACAGTTGGCAGATGGAACAGCACAACCTTCTTTAAAGCTGAGGAATTCATCAAAATGGACAAAAGAGAAAAAACAAACCCCAAACCAACAGTGCCTGAATTTTGCTTCCTTCAGATCTCCCCAAAACACCAATTTACTGGGCCATTCAGACAGGTGGAAGAATCTCCTGCATTCCCATGGATAAAGCAAGCCTGTTCAACAGAAAGCCAAGGATTCCAGAGGGAAGAGCAGCTTGTCAACAGCAGCACCAGGGGTTCCACCACTCCAGGGCAGATAGGAAATGAACAGGGATGGCTTTGTGTGTTTGGATGAAAACACAGAAAAGTTGTCAGAGGGTTCTGGAGCAGAATTTTGGGAGAAGGGGGGGTGGTTATCCAGGGTGGTCTCTGTTGGAAGCTGCCAGAAGCTTCCCCTGTGCTGTGGAGCCAAGGACAGCCAGGGCCAGGAGGGACCTCCTGCTGGTGGCCACAGTGGAGCCAAGGAAGAATCCCAGTCCCAGCTCTGGGATCACAGAGGGAAGAATTGGGGAGTGTGGGGCAGTTGGGAATTGCTGCCATGGGAGAACAACACAGAGCCCAAGGTGGGAGCAGGAGGAGGAGAAGGAGGGAGCCCACGCTGGAGCAGGAGGGGAAGGACTGAAAGCTGTGCCCCCCCTGCAGCCCCTGGAGATCCCTCGGGGGGCACAGACCCCCCTGCAGCCCATGGGGTGACCCCCAGGACAAGAGCAATGGCAGCACCAACAACTGCAAACCCCCATTCCCTGCCCCCTGGAACTGCTGGACAGAGGGAGGAGTGGGAGACGAAAGGTGTTCTTAAGACTGATTTATTCCTTACTTTTTATTTTATTACTTTTAGCTTTAGTTCTTCTCTTGTCAATGTCAGTATTTAGTCACTCCGACTTTGCTTTGCCATTCTCTCTCAGCTGGTTTTTAGCCTTTTCTCCTTTCCCTGTGGGAAAAGGGGGGGCCTGGAGGTTTGGGTGGACACCAGGTGAAAACCCCCACAAAAGCTCGAGCTGGGCAAGGTCTGCAGAGCTCAGGGAATTCCAACACCTCCCAGCCAGAGAGGCATCCCTGCCACTCTCAGTCCCCTTTCCACCTCCTGCCTGCCCCAACTCCACCCTGCCTCAGTACTGGAAGTTTTTAGACTCTTATCTTCTCATCCTTTCCCTGGGCACCTCCAAGGCTGACTCCTCCTTCCCCAGAACATCACATCCTGTGAGGCAACAAGATCTCCACAAAGCTTCCATCAACACTCAAGCCACGAGAAACTGCTGGGGAGGAAACTGAACATTTACTTTAGGATGACAGGAAAAAAAAAGCTACTCAGATGTTTGGTGAAAGACAAAAACCCTTTGCTAAATGGAATGTGCTTCTTCAGTCCAAGCTGAGATTGAATCTGCAGCAGCAACAGAGCACTAAAAGCTGAGCAGAGCTGGGTTTGAAGAGGCAGAGCAAGAAAGGCTCCAGGTTAAGACATGATTTCAAACAAAGGCTCTTAGGGAAGACCCTCAGTGTTTAATACCCAGTGGTGAGTTAAGCTGGTGGATCAAGGGCAGGTATCACAGCCACAGTTTGAGAGCAACTCTGGTTTTACTAACTCTAAGTCCACACCCCTTGATACACCAGTTTAACCCACCACTGGGTGCCAGGGAGAGTCTCACACACCACTGAAAACCCCCCCAAAGCCACTGTCACTTAAATGAGGACTGAGGAGTTACCTGTTTCAGTTCAGTTTCCACTTTCTTCATCTTCTGCAGCTGTTGTTCCAAGCAGTGCACAGTCTTGGAGACCTCAGCACCTCTGCCCTTCAGCTCCTGGATCTGTGCCACCAGTTTCTCTATCTCCTTATCACGAGCTGTGATCTCTTCGTGCTTTCTCTCCTTCTCCAGTAGCAGCTCGTTATAATCATCCATCTTCTCCTTTAGCTCTGCTTGCAAAGATTCTACCTATGCAGGAATCACAGGAGACAGAGGTTGAGGCAATGCACCAAACTTGCTTCCAAGGGGAAGCAACAGTACTTTCAAGTCCAAGCAGGTGGAGTTTTACTAAGGACTACAGCAGTGCTAAAATCCCAGGTTGAAATAAAACTACACGTGGGCAGAAAGGATGAAAAAGTAACTTTCTGAAATCTTGTTTTCCAAATTCAGCAGCTCTTGAATGCACATTTGATTGCTCTCAATATTCTCACCAAGTACTAGAAGAAGGCACACTCTCAAAGGAGCCCTGTTTGGTTTAAGATTTTAAAAAAATCCCCAAGATTACATGAATTATTATTAATAGCATTAATTCCTCTTCCAATATTGCAAGGAATTCCAGTTTAATGGCAGATACCAACAACTTAAAGACAGATGTGCAATGTGACACATCCAATGCCTGCCAATCAGGAGACAACGGAAGGCAGCTCCCCCTTTCTCCAAAAATCATTTAAATATGAAGGGGACACAAATTTGGAAGTCCCTGAGACCCAAATCACACCCCGAGCTGCAGGAAAACAGTCATTCACGGATCCCAGTGGTCAGGGGGGAAGCAAAGCTGGGAGCTCTGGTGGGAGCAGAGGCAGGAGAGAACCAGCTGGGACAAACTAGCCCGAGGTGTGAGAAAAGTCATTAAGCACGTGGAAAGCCAAGCCCGAGCAGAGAGCAGGTGGAAAGGAGAAATAACCTGGTGAGCACCAGGGAGATTTGGCAAAAGGAACGCTTTGTTCATCAGCAAGTGCCTGACTTGATGCCAATCCCGCTGAAACATCATCAAATAAAAATCCTCTGCGTTAACACAGAACCTGACATCTTCACAGTGTTGGACAGACACGGCTAAAGCAGCGCGGGGAGAGTCAAAGTAACAAGCGTGGATGGTGAAGAAAAGCAAAAGTCATTAACACGTTGTCAGCTGCTCACAGGCACATCAACATTCCCCTTTGGTGTGTAGGGATCTCACTCCCTTCTCACCAAACCAGCAACTAAGCCCAACACAGGCCTTGCAGTGAAGCTTTTGGGTATGGAAAACACTCTTCTAGAAGTCCAACCTTTCCCATGCTGTAAAATTTTGGCATCAGAATCCCCAAAACTGGGACACTTCAGACCTACAAAGTCTGCTTTTACCACCACCTTGCTAGAGAAAGCTGGAGCTGAGGAGACAATGGCAGAGCCTGCACCAACCCTGCTCCCAAAATAATCCCCCCCACCCATCCCTGGAGCTCCCTGAGCAGTCCAGAGGGCAGCTCTGGGCTCGTGGTGGGTGCTGCATGCAGAGCTCTCTCCAGCTGATGGGCCTTGGAGGGTGTGAAGCCCTCTCTGATGTCCCAGCAGAACGAAGCCCAACCTTTCATCCTGACCCTCCCTCCAAGTGTCACCTGCTCAGGTTCCAGCCCTGGGTTGTCTTTCACCAGGCAGGTTTTCATCCTTTCTCAAGGAGGGTGCCAAGCCACAGCAGCTGGTCTGCAGTTTTGCAGCTGGTGCCCTCCAGCATGGAAAAGCCACCCTAGCAAAGATGCTCTCCTAACCCTTGAGGCACACAATAAATGGATAGAGATGTAATTAACCAGTTTCAACACTGAGGTTGAGGTAAGAGCCAGAAGGCACAGTTCATCATCATCATCATCATCATCACTGCAATGTCTTTGTTTCCTGCACTCCAAACCTCAACTTCTTTCAGGACAAGAAGCTCTGTTAGGGTGAGTGACTGCCTGTAGGACTTCTGAGCAATGAGCTGTTCCTCCTTTCCTGCAAGAGTTCTGCCACCCTAAAACCGGCATCCTTAGCTCCAAGTCATGCCTTGACAGATCAAGAAGAGGAAAAAGAGCTAAAGCAGATCTAAAAAGGGTTGAAAGTAAAAGAAAAGTTAAGGAGATGTTCATGCTGTTTTCCATACCTGTAGAATCAACTCATAGTTCTGTACAATGTTCAAAAAAAAAAAAAAACCACAACCAACAAACAGAAACAAAACAAAAAGGCAAAAGTTAATGTTTGAAACCAAGCATCAAACAAATGAACATGTGCAAACAAGGACTCCTTTATACATTTAAATAGGACAAGGCATGCAAAGAACATCTCTGTAACAGAGTGTCTGCAGTGTTGTCCTCTTTGGATCCCTCAAACTCCCCAAGTCACCCCTCAAATGTGCTCTGTGGAGCAGACTTGTCCTCCTTGGTTCCCTCAAACCCCTCAGATGTGCTCTGTGGAGCAGAGTTGACCTCCTTGGTTCCCTCAAACCCCTCAGATGTGCCCTGTGGAGCAGAGTTGACCTCCTTGGTTCCCTCAAACCCCACTCAGGGGCTGTGAGATTTTACTGTGAAGCACATCCAGCAGTTCCTTCCACCTCCACCAGTAACAGAAGTGAATTCTCACTGCCCAGTTCACCCAGCTGGGGGAAAATCTGCCCTCTGAGTGACAACAGAGGGGGGGAAAAAAAAGAGTCTCCCCAGAGCCAACCCCCTGAGAAAATATAGGGTTTGGCATTTATCTGTAGGACACAACCCCCTTTGGACCCCGGGGGGGGTACTCACCCTCTGCTCTCTGGGCTGTCCTGCAGGCTGGGATTTTCCTGCCAGCTTTAACTGCTCTTCCAACTTCTGGATCTCCTGCTGGAAATCATCCCTCTCGTGCTCCCTTTCCATGGCCTGCTCCTGAAAAACCCAACCAGAGGACAACGACATGGGCTTTGGAACAAAGCTGGCACTTCACTGCAACGGGAAGGGCAGGAACACCTCGGGGGGGTTGGTTTTGTGGTGGGGAAACTGTTAATTTGCCAATAATTAGCACCTTCTGGGAGTCCCGGGAGAGTGTGGGCAATTACAGGGGAAGGAAAGAAAATAAAACCCACCTTTTTGACTGCAAGACACACACACAGACCACAACCACCAGTTAAAAAGGACAAACTACCCTGGAATGCTACAGGAAAGGCAGCTGGTACTTTGTTTTTTATGAGACTGCCATACCAAAGTCGTCTTTTCAAACAAAACAAGACTCCCCACTTTAGGAGTCACAAAGCAGGAGGAGAACCCATCACCCCCAAAGCCATGGGAAGGTGGTCCCCGCTTTGCTTACGTCCATGAACTGCCTCTGGCTCTTCAGCTGCTTCTCAAGAGCCTGAATTTGCTGCTTCAACTCTGCAACCTCCAGCAGCTGGGTGGCCAGGTCCTGATTGCTGTGCAGCTGCTCTTCCAGTTCCACCTCCAGGACCTTCATCTGAGAGCGTAGGTTGGAGTGGTCCTTCTCCGCCTGGCACTGAAGGTCCAGCTTCTCCTTCGACAAAAATTCCACTTCCTTGAGCAGACCTGCGCAAGAAGATGAACATGACAAAGGCCTGGCAGGGCAGGGCACAAAAATCCAGGGGTTCAGGTGAGATTCAAGTCAGGGATTTTGGTGCTCCAGAGATGGGCTATGAGAGACAAGAGGAGTTCTGATCCAGGACTGCCCGTGGGGTCTCCCAAAAGCCACCTCAGATACAACCACTGTATGATGCAATAAAGGAGGCCACGGGCACCTATTCCCAATGCCTACAGTGAATCCTGGTTGGAGACATCCTGGCCACTCAGGAAAGCTTTCACCTTCACCCCTGGAGACCTAATTCCAGAGAGCCCCATCTCACCTGCCCAGTTCACTCCCAAGCTCCTTGCCCTCTCAACCCCAGTTCCACACTCTTTCCTGCCCCACAGCAGATCCTCAAGTCCTCCCAGCTCACTCCATCCCACTGTCTTTTGCCCCTCCCCTTCACTGCTCTATCCCAAACCCTTGCGACCCTTGTGTCCCAAATCCCTTTTTCATCTCGCCATCCAACACAGAATTCCTGATTCCTCCCAACTCTCCTGCCCAGATCCTCCTTAGGCACCCAATCTCCATTTGTCCCTGCCTTGTGCTGCTGCCACCTGCACTGGGACAATCCTGTCCCTCTTTCCAGTGGCCACTGGTGCCCACATGCTATGAGGAAGCAAAGTTTATTGTGTTTCTCTGAACCAGAGCGGGGATTAAAACCTGGAGAAAAAAAAAAAATCACATTTACAGGAAACCAGTCCAGTTCTGAGGTTAAAAATGCAGATGTTAAAAGATGTAGAAACATCTTTTCAAAAGGGAAGAAACCCCTCAAAAAAGAGGTGGCACACATCTCCCCCATGCAGACTGCAAAAGAGACACCACAAACAGCAAAATGATAAATTATTTCAGTTGCCAGGAGTTAATTTAGAGCTGCAAGCTGCATTTTCAAGCAGTTGGATGCACTGAATGTGCTGTTTAGGAGACCAAAATTGAGATTCTACTGGGAGCACTCCTGGGGCAAAGCTCCTTTCATGTGACTACAGGTAAATACCCTGAGCATGAAAACAGAAACCTGCCTATTTTGTCCTGCAAGAGCTCAACCTTTCATTCTTCAAACGTTCCCCTTATGTATCCTAAATGTTTTCAGTCATAGGTCAAAGGTAAGTCTGTGATCCAACAAGAGCTTTAAGTGGTCGTGCACTTATTAATCAGCCACAAATTGCCCACTTGCCAGAATGGGCAAGTCCCTTTTTGAAGTATGGACAACTCAGGGCATGGGATTTCTGACCCAACATCATTGCAAACTGCTCTCACAAATCTTTGAAAACAAAAGGGATACCACAGCCCTACCCACAACAAGTTTATTTTTTTTTAGGGTTTCACTATCCACAGGGATTTAATTACATCCCTAGACACTTGAAAATAGGCAGAAAAATCATTAACATTTCCGTGTTAATGTTTAAAAGGGGAGGTGTCACAGGCTTGGAAGGATGAAACAACACCTTACAGCAAACATGTCCCCAGCAGGATGGAAAAATGGGACAGAAGGTGCAAGGTCTATGAAGCCTCTGGCTCTGGAAACCAAAGAGGCTGCACCCACAAGGAAAGTGGGGACAAAAGGGACCAAAATCTGGGCTACATGAGCTCTTGAGGGTCACAGCAACCCCCTGAGTCCATGTTTCAGTCAACCTGCTCTCTGACTGCAACAACTCTGCTCCCTCTGTAATATTAAAATGTACAAGTGATCGCTGAGGTTAATCGAGCAAATGCAAACTCAGCAGATGTGGGACTGTCCCAGACTCCTTTTCTGCTGAGCACCTGTGGCAGCTTTGGAAACCAAGTGAGAAGGATGTAAAATTGCCCTTCAGGTTCTTTCCCCAGCCAGCAGGAGAGCACTTCGGTCTGCACTCACTCCAGACTGTTGGAACACACATTTTGCAGGTTTTCAGACTGAGGAGTCAGGAGCAGTTCCCAAGACAGAGGCCTCAGTGACAAAAATGGGATCTGCAAGGTGATCTTGGCCAAGAGCAAACTGAGAGGAGAAGCCTGCTGATATTCTGTGAAGAGCTCTATTAATAAAGTTAAGATTGTTAAGAACTGTGTGAAGTCACCAATTCTACAAAATATATCTTAGCTGATATTTAGCTGTAACTGTGTGTGGTTAGATAGTTTTAATGAAGTGTATTTGTCTGAGAAATGTGCATAACTGTGTGTGAAGAGAGTTCCTTCTTGTACTTCTGAAATCCCTGCACAGAGGAACATCAAGATGCAAGAATGCAAACAAGAGGGAAGAACAAAAGCCTTTTCTGCCATTCCTGAGCAGAACTGTAACTTCAGACAAAGAGGAATAAACCCTCATTTTGTTTCTTGATGCAGTCAGGTTGTCTTATTAACAACTAAGGCTTACAAGGCTCATACTAAGACACCAGAAGTGTGTCTGTGCTACAGCAGACGGCGTGGCAGGAGCCCTGCCCTGCCCCTACACACGTGCCCACTGCCCCTGGCCTCCTCCTGCCAGCTTAACTTGGCTTTTGGGCTGCTAAATACAAACCTCAGGATTAAGAAAAGACTTTGAGGAACTGCTGGAGACACACACACACACGGAGGCTACAAATCTCTGATCCTGCTCAGGACTTCCTGCCTTTGAGAGACTCCACTGTGAGTTCCATCTCACTCCAAGCACTGGCTTTGCACATGAAGAATCACCAAGAGCCACAGGCAGGGACAGGGCTGCAGCTGCTGTGCCACAGTGCCCACCTTTGCCACGAGGGTGCCAAACAACCACAAGATACAATCAGAGGCTCACTGGGCTGTGGGTGTCACTCAGGCTCTGGCAGAATGAATGGAATGAGGGGTTTCTCCCCGGTTTCTCTCCCAGCCTCCGTGGAGCCGCACGTGCATCACGTGTCACACACACACAAAAAAAGCCACCAACAGCCTCAATTCCATCAGGAGACTCAATCCCAGCCACAGGGAATGTCTTTTGCCAAGAGCTGGCAGGCTGGAGATGGGAATAATGGGAATCAAACAGCACTCTGGGGTATCTGGTTACACGTGGTGCAGAGGGGAGGGCGAGGTCCTGCACACACAGGGGAAGGTCGTGGATGGACAGACCCTGGCAGAGAAGAACTGACATCTGGGGAAAACAAGCACAGGCATTTTTCCTTCTGTGTCCTAAGAAACACAGCTGGTGGCTTCTTTTTAAGCTTCTAAAGGAACAAAATACTGATTTAGTAACCCTGAGTTCCAGTGGCACCGTCACCTCTTCGGGCAGAAATGCGAGTTAGTGGGAAAAAAAAATCATTGGGCAAAGAGGTTTCCCTGGAATCAGGAGTATTCCCAGAAAGCAGGGATCACATTTTGGCAATCTCAGTATGTGCAACCTGTCTGACCAATTTTGGGGAATTTTCCTTCCTTTTTTCCTTTCTTTTTTCCTTCCTTCCTTTCTTCCTTTTTCCTTCCTTTCTTTTTTCCTTTTTTCCTTCCTTTCTTTTTTCCTTCCTTCTTCCTTCCTTATTTCCTTTTTCCTTCCTTCCTTATTTCCTTTTTCCTTCCTTTCTTTTCCTTCCTTCCTTTCTTTTCTTTCTTAAGCACATGTTCCTCAACTGGATAAGCGGAATTTCAAGCAACACAAACAGGTGATCAGCTCACAGATTTGTGTCACCAGCTCACAGATTTGCTTCTTCGTGGGCAAAGCTGCTGTTTTATTAAAGCTTGTCCAACTCATGCAACTCCCCCTCGGGTGATGATACCCCAGGCACACTCCTGCCCCCTCCCAAAAACCATCAGCAAATGCCAAGCTCCATTCTGGGTGCATTGAATCAGCCAAGGCCATCCTACTCACATCAGTGCTCCTCATCCAAAGCAGGAGGAGACCTCACCTTCCCAAGGAACAAGCCACGTCCATCAACTCCAAGCAACTCCATGATTTATATTCATCATGTTTTCCACACACCACAAACAAGTCCAAACCAGAGGAAGAGCACTGTAGGTGGTGTGGGACAAAAGGGGAAGGGGGGGATGAATTTGAGGGCTCTGCACTTGCAGCAGAAGCAGCTGCTCAAGGGTTGAGGAGCTGCAAGAGGGAGAATGTCAATCCCAAAATACACCAGAGCCAGCTGGGTGATCCGTGGCCTCCCTTCCCAAGGGCAGCACACATTTCAGGACAGTGAGGGGTTTCCAAAAATAGGTGAAATAAAAATAGGGCCTGAGGGTGATGCGAATGGACAGAAGGAATAAAGACAGAGCAGTGGGCAAGGCAGCTCAGTGCAGCTTTTTCACTCCAGCAGGAGTTCACCACGGGGACTTTTCATTCACCTGAGGGTTTTGGTTTACCCAACTCACACTCTTTGAGGGAAAAGGAGAAGTCTAGAAATAAGAGACAGTGAATACATACAAGAGAAGCCATGCATGAATATGCATGTGTGTGCAAATAAAATTAGTTTAAAAAATGATAGGAGAATTCCATTTTGAGCAGACCACAAAGCATGACCATGGTAACTACGAATTTACCGGATCTAAATGTTGGCCCCTCCAGGAGTTAAGTATGCATATTTTAGTTTAGGAGAAAATTAAAGTGCCTCTTTCAACTTGGCATCTACAGATCTGACTTCAGCACTGGACTCCCCAACTCACTGCAGAACTCCAAGGATCCTTCTGGCTTATTCTGGCTCCCCTCCTTCCTCCCCTAACCAGCATTCTCCACCACCTTTCTGCTCTCCTCTTCCTTCTTCTGACCCACCAGCCCTTTGTTTCATTTCTCTACCCTCCCTTAGAACTTCCTCCAGTTCTGGCTGTACATTTTTAGCTTGCCATTTTACATCACCTTTGACTTAATTTACCCATTCTGACAGCCCACTGTGTATCCCTGGAAGGTCACAGCCAGCTTGCAACCCACTCCCTCCCCTGACAAAAAAATGAAGCTGGCAAGCCCAAATATGATGGCACAAAGCACTTCAAGCCTAAGGGCAGCAAAACATCTCATTTCCTTCAAACATTGATCATTGAATTGAATATTCTTAATTTAATTGGTTTCTGTTGCATCTCAGGAGTCAAAACTTTTCTTTTGGCCCAGATACTCATAATCCCAAGAACCTGTGGGGCCTATTTATGGAGTACTATTCCTCATTGTTAAAATAAAATCAAAGCCATCAGTTAATTCACTCAGTGTTACAACAACACAGCAAGAAAAAAAAAATCCACACCTTGTTATTACAAACCTGAACCTTCTTTTTGTGCTGTATTAGCAACAGGTGCTCCTGGAAATCAAAGCACAGACATGGACAAGACAAGAACAGGACACTGTGATCCATCCCACCTTCTGCACCACTAAAAACCTGAATGGAATACAGACAGAGCTTTGCTTTTTTTTTCTGGCATAAATGCATTTCATCATTATTATGGCACAAAGCTCCTGGTGATCTGCATTGATGCAAAAGGACTAGAGCTACTCCAGGAATGATTTTACATCATAACCATGCAAGCTTGCTGCACCACCCTTGTGCCCTCACTTCTGCTTTTCTTAATCAATATTGGCTTTCTGCAATTTTCTCTACACAGAGAGGGAATCATCAATGCCCCAACCCCCCTTTTATCTCCTCTCAGGGGACCCAAAGCGGGATTTGGCCCAGCCAGGCCTCCCTGGCACACGCATTTCCACGACACACAGTCGTGTTCACATTCAGCAGCATCACTGAACAACTCTGCACTTCCCATGGGGTGTGGGACTCAAAGCCATGGTCAAAGCACAGCTCCTGTCCTGCTGTGCCTTTCTCCTGATTAAGGGAGGTCTTTCCTAACTTCTTCCTCTGCTCACTGGGGCAAACAAGTGCAGGACACTCTGTGTGAGAGCACTGGATCCAATCACAGAATCCATTGGGTTGGAAAAGCCTTCTGAGATCATCAAGCCCAACCCCTGATCCAACTCCAGCCCCTTTCCCAGATCATGGCACTGAGTGCCACACCCAATCTTAGCTTAAAAACTTCCAAGGATGGGGAATCCACACTCCTCTCTGGGCAGCCCATTCCAGTGGAACACCAAGACATTCTTAAGATGCTATTTCAGAAGTCAGAGACGGGCACAGCTCTCAGTTCTCACTTAGGGACACTCAATTTAGCAGCAGTACAGAAGGTCTCATGGTTTCTAAAGCTGAAGAGGGTCAATTCAGGCTTGACAGAGGGAAGAACTATTTTGTGATGAGGGTGGGGAAACACTGGCAGTTTGCCCCATCCCTGGAAACCTTCAAGGTCAAGCTGACCAGGGCTCTGAGCACCCTGGCCTGGTGGCTGGTGACAGGGCTGGAAGTTGTCATCTGGGGAAAGGCTGAGGGCTCTGGGATTGTCTGGGTTGGAGAAGGGGAGGCTGAGGGGTGACCTCACTGCTCTCTGAAGGGGGAAGACTCCTCTTCCTGGGGAGGGAGATGCTGCTCTTCAATCCTGGTATGCCACAGGAATGTGGGAATGGCTCAAAGCTGCAGCAGGGAAAGGTTCAGGCTGGACATCAGCAGGCATTTCTTTACCAAGAGAGTGACCAAACCCTGGAAGAGGCTCTCCAGAGAGGTGGTGGATGCCCCAAGACTGTCAGTGCTCAAGAGGCATTTGGTCAGTGGCTTTAATAACACGCTTAAAGTTTGGGCTGACCCAAAAATTGTCAGGCACATAGAACTGATCTACAACAATCTTTAAGTGAAAATATCCTAGTCTGGTCTGGTCAGGTCTGGTGGAAGATGTCCCTGTTATGACAGCAGGGTTGGACTTCATGACCTTTAAAGCATCCTTCCAACCCAAATCTTTCCAGGATTCCATGCACAACATGAGTATGTTGATTGCACTGCTCTTGAAAGGTCCAATGGCAGAAGCAACAGGAAGAACACAAAAGGTGGTGGCCCACGAGAGCAGGACAGTGGCGGCCCACGAGAGCAGGACAGTGGCAGAGTTGAGAAGGTGAAGAGAAGATGAGGTGAGAGGCAGACCAAAGTTTTTTCCACCAGAAAGCTGTTTCTGGCTGTCTTTATTTGTGACCCAAGCACGTTGCCCTGTGTCCCACACAGCTGATGGTGGCACTGGGGTGACAGAGCTCAGGGCAGTGCCACCTGGGCACTGGCAGGAAAGGAAAGGCACTGATCACCAACAATAAAGTTTCTGTTCTCCCAGAATGGCAACAGGGCTGCAAATTCTGGAAATCCAAACTCTATAATGCCACTGAAATGATTCCCAGAGTCATCCTGGAGGACCAGCATGACCCAGCTTCGAGCTGCTGCGCTGCCCAAGACACACAACAACTTCCAATGTCCTCCTGTTCATCAGGAAATGATCTCACAGGCAAAGCCAGCACTGAGGTTCTTCTTCACTAAATCCCTGCAGGCTGTTAAAACATGTGCAGGGTGAGTTCCCTCTGGGTGGGTGTTATCAGACCTCAGCCAGGATGCTGAAGAGCTTCTCCTTGCCCTGTCCCCTGCCCCACACAGGCTCCCTGGAACCAGCTCCTTCTTACTTGATGACTTGCACCCAACACACCCCAACATGATTTTAGGCTCTGGCCTACAGTGAGACACCCTAAAAGCTGAAGAACCTTCCCTCACCCTATCCCCTGCAAAGGCACCACCTCATGCAGCTTTTCCAACCCACATACTTCCCTTTAAAAAACCTAAATCGACCTTGTCCTTGAGCATTAACATTTTTCCTGTGGCCCTTATTGATCAGGGGTGTGTTTTGACAGGGCTGGAGGTCATCGCCACAATTCCAATGACCTTCCAAGGAGAAGTTTGTGTTTTTCCTGTCCTTATTAACCTATCTCCATAGTTCTGAAAGCACTCAAAAGCCTTAAAGCTCCAACTCTTTTGACTGCAGTGTCAAAGAACTAATTAGTGGCAGTTACTAATTAGGTGCCAACGACCTGGAATCAACACCTGCCTCATTTTTTCACACACCACCCCCTGCCTCCACCAAGCCCAGACCTCCAGCAGCGCTCCCACCTTTCATTTTTGCGTTCTGCTTTTACGGGGACACCCTCTTGACCTCTGTACCAGCCTGAGCTGCTCCCTGGGGTCACCAAACCACCCTGAAAGCCCCTCCCTGCCCGGAGCCAGCTCAGCTTTGCTCTCCCGATGCCTCACCGAGGATCGCCTGCTCCTGGGTGAGCTCCTGGGTGAGCTGCTGGAAGCGCCCCCGCAGGTCCTCCAGCTCCACCACCAGCCGACGCTCCGACTCCTCCTTCAGGCTCAAAGCCTCTTCCAAGGCAGCTTTTTCGGCCACGTAGCCCTCGATGATGCCTAAAAATCCCGAGTCAGGGTGCAAATAAAGACAAGGACAAGCTCATGGATTGGGAAAGAGCAGCTGGAAAACAGGAGCAAGCAGTTTTTGGCAAACCACGGAAGGTGATGTGGAAAAGACCACTTAAGCTTTTTGAAGTATCTTGGGGAATAAATTGTAGCAGTTAATGTGTTCTGACAGATTTAAGGAGGCTGCCACCTTACAAAAAGGCCTCCAAATGTGTAGAATTCAAATGAGGATCGTTAAGATCTGATGGTGTCCTGGTTAGGGTAGCCAGGCCCAGTTTGGCACTGGGTGGGGGTGTGTTCTAAACCCTTTATGTCATTTTTTTTCTCATCAGCTGCTCACCATGGACGATTGGCAGCAGCTGCCCAGGGCACACCCCACCCCTCAGGGCACAGGGGGGTGTTTGGGAACTTCTGTGGGATCAGGAAGTATTCCTGTCTTCACACTTAGGACTCAGGTGTGGTAACTCCCCTCCAGGGAGCCACCAGCACCTTCACACCCACCTGAGGGGTCATGTCTGCTCAGGGGCCATCAGGGATGCCAAAAATATGCCAGGATTGACCTCACAGAGTAAATCACCCCTTGGGAAACTCCCCACCCTGAGAGTGAGGAGTTCCCATCAGAGCCCAAGCAGATATAAATTGGGGTTTTGGGGACTGGGGGCACCACTGGTGGGAACCAGAGGAGGAGCAGAGCCTCACCAGGACTGGGACTACCACTTTGGACCAGCAGCAGGTTCCTTCTTTCTCTTTACTCTGAACTCAGGGGGCCCACGTGGTGCTCAGCACAGGGGTTGGTGAGCTCCATCCTGCTCGTGCCCCACTGGACTGGGCTGCACAGCTGCTTTTGGTGGTCAAATGGATTTCCCTTCTGTCTCAGAGTATTTTGTGATCTTTTTTATTAAATTGTTCTTCTGACTTGGAATCCCATCCCGAGTTGGACTCATTTCTCCTGCCGGTTTAACTCTAAAGCAGCACAGATGGCCCAGGATGGGCTCACAACACAGGACAGCCTGACACATGCTCTGCTGGGGGTGGGGCTGAGGTTAGAAGAAACAGAACCCTCCAGAAAGGAAGATCAAATATTAAGATTCAAAGCCCAAGAAATCCAGGCCATAGTACAGAATCCACCGAGCTGGAAGGGACCCACGAGGACCATCGAGTCCCATCACAGACATCGGGAGGAACGAGCTAAGAATGAAGGACAGGGAAACCTCATGGAACCACATTCATCCCACTGGCCTACCCTCTGCCTTGTGAAGCTCCAGCGCCAGCTGGTTCTTGGCCTGGCTCTCCTCACTGAGGCACTCCACCAGCTCCTGGTGCCGACTCAGCACCCGCGCCGTCTCCTCCTTGCGGCGGCTGAACTCCTCCTCAAACTGGGCATGGTTTGCCTGCATTGTCTCCAGCTGCAAGGGAACAATTCCCACGCCACCCCAGCATCAGGTCCTGCAGGCACAGGCAGTGCGGTGACACACTGCAGGAATTCAGACAAAACCCTTCTGGGCCTTTTAGTAACATCTGCACAAGAAGGTCCGTGGTTGGAGGTCTCCTCTTGGCACTGAGTTGGCTTTGCCCAAAGCCACTGAACACTGTGGTGAACCCCTCTGTGGCCACACCCCAACGTTTTCCCCCCACAAGTCTTCCTTAAGTTTCTTTACTGTGCATAAAAACTTGGCTAAACTTCTCAGCTTGACACTTCCTGAGCTCCCTGAGATTCAAAGCATCCTTACATTTGAATTCTTCAGGAGATTCTGTCGTGTGTAACAGGAGATAAGTCCACACACCATCATCAGGCCTCCAAGGTGCACCACCAGTGAGCAAAATATGCTCAAAAACAGCTGATTGAGGTCACCTAGAACCCAGATCTGCCATGGCTTGGGCAAGGGCTTTAACCACAAGTGAGCTACGTGCTGGTGGAACCAGCAACAGAACCTAGAAGTCAAAATTTAAATCACCTCATTCTAGGAGGGATTTTTTTTTTTTTAAGCTGGTGAACACACATTTCACACAGACACACAACTCTGGGCTCCACAAAACACCTGATGGTAGATTCATTTCAGCCATATTTCTTTGCCTTCACATTTTCTCTTAAATGAGGGGCTTCCTTGCCCAACAAAGGAATTCCTGCAGCACCAAAGTCAGTCCTCTGGGTGCACACAGTCCTCATGCATCCACCCCAGGTTTGCAGTCCACACACTCAGCAGGAAGGCACTCAAGTTCTTTCACGACATTGAGTGCAGCTCCTTTTATCACAGCTGAGGAGCACACCAAGACAAGGAGGTTTGGTTGCTGCCACTCACAGATTCCCAAAATATTTTCACATCACACTGAGTTTTTCCTGAACCTGCTTTACTGATGCTGAAGCAGCACTGACATGAAGTGCAATAAAACCCCCTCAAAAACCTCTGGGCCTCATTATATCTCCAAATGAATCTCAACTCCTCATGGAAATCTCCTTAGGGCACCCAACTCATTGCCTTCCCACAGGACCTGCTGGCAGGTTAAACACACAGCCCCAAGGCTGATTTCACACTGTCAGTGTCACATGCAGAATCATGGAATGGTTTGGGTTGGAAGGGACCTTGAAGATCACAGAGATGGTCTTCCAGCAGAGCAGGCTGCCTTCCAACAGAGATGAGAGAGCTTTACCTGCTTGGTTGACTCCGTGACCAGCTCCAGGAGTCTCTCCACGGCCGTGCGCAACCGGTGGCAGATCTTCAGGACCACTTCCTCGTTCCCACACGCCAGTTCTGGCTTGGCAAAGACACTTTCACACAGGTACTGGCTCAGCTCAGACACTTCCTCAGCCCCTGGAGACAGCTGGTTGTCCTCTGTGAGAGTTTCCTCAAGCAGCTCCTCGACTGAAAAAGGAGCAAAGTGTTCAAAACCAGAGGAGAAAACCCCACAGCTGGGCACACAACTGGTCACTCAGACAAGTGACATCAGCCAGTGACACTTGCAGGTCCTGGAGAGGTGGAGAACTTGGGCACATGAGCAACTCAGTGTTGAGAAATCACAAGGGAATATCGTGCTGTGCATCAGGGCCCGAGACTGCACTCACCAAGTCCACCTTTCCTGCCCTCCAGTCCAATTGAACTTTTCCAATAACATTTTAGTAACTGCATTATTAAAAGAACTAAACTGAGACAGCACTGATGGACACTGTCTTAGGTGTGGAGCAACTTTCTGATCTTCAGCCCCACAAAAGGAAAGAAAAGGCAGTTTTCCAGAACAGGAGCTGACTGGGGGCCCAGGTTTGGTGACTTGGACTCACCATTTTCTAGGTGATGGTTTTCTTTGGCTCTGAAATATTGCATAAATCCCATTTCTTCCATAATACTCTGGGCTTCTCTAGAATCTCCAGAAGCCAGACTGTCATCAAGACAAAGACCAATCTTGCTGCAGATGAGGTCCTCAATGACTATCGTGGCCTTCACCAGCTCCAGGAGCAAACTCAGAACGTGCTCGTAAGACTCACGCAGCTTTTCCCTGGAACAGAGGCACATCCAGCCCTTCAGAAACTGCAGGCACTTGATCTGAAAGACACTCTGAACGTCCTGAAAACCTGACCGTCCAAAACCTGACAGCCTTAAGAAACTGCAGGCACTTGATCTGAAAGACACTCTGAACGTCCTGAAAACCTGACCGTCCAAAACCTGACAGCCTTAAGAAACTGCAGGCACTTGATCTGAAAGACACTCTGAACCTCCTGAAAACCTGACAGTCCAAATGGCATCCTGCCACAGTTTGAGATTTATCAGCAAAGGGGATTCAGATGGCTCACAAAAAAACCACCCCAGGTTGTTTTCAAAGAGCTGGCTCAGCAAAGCACCTTTGTCTTCTCCACGGGCAGATGACACAGCCATCCCAAACATCTCAGTGCTGCACAGCCCTGGAAGCACCAGCAAGGGGGGATCCTGTAGCTGGAGATGCATCAGTGACATCAAAAGAACTGGGGGTGTGCTGGCAGAGCTGACAACAGAGACTGTGTTTGGGGAAGCAGTTTACTTTTTAAGCAAAACACTAAAGCCAATTTTCTCGAGAGACAGAGAGGGAATTCTTCTGGAAGGTTATTCAGCAGGACAGCTCCTCCAACCCACACATTCCCATGGCAGGTCAAAACAATCCACATTGCACTGGAAGGGTCTGAGACCAAGAGGTTTTCTCCATTTCTTAGATTTTTCCAAGACTGGAGACAGTGGAAACCCCAAACCACCAAAATCTTCCTCAGATTGCAAGAAAAAAAAAAACCCAGAACAAACTTCCCCACCATGTCAAGACAGGTTGGGAATTTTAAAACTCAAAACAATTTGCAAATAAACCCACCATGCCATCGTCCTACCTCATCAACTTGAGCCACCTTCATTTTGCCTTATGATTTCTTCAGGAGAAGTGAGCAAAGAAACAAACAAACCCCCCCCAAAAAACTGAGCATCATGCAACCAAAGCTGAACAAACCTTTCCTCTTTGGACTGCTGGATATCAGACCTCAACAAGGCCACCACAGTGCCCCCCTCCTGGTGGTCCCTGCCCCGTCCCTGAAGGAGGGTCTCCAGCTCACAGTTGGTCTCCTCCATCTCATGCTTTAAAGACTCCACTTTCTCTTCCAGCTGTGGAAATACAGAGTCAATCAATCACTTGGCATGGACTTGGCTTTAGAAACCCTGCCTGAAGATAAGCTGCTGGAAAAAGTGCTGATCTCCCTGTGTTTTTATGGTCAGACAACACCTTTATCCAATTAAAAGGTATGTATATAAACATAAAAATATATCCAGGTGTGTATATATTCATTCCCCACTTCCAGACTTTGCTGCAAATGAATTAGTGCCATTTTGTTAGAAAATCTGTCTTATAAGGAAGCCAAAAAAATAAGTCAAAATATCTATTTTGGAGGAAAGTGCAAGGCAAGAAAAGCATTCTGCTCCCGTGGCAACCTTCTCAGCCTTCCTCAAATCCTGCGAGAAGAGCTGGAAACAAGAATGCACTGCCAGTAGGGACATTGTGAAGGGTCCATCCTGGTTTTCCCCTAAAAACAGAAAGGCCAAAAAAAACACCACAAGAACTATCCATGCAGTCCCTCCATACACACCCTGAGGCACAGAGAGCACTGTGCTGAAAAAACAACCCCAAAAGCACGTTTAAAACCCAAATTTAAGACACCTTCCACACACCTGGGTAATTGTTGCTGTCTTTTCCTGCAGCTGGACTGCCAACATGTCCTGCTCCTTCTGGTGAGCAGCCTGTGCCTTCTCCCTCTCCTCAGCCAACATCTGCTCCTGGTCCTGCAGCCATGCCTTCTTCTCAGCTTCAAATTCATCCTGCAGAAATCCCATGGATTTACAGAAAGGGGAGGGGGGGAGAAAAACAACCCCCAAAACACAAACAGCACCCCCGCCCTCCCAAAAAATCTCTCAACCAAACAACCCCTCTGCTTCTTTTTTGTGTTCTTGAGAAGCACACACTTCACACCTCTTGGATTAACCGGTGCTGACTCCCCAGGGCAACACTCCCAATCCACAAAATGATGCTCCAAAATCAACCCCAGCTTGGTCAGAAGAACCAGGGCAGGGACTGCTCTCAGCACTGGTGGTGTCCCACCTTGAACCCTCTGTCCACTCCTGGGTCCCTCAGGTCCAAAAGGACACTGAGGTGTTGGAGCAAGTGCAGGGAAGGGGAAGGGTGAGGATGGAGGGGGAAGTCCTGAGAGGAGCAGCTGGGGCTGTTGAGCCTGGAGAAGGGGAGGCTCAGGGGACACCTTGTAGATCTCTACAGGGAGGTTGGAGCAAGGAAGGGGTTGGGCTCTGCTCTCCAGGAACAAGGTTCAGGACAAGAGGAAACAGCCCCAAGCTGGGCCAGGGGAGGGCCAGGTTGGACATGAGGAGGAATTTCTTCACAGAAGGGGTTTTCAAAAAAGGCATTGGAAGGGGATGCTCGAGGAGGGTTGGAGTCTCCATCCCTGGAGGTGTTTCAAGGAATGACTGGACGTGGCACTCAGTGCTCTGGGCTGGGGGACAAGGTGGGAAGTGAACACTGGGTGGACTCCATGATCTAGAAGGTCTTTTCCAACCTGTGAAAGCACTCTGAAGGGATTATTAGATACTGCCCACTCCTGCATCAGCACATAAGGGGAGGTGAAACAAGATCCTGGCATCCCTGCCCAAAGAGAGTCATGGAATCATGTTCGTTGGAAAAGCCCTCTGAGATCACCGAGCACATTACGCCCACCAGTAAACCAGGTCTCCAAGCACCACATCCACACTTGTTTGGAACATCTCCAGGCATGGTGATTCCCCCACTTGCCCTGGGCAGCCTGTTCCAATGCCTGACCACACATTCAGTGAAGAAATTTTCCCTCATATCCCATCTAATTCACCCCTGATGCGACTTGGAGCAATTTCCTCTGGTCCTGTTGTCACCTGTTACTTGGTAGAAGAGGCTGACCTCCACCTGTCCATACTCTCCTTGTTGTAGGAGTTGTAGAGACTTAAAAGGTCCATCCCATGCTCCTTTATTCAGGGCTGAACACCTCCAGCACCACCAGCCACTCCTCAGATGAACTGTGCTCCAGACCCTGCCCCACCTCCTCTGAACATGCTGAAGAGGCTGAGCAGAGAGGCCAAAAGGGACCCAGATCAGGGACTGTGTCTGCAACACCACAGCTGGGAAGTGACAGAAAAACTCAGGCAACTTGACCAAGGAACATCAAGGAACACCAAGAGACCCCGAGGTGATGGCCAGCTCTCAACACATTGGCAAGTCAAGAAAAGTGATTTTTCCCCTGGGGCAAGAAGGACAACTCCAGGGCAGAGCAGTCACCTCAGAGGACATGGAACCTGTTATTCTCTGATCCACTTAAAAAATGTGCCAGACCTTTCAGAGAGCAGCTCTGAAAGCCTGAAAATGTGCCAGGGGAGGCAGAGGGGAGACAAGGAGGGAAGTGGCTGGATGAGCCCAGGGGAGGGTCTGTAAAAACCCTCTCTCAGCCCACAGAGCACTTCAACCTGACCCTGCAGACACATCCAAGCAGTCTCTCCTGGGACAAAACACCAGTCTAAAAAAGCTGATGATGGGGGAAAATAAATCCACAGGCAGCTGTACCAGCAGGAGAATCAGCCCTGGCAAAATTCCAACCAAAAGTGAGGTTTCTGCCATCCCAAATGCTGCACAAGGTAGAGAAAAGCAGGGAACACTCCTGGAGCAGCTGCAACACGGCCAGTGTGGCTCCAAGCTGAGCTGAAGGTTGGGGTTCAGCTGAGGACAGCAAGGCCAAAATGTACCTGCAGCAGCTCTGGTGGCCCCTGTTCCAACAGAGCTGCTCCAGAGGGCACAGAATGATGAGCACTGCACAGAGGGGTCACTTCACATCTAGGTCAGGACTTAAAGACAACCCTGCAGGAAGTACAGCTGCTCCCAAAACACATTTCTTCCCATTGCTGCTTTCCTGGCTCTAACATTGGGAAGCTTGGAGGATATCCAGCTCAGATCATCATTTTTAGAGACTGAAGAACAAAATATCTACAGCAGAGGCTCCTTTTCAGCTGAACACTCTCCCAGTGCATCCTCAGAAGTGCCTTTTCACCAGGGCCTACCTTCAGCTGTGCAATCTGCTGCTCCAGCAGCACCTCTGACTGGCACTTCAGCAGCTCAATCTCCTCCTGGAACTGGAGCTGCTGCTTCAATTTTACCTCCTCAAACTGAGCCAGAAGAGCTGTCCTCACAGATTGCACTTCAGAGGCTGAGGCAGAAGCATACAGCTGCACACAAGCAAGGGATATAAAATGTTTTAGCCACAGTGTTAGAATTAAGCAAAAAAAGAAACCAGACCCAAACCCAGGAAAAAAAGGTCAACCAGGAAAAAAAGGTCAACCAAATTCTTAAGAGTGTAGTCACAACCCCCAAGGTCATACAGGCCCTTCTGTCTCTCATCAGGCTGAGGACAGGAAAAAGAAAGTTGATAAAAATAGGTAAGAAGCAACCAGGCGTTAGGTATCAAATATCTCCTGTATTTATGAGACTACCAGGTCAGACTAATAAAGTATTCCTGATTTATTCCTTCCAACAGACACTTCCCTAAGGGGCATCCAAAGAAAGGAGGAGGAAAGAAACACAAGGAGAGCATGGTTTGTTAAGAAGTGATTTCTCCTGTTCAGATGGGAACAAACATCACACAGCTGTACTTAGTGCAACCATCCTGTGAGATACAACAGAGAAAGCTCTGAGGACTTTTTTGTTCATTTGTGGTTTTGGTTTTTTTTGGTTGGTTTGTTTGGTTTGGTTTTTTTGGGTTTTTTTTGTTGTTTTTGTTTGTTTTTTCTTTTTTGTTTTGTTTCGATTTTTTCGTTTTGTCTGTTTGTTTTTGTTTTGGTTTTTTTTTTCCTAATACTCTCTCTAGGAAGAGTCACTGTGGCCATGAGAATGAACATAAACCCTGTTCCTATGATGAAGGGCTTAAAGACTGAGGAACCATTAGGACCTCCCAGAAAACAAAAAAAAACCACAAACCTCACCTTCCCAAGCAATCACTTCTTCCAAAAGTGATTTGAACCACGACCCAATTTCCTAATTAGTGAGTGCAAAAGCAGAAGTCAGGTGTATTTTACCTAAACAAACATTGTGTGGTTGTAGGTGGATAAAGCCCCTTTTGTTTGGGACTTTTCCTACTGTGTGAATGTAACACAGAACAGAGGGAAGTGAAAAGCTTTGGTCACCTGTGGTTGCTTCGGTTGCTCCCACAGCACTCAGATGGCATAAAAGGCTGAAGGAATAGAAGATGTAACTTCATTCTGATGCTTAAAGAGTAATAATCCATGTTTTTAAGCCTTCAGTATCAAAGCACACATCATCAAGCTTACACATGAACATCCCCAACAGGAAGAAATGCCAAAGCTCTAAGGGCAAGTAGGAAGATTTCCAAACCTCGCTGAGAAATTATATTTGGAAAAGTTATTATGTGCTATCATTTCTCTAAGAAAAGAAGGAATGAGAGTTAGATGTGAATGTTTCTACTTCTAGTCAAGTTTTACTTTTCTTTTCACCCTTTACTGCAAGTTTTTACTTCAAAAAGTGAGCAGCTGCTTTCCAGAAATGGTTGATGACCTAAATTATTGCCTACCAATTTTGAAATCAAAGTGGCAACTTTAAAGTTTTGAAATAAATACAACAGGGTCTGCTTGATACTGAAGGCTAAAAACATGGATTATTACACTAAGTTCTCTTTAAGCATCAGAATGAAATTAGATCTTCTATTCCTTCAGCCTTTTATGCCATCTGAGTGCTGTGGGAGCAGCCGAAGCAACCACAGGTGACCAAAGCTTTTCACTTCCCTCTGTTCTGTGTTACATTCACACAGTAGGAAAAGTCCCAAACAAAAGGGGCTTTATCCACCTACAACCACACAATGTTTGTTTAGGTAAAACACACCTGACTTCTGCTTTTGCTCTCACTAATTAGGAAATTGGGTCGTGGTCCAAATGAGGCTCAAATGACCTTTGGAAGTTTTACTTTACTTTTCACTCTTGACAACAAGTTTTTGCTTAAAAGAGCTTGAAGTGAGCAGCTGCTTTCCAGAAACGGTTGATGACCTAAATTATTGCCCACCAGTTTTAAATCAAAGTGGCAGGTTTTAAAGTTTTGAAATAAATACCAGGGGGTCTCAAAAGCAAGCCCAGCCCTTCCATCTCCCTCATAAAAGAGAACACTGCCAACGTGGGTTTAAATTTCTACAAAGTCAGGCTGATACACAGATAAAAATTCCTTCAAGTCCTTTGAGATGAAACAAAGCCTCCAAGTGTTAGCTTTGAGCCTTCACATCTACTGGCACTATTCAAAAAACAAAAACAAAACCAACAAAACTAAAGCATCCTATTTCTAAGGTTAATAAACTGAATTCCCTTCATGATGGATTAACTTGCACGTAGGTATGACCAACATTCTGACCTCTTGCTCACGTTCATGCTGTGCTTTCAGTTTGCCCAGCTCTCCCTCCAGCTCCCTGGAATACTCCTCCTTGTGCTTCCTGATTTCTGCTTCGTGAAGCTCCTGGAGCTCCTGGAGAGCCTTCCTGTGTTCCTCCTCCATGTGCAGAACCTCCTCCCGCAGCGCACCCAGAGCCAGACGCTTCTCCTCTTCCAGCATCTGCCTCTGCTTCCCAAGAGCTGTGCTCAAATCCTCCTGGGCAAGCAGTCATACAAAAAAAAAAATAAAAAGGGGAGGAAGAAGAAGAAGAAAAAGTCAGTGCAGTTTGCAGCCTGTTTGTAAAGGACATGTCCTGCTTCTCCTCCTGCAGCAAAGCTTTCTGAGCGAGCAGGAGTGATGAGCACACACACAGAGACATATTTGCCACAGCATTGAAATGGGCTTGTTTTCCTCATGTAGCAGAAGTTTTGTAAACCCTCTGCTTATCAGGGAGGATCTTTAGGTTCCCAGAGATGTGGCTTAACCTCCAGGATTGCACTGACTTTTTTCTCATCACCTCCTGAAGAATTTACACAGCGATGTGTATGAGGGAGAGAAGCTCCGAGCCACAAAGCAGAGGCTCTCCAGTCTGAATGACCTTTTCCACACAGTGAGATAGAAAACTCATCAGGGGGAGCCTTTGGGGCAGGAGGCAACACATGGACCTGATTTTCAGCTGGAGTTTCAGCTCCCAACATGGCCACACGCAGGTGTCAGTGCTGGCACAGAGAGGTTGCAGAAACACCCCCTGGGAACAGGGGAAAAGGCCATCCCACACAGTGCACTATGAAAACCTCACCTTCTGTGCCAGGTTTGCTTTCTCACTCACCTTATGAACTTCTTCTGCTTCAAGAGCCATGGCTTTAAGCTTTTCCATGTGAACAGTAGCTAGCTCAATTTTTAAGTTGCTCTGGGCAAGCTGAAGTTCCTCAGCATGCTTTGCTTTCAGCATCTCAGTCTCCTGGGCCAGGCGTGCTTGATGCTTTTGATCCCGTTCTTGGAGCTGCTCCCTGTGCTGCAGCTGCAGCTCCTCCAGGGCCTGACTGTGTTCATCTCTTATATTCTGAATTTCACAAAGGTAGGATGACTCCAAGGAATCCAGCTTGGATAAGTGTTTCGCCTCCAGCTCATCGATGTGGACCTGGTGCTTTGCCTGCAGTTCAGCAACACGACCCTCAAGCTGAACCTGCTGCTCCCTTTCCAGGGTAGATTTAAGAGTCTCAATCTCAGCTTGGTGTTTTGCTTGAAAATCAGCTGTCAGAGACAGAATTTCCTGCCTGTGCTTCTCCTGTAACTGCTGACTTTGGAGCTCCAGCTCATCCACGTGTTTCTTTTTCAGCTCTTGGAGAAGCAGCTCTTGCTCAGCTGTGAATTTCTGGCTCATAGCTTTGTGCTCCTCCATAAACCTGTGTTATTTCCAAGAAAGTTAAGATACTGTTGTCAAGAAAAGGCACTAATTTTTGTGTGTTTTTTTTTTTTTAAATAATTGAATAAATAAATATCAAAGAAAAATAAACAGACCCCTACAAGTCTTCCTTTATGTTTCAAATACAGAACTAAATTCAAAGCAAGACACAACAATTTCACAGCCACATAATGAAAGGTTTCTGCAATGTCCCTTGGTACTACCTGGTTATGACTAGAGAGGCCCTTGTTAACTCAATAAACCTCAAATACTGCCCTATGAGAGCATTTAGGACCTGGCAAATACATTGCTACATCTCAGACTTGTTGCCTGCAAGGAGCTGCACTGTCACAACAAACACCTCTAAAAACCTGTGTTAAAGGCAGAACTAAAACCCCCTGGAGGCTCCTCCCAACTCAGCTCTCTGAGGTTTCCTCAGAGCCTGATGCAGAAGGGTCAGTACCTCAAGTGCTGCCACTTGCTGTCATCAGTAGCTGCAGTATTTTTGGATACAGACACCAATAACTAAAAGGCAAACAGTTATTTAAAAGTTAAGTTTCTGCTCCCTGTCATTATTTCTCCCATCTTGTCCTGGGAGTGTTTGTTTTGGGGAGGAAAGAAGGGATGTGTTTGAAGCAATGGATGCAGATACAAACACACGGTTATTTGAACATTTTCTCTGTAATGCACTTAAAAAAACAGGTGTAGGGAGGGGAAATAAAACAGCAGTTCCAGTCTTTTCATCTACCCAGAACTGAATACCAAGGGGGGCCACATCAACCTCAGCATTCAGTGGTCAGCACAAGCTCCATTCACCTGCTCCAATTCATCTGAATTGAGAGAATTTTTCTGCTTGCATGTCCTGTCACACTTTCTGTCTTCAAAGGCTGGTATATGATTCCCAGCTGTGTGCTGCACTCTGAACAGGCAGAGCCTCACTCCATTTGCTCTGCTAGACCAGATGAAATGCATTGCCATGAAGCAAAACTCTACAGCAAACCATGAGAGGCAGCATTGCTGTTCCCTGGGGACAGCAAGCTTTAGACATCCCAGTTAGTTGGTGCCACCAAGTGACAAACTGCATCACTGCCACTCACTGAGCCTCAAGTAATAAATAAAATGAGTGAGCTGGCAAGGAAACTGCTCCCAACCTCAGGACTTACTTGTTTTGTGCTTCCACAAGCTTCAGTGCACACTCCTCCTGAAGACGGAGCGTGGTCGTCTCCATCTCCTCTGCCATGAGAGCTTTGGCCGCCTGCAGGTCAGCCTCGTGCTGCTGCTGCAGCTGAGGCAGCAGGCTGTCCTCCAGCTGCTGCAGGCTGTTCTGCTGCTCCTTCAGCAGCTTCTCCAGCTCCAGAATCCTGGCAGCCTGGTGCTCCTGGAGCTGATTCAGTTGGGCTTCACGGCGCTCAAACTCCTGGTGCAGGGTGAGTCTCTCGGCCTCGGCCCTGCCCTGCAGCTCCTCTCGCTCCCGCTGCCACTGCTGCTCCCTGTCCTGCTGCTCAGCCTCCATCCTCTGCACCTCTGCTCTCAGCTTGCTCCTCTGAGCCTCAGCAACTTGGTGCTTCACCTGGGAAAATAGTTATTCAATAAGAAAAGCAAAGAATAAAACACCAAAACCAAGCTGAAGTTCACGAAGGGAACTTTCTCGGTTTTAAGGTGCTGGAGAGATTCGGTTCTTGGTGTGCATCAGAGAATCCATTGGGTTGGAAAAGATCTCCAAAATCACTGAGTCCAACCCTTGATCCAACTCCAGTCCCTTTACCAGATCATGGCACTCAGTGCCAATCTTAGTTTAAAAACCTCCAGGGATGGTGAATCCCCCCCCTCCCTGGGCAGCCCATCCCAATGCCTGGTCAGTCTCTCTGCAAAGAACTTCTTCCTGATGTCCCCCCTCACCCTCCCCTGGCACAGCTCCAGCCGTGCCCTCTTGTCCTATTACTGTTCCCTGGGACAAGAGCCCGACCCCACCTGGGTACACCCTCCTGTCAGGGGCTTGTGGAGAGTCAGGAGGTCCCCCCTGAGCCTCCTCCTCTCCACACCCAACACCCCCAGCTCCCTCAGCCTCTCCTCATGGCTCTTGTGCTCCAGTCCCTTCCCCAGTCTCCTTGCCCTTCTCTGGACCTGCTCCAGCCCCTCCACATCTTTCCTCAGCTGAGGGGCCACAACTGGACACAACACTCCAGGTGTGGCCTCACCAGTGCCGAGTCCAGGGGCAGGATGCCTGTCCTGCTCCTGCTGGCCACACTGTTCCTGAGCCAGACCAGGATCCCATTGGCCTTCCTGGCCACCTGGGCACAGCTGGCTCATGTTCAGCCTCCTGCCAACCCAAACCCCCCCGTCCCTTCCTGCCAGGCCCCTCTCCACCCACTCTGTCCCAGAGCTCCATGGGGGTGTTGTGACCAAAGGGCAGGACCTGCACTTGCCCCTGTTGAACCTCATCCCGCTGCAATCAGCTCATCCCTCTGGTCTATCCAGAGCCCTCCTGCCCTGCAGCAGATCCACATTCCCTCCCAGCTCGGTGTCCTCTGCAAATTTGCTGCTGATGGTCTCACTCCCCTCATCTAAATCATGTTAAACAGGACTGAAGTAACCCTTCCTAATAAAATCAAGTCTCAAATGTCAGTTTATAAATTGAAGTGCATGAAATTCAATGCATTAATGAGAATTGATTGGGGTAAGGAATATTAGAAAAAACTAAGGCAGAATTCCAGAATTAATGTGGTTTTCTCTTGAAAGTTATCTTCTATCCAAGAGTTCAAGTTAAACAGCTGTGGGCACCTTAGATACTCATACTGAGTGTGAATAAATTCTCTTTTACATTTCTCCTTATACATTCTAGTGGTCTTTTATATGTAGTGTCCAAGTCCATGACAAGGGCAGTTCTTGGACACAGCATAAAAGCCACAGACGAAAACAAGTAACATAAAACCAGAAGCAGTAAATGATTGTTCAAAGACAGAAGGCAAAGTAAAATTAAAAAAAAAGACACTTTCTCTGGCATCCTCCATCAGTTTTTTTAGGCTGGAAAAGGATACACACATCCATCTCTTTTTAAAAAGGGAGGAAAGGAAAACTTGAGAAATAAGAGCTTCACCCATCTCACTCTCATTAGCATTCAAATACTGAAATAAATCAAGCAATTAATTAATATCCCTTCTAAGATAGGACAGCCCATTTAACAGATAAGAAAGACACCACCAGGCAAGAGTCTCTCAACTCTAAGACTCTGAATGAGAAGCTCCAAGAGCAACCCCAAAACAGACTTCCAGCAGGTGTGTGCATCCAGGCAGGGCCATCCAAAGCTTGAGCTGCCACCCCTAACCCAGGGACACTGAAAGGCAAGAGCTGCCTCTGCCTCCCCTGGCCCTTCCAAGCTCCAAAACGCGGATTCACCTTCTCCATTTCTTCTTTCAAATGCTTCTCCTTCTGCTCAGAGAGGTTCTTCTGCTTGCTGATCTCCTCCCTGAGGTGCCTGATCTCCTCGGGAAGCTCTGCCAGACGGTGCTGCTCCGAGCTGAGGAGGGCCAGCCTGGCTCTGTGCTCCTCCTCCAGCGCGGCCACGCGCTCGGCCACCTCCAGCTCCACCTGCCGCGCGCTCTGCAGGCGCAGCCTGGTCATCTCTGCCAAGAGAAATGACACAAAGAAAATACAGGGGAAACCCAAAGCAAACAACAAAAGGGCATGCTGGAGTTCAGGGCAGTTTGACAGGTGCCAGAAATCAGGTTGAGTGTGGTTAGCTGTGTAGCCGTGCCAACTACAGGACAGGAACTCCTCCCCCAGGAGGATTTTGTATTCTGCTCTGTTTTATCACCACCTTTGGGATTTACCAGTGTCAGCACACACAGAACAATCCCAAAACCAGTGGCAGGACCTCCCTCCTTATCTGCAACAGCTACAGGAGCTGACTTGATTTTTGGGCAACATAATGGCAGACTTAGGGAAGTTTCATGGCCTCTTTTGCAACATACCATAAGGAATTTCCCCCAAAATCAGGTGGGACAAATCCATAAACGTTCTAATTTAAGCAGAATCAATATACTGACTAGTATTACACACAAATAATTACAGCTAAGAAATAGAACTGCAAGTTGAAAAAGCTGTACTGATCCTTTTAACCAACATACAGTTATAATTATAACAATGTCTGTTAATTAGATAACTAAGTTATGGGTTTTAAGTCCGGATGTTTGTGTGACAGTGCCCTCCTAAGAACCAAAAATGGAAACCTGATCCTTTCAGCAACTGCTTCACAGCTGTAATAGCTTTTACTACAGAATAAACAACTTCAGGTCACCACATCTTTTGGAAGTGCAATTCAAAGTGCTCCATGACAGGGTTTAGCATCTGGTGATCGTTCCCTATAGCTTAGAATAAACTAATAACAAACAGAAAACTCCTCCAGATACGCCTGTTTAAAGAAAAATTTAAGCCATCCAAGCAGCTTACCCTTTTCCTTCCCACTCCATCAGAGCATCCCTACCTTTAAAATGTTCCTCTGAGAGCTGAGCACGGAGCTGCTCCAGTTCCAAACTGTGCTTCCTCTTCATTGCCTCAATTTCAGTGGTGCATTTGTCTGACAGATCCTGCCTCATTTGCATCAGGTCCTCCTTATATTGAAGGGCAAGTTTGGATCTGAGGGAATCTAATTCATGCCTGTGCTGTTCTTGGAGATGGAGCTGCAAACAGGCAAGTTCTTCCTACACAAGGAAAGGGTTAGGAAGAGATCTTTAGCTTTCAAGAGCCTGTGATGAGAGTCTTTTAAGGACAGAAAGAAAAATTACTTTCAGTCAACTTGAAAAAAGTTGAGCAAAGAGGTTGAGATCTTAAATTTCAACAAGGTGCATGAAAATGGCTGCACCAATGAAAGACAGACCAAATTAGCACTCCCAGAACTACAGAGAAGAGAAACAATTCTGCTCTTGTGTAAAAGAGCTTTGCTAAGTTCCTTACTCTTCACAGGATAAGCCAAAAAGCACATAAAATTACAGAACACTGTTGCATCTGTTCTGCTAGGCTGATTACTATTATAAGTCAATAAAATATACTTGTCAAAAATAATGAAGCCTTACTAAATGTCTGAAATTAACTCTTTGTAAGAGCTAGGAATCAGACATCAATTTTCATACAGGTCCTATAACAAACAACAGAACTTTTAAGGTATCCAAATCCTACCTGATGTTGTTCTCGCTGTTGATTCAGCTGATCAAGTGCAGCCCTTCTCTCCTTCTCAGCATTCTCTCCAAAACCTGTTACAGAAGAACTGAGAGAAGGGTTTTAAAGTTGAAGATTGTAACATGTCATGAATTGGGTTAAATGAATGTGATGCCTGGGAGTAGGCAAAGGGCAACCCTGACAACTGCTCAGGGCTGGGGCCTCCCCATGCCCATCGCTAACCCCAGTTCCAGGGATCTAACTGCAGCCACCTATGCTCAATCCCCCATGTTTAGATGCTAACATCACCTTTGGTATTAAAGAAAAACCAAACAAATAAAATGGAAGCATTCTGTTTGGTGGTTTGTCTGTTTGCCTTCCCTAGAAACTGGGGGCAAAACTAAGGAAGGGTTCCATCCCATTCCCTGACAGAATCAGGCGGATAAAGACAGAGAGGGAGGCTCCTCTCTCTCCCTTTTCTCTCCTCTCCCTTGTCGGGCGAGCTCAGGCACAGCAGCTCTCGGTGTTTAGGGCTGGTTTGTCTCTGTGAGTTAAGGACTCACTGAGGGCTGTTGGCTGTGTCAGCACAGGAGGAGAGGAACTCACTTCTCCTAAGGGAAGTTGGTGAGATCTTATTGTGTTAGTTGTTTTCCTGAGATAATTCCCGGGATTTGATTGTGTGGGTTTGGTTTTTTTACCCTTTTGGTCCTTTTCCCCTTCCCCTTTTTCCTTCGTTTGGGATTGCTTGGGATCCTCGTGCATACGTACATAGTGTTTAGTTGTATATACATGAAATATCTGTAAATATATATATATATATATATTCCTTTACTACATTTTCCTTTTTCCTACTTTGTTTTTCCTTTTTCTGGAGGGGGGTTGGAAGAGGTGACCAGCTCCCAGCTGTGTCTGGGGGGCAGCCAAGCCAAACTTGCACATGCTGTCATGGCATGGGATGAAAGGAAACAGAACAGATCACCTGCTGTCCCCTGCTTGATCTTGACTCGTGTCCAGCTCTGACACCGAATAGTCCTTCAGCTCTTGCAGTCTCTGATGCAGCAAAGTCAACTCTTCCCTATAGTTCTCTTCAGCAACTCTCAACTTCTCCTCAAAATAGAGTCTCAGTTGCTCCAGCTGAGCCTCGTGCTCGCTGTTCCTCTGCTGTTCCAACTCCTGCTTCCAACACTCCATCTCCTTCAGCTGTGATGCACGAGCCACCAGCTGCTCCTTCAGCTCTGGAAGGGAGGCAGAACCAAACACAGGCACTGAGGATGCACATCTGCAGGCTCAAGTGATTCTGGGAGGATCAGGTTTAGCTGCTGAGTGTCAGGGTTTAGGAGGGGTATGTCCCAATTTAGCATTCCCACCTCCCTCTCCAAGGGGAGACACAAAAAGTGAAGGTCCTGGGCTGAGAGCAGAACAATTTACTGGAAACAACAATAAGGTAAGAAAAGAAACAGCAACAGCATCAATAACAAGGGTGCACAAAGGAGAGAATGATGATTCACATTCAAAACACGTTCACAATGAACCCAGAGGTGACAACAAATGGTGGGATGTGTCCCTCTCTCGCCACATCCTTCTTCTCAGAAGCCAGAGTCCCTTCCCCCTGCCCACAGCAAAGGCCTGAGGTGGTACACAACAACCCCACAGCCTCCAGAATAACCTCCAGGCTCTGTCCCCCCTCACAGCTACTGCAACAAATGACCTCTGCCCTGCCTGGAAGCAGGACACTTGGACAGCAGGGAGAAGTCACCCTACAAGCTGCGGAAGAAAATGAACTTCTGAAAGACAAAACATTCCTTTGTCTGGACACACAGTCTCATTTACCCTGCATTCAGAGAGACCATCCTCATGAGGAGAGCCAAAATTACCAGCAGACTGGTAGTCCTCCTTGTTTCCTGCAGGTCTAGTCTAGTAACATGCAGAGTCCTGCACTGCTGCTTCATCTTCACATCTGCCCCTTGTAGCACCCCGGAGCAATGAGTTGCTCAAAGGCATTTCATCTGCTCCAGACTAAACTACCCAAACAAAACCAGCTTTAGCACAAACTAAGCAGGAAAACAAAAAAAAAAATCACAAGAAAAGAAACCAATAAAAGCAATTCTGGGTTACTTCATCGATGGTTTGGCTGCCCATTGTGGGCTCAGACAGAGACTGAGCTCACTGAATTAAAAAGAACCATCCAACAAAGGAGGAATGCAGTGGGAAAGCAGCTCTCAAAGGCTGGGTCAGCCAGGTGCCCTCCTTCCAGGGAGGGAGGACACTGGCCAGCACTGTAGCCTGTTCATCAGCTCTCTGAGAGCTTTCTGGTGTGTTAAAGCAGCAGTAAAACACATCAGGTGGGGGGCAAAAAAAAGGACAAAATCCCTGAGAGAGAGAAGCTTTTCACATAACTCAATTTTCTAAATAACCAAAGTTGGCTGAATCTCCACAGAAGCAACTGAGGAAAGAACTGCATTTCAGGAAGGAAGGATTTGGTGAAGTTCTATGAAAAGAGAGAACCTGCTTGGAGAAAAGGAAGAGAAACTCCAGAAACATTGATGGGAACACAGCAGGAGCAACACAGGTGTGGGTTTTGAAGCAAACCAAAAAATGCACACTTGGCATGAAAACATTCTCACAATGAACATTCAAAGAGAAAGAATAAGGGAAGAAAAAAGTGTTCAAGGCCAGGCTGGACCTGAGCAACCTGGTCTAGTGAAAGGTGTCCCTGCCCGGGGCATAGGGTTGGAATGGGATCATTTTTAAGGTCCCTTCCAATAAAAACCACTCTATGATTCCATCATTGTGTGAAGCAAGTCCATGGCTCAAGGCTGCTTCCAAAGGGAGCAGCTGCCCTGCACAGGGACCAGGGGAATCAAGTGAAAAGGAGGGACTGCTAACACCACCAATGGGATAGGTGAGAGAAGTCCAATCCGCCATGGGTGGGTTTTGCCTAACCAGAAAAGTCATTAAATTGACCCCAAAAAAAAGTGCTTAACAGTTCTGAACTGTCATTCTTAGATCAGAGCAGCAATTCTTGATCCAGCTGCTCTGGTTTGAATCCACCACCAGAGTCCCCCACCAATCCAAATGGTCACTCAAGGGAAGATCAGCAGAGGAAAACAAAACACCTCTAAGCTCTCACACAGCAGAAGGGAGATCCTCACCTGGACCACAGGCCTGCACTCTGGTCTCACCAGCTTCAAGGGAGATGAAGAAACAGAAAGTGTCCAAAGAGTGGGAATGGGAGTGATTAGAAACATGGAAAGACATTTGAAAGGTTAAAGATTAGGGCTGCAGAGAAGAAACATTCCAGCAAATACTATAAAGTGCTATAATTCTGTACTATCAAAACAAAGTTATGAAATAGTCATGGTAAAGTCTGCCTGGACAGAACTTTTTTTTATTTAATATATGACCCAAACAAATATCCTCACAAAACCCTAATATAATTCAAAAGCTATTTACAGTTATTCAAAAAAAAATCTGAAATTGTATTTGAAGCACATCACACGTGCCTTGTGTTCAAATTACCCCAGCAGAAGTCAAGACACCTCCTGTCGCAGGCTCAACACAAGGTGAACACAGGCACAGTCAAGGTTAACTCATACTCTCTAGGTTTTTTATATTTCCAAAAGTTCTTCTTTCATGTATTACACATCTGTCTGTGCACACACATCTGAGACAACTTCATTTCAACCAAAAATGTGTGTCACCTCCCATCGCTACACTCCCATCATTACATGACTGCTTCATGTAATGCACGTGGATCTTGAAGCAGAAACAGGAGCTTGTCATTGCACTGACCAGCATCTTCTCCAGGTTTTAATTGCATCATACAATGGAAAATGTCTGGTCTGCACTGAAGATTTTTATAGAGTGCAGGGAGGGAAAGGAAAACCACAGCAGCTTTTCCCCCCCAGTCACACCACGCTCTCTGACACTGCAGGACCTGGCACTGACTCACCTCTCACTCCAGAAACAGAGCACTGGGGTACAACCACTGACACTGTGGCCCTACCCATGTGCTCCTGGAACACAGTCAGAGGGATTTGGTGTCAATAGTGTGCACTTCAGTATGAAGAAGAGGCAAAAACCCAACATGTTGTGGACATACCACTCAGCTCTTGTCGGTTCGCTCGGGTACTGCCAAGCTGAGACCAAAGCTGCTGGATTTCTTCTTGGGACTGAGCCTTGAGCTGATCATGCTTGACCCGGAGCTGGTCCAGCTACAGAAAACATGTTAAAAACAACCAGGACTTTTTTAACAATTTTGTTTTAACTGCTTATTTCATATGCAATAGACACTTCAATCAGAAATAGGTGGAAACACTCAGTGACAGTCAGGCTCTCAGCTCCCGAGAGCATCCCACACGGAGTGGCACTTATCTCTTACACCCACTCCTCTGAGAGTGAGCAGTGTGTTCCCAATGACATATTTATCTTCACTGGCAAAAAAAAAAAGCATTAGATCAATAAAAACACAATGTGAGAACCAGAAAGTGAAGCACAGAAACACAGAGGAAGACATGGCACCAAATGGCCCAAAGGCATTTGTATTCCAAAGGTTTGGAGACGCCCAGAGTTTCATGAGATGCATTTTGGTTTTTCAGTAACATCCCTAAATACAAACAGGGCACCCAAATGCCATGTACATGGTCTAGTTTTTGCTATCCAGAGGGTAACCAACCACTCAAAACAACCCAAGAAATGCAGTTTACCTCCTTCTTCAGAGTCTGTTCTTTTTCTTGGCTTTTCATCTTCATCTCTTCCAGGACACAGTTATGCTCAGCCTGCAGCTGTTCTTTTAACTCTGTAAGAGCTAACTGGTGCTGCCTCTCCAACTCCACACGTTTCACTAAAATTAAAAGTGAGCTCTGTTACTCCATCCTTCTGGTCAATGAATTACCTGTACAACTTTTGTGCACCAAAACCAGAGGTGTCTGTCTCCAGCCTGCATGTCACCCTACAGGGAGTCACAGAAATACTGGAATGGCAGAACATCTGAAAGTCAAACATTTCTAGTTCTCTGCATCCCACACTGTTAGCCAAGACAACTGTTGTTCCACTGAGCTCTAACTATTCACAATCCAAACATGGGTTTTTTTGTTAGAAGCACCTTCTATTAACACTAAACAGAATTTCCATTAATCCAGAAACTGTCAAAGCTGGTTTTCAGCTAGAAGCAAAACAGCACCTCCCTTTGATATGTTTGAAAGAAAACTTGGTCCACCTCATACTCTGTGGAATTCCAAGTGCAACAATGCCCTGGAGGTTTTAAGCACTTCTTCATTTACAACCAGTTCTCTGTTGGTCCACAAAGTGCAACAATGCCATGGAGGTTTGAAACACTTCTTCATTTATAACCAGTTCTCTGTTGGCCCAGCCTTTAAGAGCACATGGATACTCCTCGTCTTTGCTTTTGGACACTGTTCAGTAACACAACTGCTTCCCAGACCACAGTACTTACTTTTAGCCTGTTCATTCTCAACAGAAAGAAGCCCCAGCTCTGCTCTGACTTTTTCTAAATCCATTTCCAGAGATTTCTGCAGCTCCAGCAAGTCAATCTGGTGCTTTTCACACAGCTCTTCACACACAGTTTTTAAACGTGTGTCAGACTCTAATTCCCAGTCTCTTTTGAGGATCTAAGAGAGTAAGACATTGATCACTAAAGCAAACATGTTTGGTAAATGATTACTTTTTATTTGTCCTTTACAATAAATGTGTGACTTTAGACATGGAACTTGTACCAGCTCTTCTTTTTGAAAGGAGCTTTACTGTTTCTTGTAGGAAGAACACAATTTGTACCTCTATTGCCTGGATATGTTTCTCCTCCATTTCCAATTCTATTTTCTTTCTCTGGTCAACTGTGAAACAAAAATACTAATTAATAAATTTACATAAAACCTTATGATGGAATGATAAGTAGAAATACGGATGAGATGAAAATTTTCAACCTCAGACTCAGGACTCAAACAGGCAGGCACACAGCAGGGTAAAGTGCTGGGTTCTGGCCAAACCTGCTCTTCCATTATAGCCCAGGAACTCACTTTCATTTTAGAAAACAAGCATCTACCAGTTCCAGCTGCAAAGACAACTCAGAAGATGAAGTTCCATTAGCAAGGCTTGGCTCAGCTCTACAAAAGAGCATGATACTAAAAGAAAAATAAATAAAAATCAATCAATCCTAAAGCTAGAAATTCACTGGTGCCATTTTAGCATTCCCCTGCACATCCCCGAGGTCAGTCACCTCCAGAGGCACAGCAGGCGCAGGCAGGGAACAGCCAGTTTCTGCTCTGAGTGCCTAAGGAACAGCCTGCAAGACACAGGCCACTCTCTGCTGGGTTATCACTGACACCAGTGGCTTCTTCCCTCCCCCCAACTCTCCCCCAGATTCATTCCAGCTTCTTGTCTGGCCCCTTTTTTGAGGTGCAGGGACCCTGCAAAGGCCTATCAGCCACCCCTCCCACAGCATCAAAGGACTGTTGCCTTGGCTTATTCATTACATTCAATAATTTATAATATGCCACTGTATTTCAAGTCCTTCTGTGGGAAATGAGAATTTAGAGGCTAAGCTGGTGCCAATCAGTGGTCCAGGAGAGGAAGAAATACCAACAAAGCCACAAGACAACAACCCAGAACTGAGATGAGATGGGTCCTGTCCAGCCTTTGCCTCTCTGAAGAGAAATGTCTGTCCTCTAACCCCCAGAACCCACAAGCTCCCCACCAGGTCTCCTGAACCACCTGATGCCATTCTTCTCAGCCTCTACCTCCAAGCACTCCTAAGTGGTTACAAGTACATTAAATTACATTGCCAAAAGGCACATCAACAGCACTGATACTGAGAAGTGCATCCAAGACCTTCTCCTGCTCCCAAATCCCACTGTGCCACCAGTTCACTGCGTTGCTGCTGGTGACAAAGGGTTTCCTGCTCTTAGGTCAAAGAGAAACAGCCCTAAAGGAATGTTTTGTTCCTCTTAAGGAAGGGTGACTGAAGGAATGGTTCCTCAACCTTCTCCCAGAGCTCAGAGGGGTGTGATCAGCAGTGCAGGGCCAAGCTGGAGGCCTGCAGATGGTGGTGTTCCCCACACATCCATCTGGATACAAGGAAAAACTTCCTGACTGTGAGGGTAACAGAGCCCTGGGACAGGCTGCCCGGAGAGGTTGTGGAGTTTTCCTCTCTGGAGACACTCAAAACATGCCTGCCCATGACCCCGTGCAGCCTGTTGTGGGTGAACCTGCTCCAGCAGGAGTTTGGACTTGATGATCTCCACAGGGCCCTTCCAACCCCAACCAGCCTGTGATTCTGTGAGGTTCTCCAGTGAAGTGCTGCAAGACTCCCCTTCCTCCAGAAATTCCTCAATCACACAGGTCAGAAATGGTCTCCTGACCTGGAAAGAGGCAAATTTCCCAAACAATGCCAAGAGCACCATCAGCACTATGAAGTTCAGCTTTCCCCATGCTGATGCCAGAATACAATCCTATATGAAACAGATCCCAAAGGACACCCAGCTATAGGTTCTCCTGAGCCTTTTGGTTCCTTTCCACCTCCTTTCTGAACCCACAGAGAGGACAACCCAGGAAGCATCCACACATCTCAAGAAGACAACAGCAGTGCTGACCTGGGGCAAGAAAAACCCACGAGGGGTAAGAGTTCTACTCTTTGCACTGATTTTTAAGCTCTGATGCCTCCTGGAAGCAACCAGTTCAGTTGAGATCTGACAGATGCAACAGCAAAACCCTCACGGGGAGGAAGAAAAAGCTGTGCAGGCCCAGCTGAAACATCTGAAACATCTGAAACAAAGCCTTGTCTCTGCTGGAGGCAACACCCAAAGGGCAGCTCGACACAGAGTCAGGAGCCTGTGCAGGAGGCAGACACTGGGCCACTGGTTTGTATTTTACATTTTATATTGGACTTTTCATACCTAGCTCCTGCTGATGCTGCAGCTGAAGGTCTTCCCTGTCCCTCAGCCCCTGCTCCCTGAGCCTGTCCCTCTCCAGCTGGTGGCGGCTCTGCAGAAGGGCCACCTCCTGGGCGCGCTTGGCGTTGAGCATCTCCCGCAGCTCCACCAGGGCCGTCTCCTTCTCCTTCCTCAGGTTGGACTGGCTCAGCTCCAGCTGGGAGGTGTGTAGGTTGGTCAGGGTGAGACGGAGGGCTTCCAGCTCCAGAGTGTGCAGTGTCTGGAAGAGGGGGGGAAAAAGAAAGGTGTCTCCCTTATTTTTGTCCTCCAGTTTGTCCAGTGAAACGTGCTCGGTTTTCTCATGGCCAGTTTCAGCTGGTAGGCACAGCTAAGTTTTGCCTTTCTTTATTTGGAGGGTGTTTCTTTGTCTTAAAATAAGGTGACTTTTGTCACACACAAGCTCACCCCCAACCTTTCACTGCCTGTTTAATAAAAAAAAAAAAAATCCTCGTTATTTGCTATTGGTTATGACTTGTTAGAAAAGGAAAAATTCTGAACTGGCACTGGGAAAGTGGAAATGAGATTCACCAGACTTCATTAAAAAAAGTGGGGAATGGGCAACAGTTAGAAATGGCAGCCAAAGAAGACTCCCCAAGCTACTCAGTTCTTAAGACTCACCAAGCTACTCAGTTCTCAGACTCCCCAAGCTACTCAGTTCTTAAGACTCACCAGTACACCAGGAGTTTGTAGTGAGACCTAACAGGAGACATACTGCTTCCATTTAGTGGAAGTGTTCAAAAACCCAGAGGAAAAAGTCAGGTTTTCCCACCTCAGTTTAGCAAGAAAGACTTGCTGATGACACTAGTGGGGTAATTAAAAAGGGAGAGTTCGGTGTCTTTCAGACTCGTTAACGAGACATGACGAATTACAAAGCTGTTTTTATTTCCTTAAACCCAGCAACTTAAGCACCCAGTTTTCTTCAGAATTAATGTTAAAATACAACTGCAGTGAGATCTCCTCTAGACAACACCTAACACCATCCACCAGGAGAGCATTCCTGCTCCTCTGGTTGCAGCACTCCCTGGAAGAGCACACGTCACTCCCACAAAACCTAAGGAGAGAGGCTCCCTGGTTTCATTAACAGCCAGCTCAGTGCGCCAGGAACCACTGTGTTTCTCTGCTTCACCTGGGACTGGAGTTGAGCCTGCTCCTGCTCTGCTTTGTGTGTGGCTGCCATTTGCTGCTGGAGCTCCTCCAAGAGGTGTCTCTGCTCCTCCTTCAGCTCAGCACGGAGCTTCTCCATCTCCTCCTGGTGTTTGGCAGCCAGTTCGGACACCTCCCGCTCGTGCTCTCGCTCGTGGACCTGCAGGGGACAGGCACGTGAAAAGCTGTCTTCAAAAAGCAGGGCTGTCCAACCCTTAATTATCGAACCAGAACTCTCCTCTCCTCCTGACCCCAAATCAAAGATGACATGGAAAAAAAAAATAATTAACCATTAACAGGTTTTTGCATCTCTAAAATGTTTGTGCTGCTGAAACGACACCGCAAATTGAGTTTATCTTCACCAAACCAACCCACCTGCAGCACTCACCTTTTTTATTACAGCCATCTCTTCCTTCCTCTTCTCCTCCAGCTTCTCCTGTTTTTCCACTCTCTCTCTTATTTCAGCATTTAACTCTTCTATCTGCAAACAGGCACACAAACATTTGAAACTGCTCCCTTAAGCCTCCTGACATCCCACGCCTCCTGCAGTCCCCAGGGTCTCCTACCTCTCTCTGGTGTGTCAGACTCACTTGAGTTAACTCTGCAAAGTGCTGACTTGCCAGTTTGTCCATCTCCTCTTTGCACTGCTTCTCCATGGTGGACTGAGCCTCCTGGGCAGCCTCAAAGGCCTCGGCCAAGCGAGCCTCAAGCTCCAAGTGAGTCTTCTTCAAGCAGGCCATTTCTTCAGTCAGCTGGCTCTTCTCCTCCCTGTGTTCCTCTAGTTCAGCAGTAAGTCTCTGAATTTCTTGGTTGCTGAGGTTTAACCTCTCCTCATAGCCCAGCCTTTCACACTCCTGCATTTCTCTGAGGTTTTTCATCGCGGCGTTAACCTCGTGCATGTTGTTCTCAAGGTCTTCAATGATGCCAGCATTCTCTGCCAGAGCTTTTTCTGCCTTCACCAGATCCTCCTCCACATCAGACAACCTTTCTGCTAAGGCTGTTTTTTCCTTCAATAAAAGTGCCACGTTTTGTTCTTTATTATCCATTTCAGCTTTGAGCAGCTCCCGTTCTTTTAACAGCATCTCCTCAGACAGGGTTTTCTGGCCAAGCAGCTCTGCTGTCCTCTGGTTTTTAGCCTTCTGAGCATCCAGCTGGCTTTGCAGCTGATCCCTCTGACCCTGCAGAGCAGCCAGCTGGCGGCCAAAGACGGACTGCACTTCGCTTGTCACACAGTCAGAAGCTGTCTTCTGCTCCTGAACATCTCTCACCAACTGCTCCTGAGCTCTCAGCTGCACCATCAACATTTCTCTTTCCTCCTGGAGGTCTTTCACCATTTCTTGCCACACAGAGGGGTTTGGCACTTGTGTCACAGACTGGTCTCCATCCTCACCCTGCTGCTTTGCCAGAACCATGAGCTTGTTTTCAAGTTCCTTCTCCCTCTCCATCTCCTGAAGAAGTCTTTCCTCACAACAGATCCGTGCTGCACGTTCCTCTTCCAGTTTCACCTGCATGTCAGAGAGCTCAGACGTTGCCTTTTCCCATTTCTGAAAAGCTTCTTGGGTTTCCTGATGGGATATCTTCAAGGCTGACTCCTTCTGCTGGAGCTGCTTAGTCAGCTTTGCACATCTCTCTTCTGAACTCTCTGCCTCATCATCCTTTGGGTCACTGTGGCCTCTCAGTTTGTTCTCCTGCCCAGAGTTATCCGGCACAAATGAAACAAAGGCCTCTGCTCCCACCCCTTCAAAAGCCCCTTGAGCCAAACCACTAGGACACATTCCCTCATCAAGGCTGGAGTTTAGTGGAGGAGACACAAACTCTCTGCTGGGTTCTAGAAGCACACTGTTGTCCAACCCACAGGTGCTGCACCTTCCCTCTTCGATGGCACGGCCTTCCGAAGCACTCGACACGTACGACTCATCTGGGCTTTCTGTGGAAACGAGATACTGAGCCAAAATGCCTTCCTCACCACTGAGAAACCCCAGCTCTGACAAGTGTCCTTCAGACAGGTCATCTCCTTTGCTACTTCCATTATTCTCCGTGACCTCTGAATCCTTCATTTCTTCCAGCTGACCCCGTGCGGAGCTGTGCTGGAACTCCAGTTCCTCCTGTACCGCCCCACCTCCACCTCCTAACTGGTGTGGTCTGTCCCACACCTCCTCAAGCCCTGCCACCTGCAACACCCCTGATGAAATCTGCCTCTCCCTTGATTTCATTGGCTTTTCATTGAAAACAGTGACTTCATCACAGGTTTCCCTTGCACCTACACCTTCCTCAGCCTCGTGGAGTCGCTCGGAGTTCAACCCTCGGATCAAAGAATTCAGTCTCTGAATCTCTTCATTCAAAGACTCCTTTTCCTGTTTGTATCGTTGGGCTTCCTTAGCCTGCTCTTCTGCCTCAGAAAGTTGACACTTGAGGCCATCAATTAAATCCCTGTATTTACTCTCAATTTCAGATTTTTCTCTCTGGAAGTCTTCCTGTTGATTCTCCAGCCTCCTCCTCAAATTTTCTTTCTTAACCTCAGACTCCTGAAGGCCAAGGTTTAAGTCAATTATCATGCCATTCAAATCCTGAATGTGTTCTTCAGAATTCAAAGCACAGAGCTCTTTCTTTAACTGCTCCAGCTCATTCTTGTATTTTCCAATAAGTTCTTCTTCATACAGCTGCTTGGCTTCTGCAATCTCCCTCCTGCAGCACCTCTCCAGCTGGTTCCTCAAGTCCCCCAGCTGCCTGCAAACATCCTCCTGGTGAAAGGTCTGCAGTTCTTGGATGTGTTGCTGTTCCCTCACTTTGGACAAAGCCATTTCCCTTTTTAATTCTGCTATTTCTGAGTCCCTCAGAGAAACTGTGTGCTGCAGCATTGATGAGCCAAGCCTCTCTGATGTCAGCAGCTCCTGAAGACTTTTGATATGTTGTTCCTTTTCAGCAAGGCTTCTGTGGAGCTCTTGCATTGTGCTTTTCATATCCTCTTCCATCTGGGCAAGCAGATTTTCTTTATCTTTGGTACTCTTAAAAATAAAACATGGCATATAAAACACACCACTGGGACATGACATGATTTTAATTTCCTTCAGCCTCATGCTTTTAATTCACCCTCAAGAAGAATAATTATCATTAAGTGCAGGGCGTATCACTGGCCCATGCAACAGGATTTTGAAGCACAGTGAACAGCACTGCTGAAAGACTTTTCAGGTAGGGAAACAAGAACATCCAATTGCCTAAAGGGTATGCCACTGACTCCAGAGAGAAGGGAAACAGTGGCTGTCTCAAACTTCAGCAATTTTAATGAAAACAAAATAAAATCAAGAGCTACAGTCACCTCTCCATCTCACATCTGTTTGCACTGAGAAAATCCCTCCCTCAGGCAGGCCGAAGAACAGCCATGTCACATTCTCACCCATCTGACCCAAACATTGAAGGCTCCTGCCCATGGCACTGCTGGTTCCATCCTTACAGGAAATCACAGCTTTTAATGCTGCTCCTTCAATGTACATCAGCAACCACAACCCCTACGGATTTGTTCCTACAGCAAAACACTTTTTTCATGATCCTGTCACCACAGCAGGTCCAAATCACCACCAAACTGAAAACAGGTGTTCTTTTCCCAACACCAGGGTGTGTTTTCACCTTCTGAGAAGACTCCAGCTGTGCCTCCAGGTGCTGGGCCATGTGGCGCAGCCTCTCCAGGTGTGCGTTCTGCTCTCTGAGCTGATCCTGCAAGGAGGACATTTGCTGCTGGGCTTCCAGTTCCTCTCTT
Organism: Formicarius rufipectus; assembly: GCA_013399695.1. Lineage (NCBI taxonomy): Eukaryota > Metazoa > Chordata > Aves > Passeriformes > Formicariidae > Formicarius > Formicarius rufipectus. The sequence goes on along the minus strand of VXAU01004609.1, from coordinate 10,361 downwards.
TTCCTGAGACTTTTGCTCCTCAGCATCTCGTTGACCTGAACACAGAAAGGCACCCACAGTCCAAGAGAAGGTTTCTATCCAAACAACTCACACACCAGACTCGCTGTCTGCAAAAACACACCGTCCTCGCTGAGGAGAGATTTTCCCTTTTCATTCACAACAAACAAGAATCTCCCTAAGAAGTCAGACAATGCCTGACAATCATGTTTTAGATACTATTTGTTCACCCTTATGATGGATTATCTAACATTATGAGCCTATAAATCTAATAATTAATCACAGTGAATTCCTCCAATATGAAGCAGAACTTGCAACAAACTGGACAATGAACCAAACCAGTCTCCTCTGCAAAGGATTTACAGCCCCTTTCTAAAGGGTTTGTTTTTTTCTCCTTTCTCTCCATATCCCTTTCAATGAAAGGAAAACATTTCCACCAGAGGGGTAACATAAAATGTGTTTCATTCATTTTAAAAATCTAATTCTAAGGATGTTGCTAAAACCAATATATAATATTTAAGACGGTGTTAGTGTTTTCACCTGTTACCAAAACTGACCTGCTGCCACCAACAACGTGCACCTCATCACTAGAATTCCTTAGGATATGCCCAAGGAGCTCTTTAGAGGCTTTACCCTTGTTTTTTACTGGCTTATGGAGCAAATCCCAAGAAACATCTGTAGAGCAACTTCCACCATTACCACTTGTTTTGCCAACAGCAATTGGAATGGCAAAGGGAAAGGAGCATTTGTGGTTATTATACAAGATTTCATTTAGCAGATCATTTATTTTCCAGGGCATGAGCAACTGCTTCAAGATAATCCCTGGACTAAAAAGTCTGAGGTTTGTTGTGGTTTTAATTTTTAAACCCCCTTCCTTTCCTATCCAGACATTTATGACATGTAATCCCATCCAGGGTAACTCTTATCCTGCAAATCTGAAATGGTAAGTACACAGAAATATTTCTCTTTGGTTTATACTGCGAGGCCCCAAAGACAACTAATACATAGATTCAGAGAGGACAGCCACTACAACACTGAACATCACAAAAAAAAAAAAAAAGAGTAAAAGCACTTTTAAAAAACCATTTTACAGCAGAGGAAAGGGATTACATCTGTTACGAACTTGTTGCACTGAAAGAGGTTCCTGAGTGCTGCAGGGAGTTGCTTCAACCATTTCCATGTTGTTTTAAATCTCTTTCTTCGAGTCAAAAAAAACCTTCACCTCATCCTGTGTAGTGGTTTGCCTGTTGGCCTTCCCTGGAAACTGGGGGCAAACCTAAGGAAGGATTTCATCCCATTCCCTGACAGAATCAGGTGGATAAAGACACAGAGGGAGGTTCCTCTGCCCCCTTTTCTCTCCTCTCCCTTGTCGGGTGAGCTCAGACACAGCAGCTCTTGGTGTTTAGGCCTGGCTTATCTGTATGAGTTAAGGATTCACTGAGGGCTGTTGGCTGTGTCAGCACAGGAGGAGAGGAATTTGCTTCTCCTAAGGGAAGCTGGTGAGATCTTATTTTGTCAGTTGTTCTACTGAGCTAATTCCCGGGATTTGATTGTGTGGGTCTGTTTTGTTTTTACCCTTTTGGTCCTTTTCCCCTTCCCCTTTTGGGATTGTTTGGGATTGCTCAGGATCCTTGTGCATATATACATAGTGTTTAGTTGTGTATATATATATTTACAAATATTTCATGTATATATTCTCTTACTACATTTTCCTTTCTGCTACTTTTTCCTCCCCTCTTCCAGGAGGGGTGTTGGAGGAGCTGACTGGCTCACACCTGTGTTTGGTGGGGAGCTGAGCCAAACTTCCCCACCCTGAAATCCTTTTCACTGCTGTGCCACAAAGTGACCAGCCCAGCATGTCTCTGCATTCCCAGCCCCAAGCTGCTCCATCCCCCTCTCCAAGGAGACCCTGGAGCAGGGACACACCTGGTGGAGCTGCAGCTGCAGATCCTGGATCTGGCCGGCAACGCGCGACGCCTCTCCCTGCAGCTCGTCCCGCTCCTGCTTGGCCTGCTGGAGGCAGCTGGTGAGCCTCCAGATGATTTCATTCTGCTCCTGAACAGTGCTTTCCTGCAGGGGTCACAAGAAAGGCACCTCTGAAGTTTAAATATTCCCAGCACATCTGCAAGCCAGTCAGTTTTCTCGAGGTGAAGCTGTTGGAGGGTGTGTAGTTGAACACCAGAGGGGTTCAAAGACAAGGCACGAGGAGAGAGGAGCCCTGCACTGATCTCAAGGATGACAAACCCAACCAAAAGTGACTTTTCAAACAAGTTACAGGATACCAGTAATGAAATTATCATTTTTATTTCCAACTTTCTAGCTCTTATTAATGTGAAAGCAATGAAGTTTTCAAAAAGGATACAATTAATGCATTTAGTACTCCCTAAATAGTTTCCTATCTGTTAGCTCTTCCCTTCAGCCATGAAGAGGAAGCTAATGAGATGGGATACATTAATCCTGTTTTATGTTAATCACACTAATCTTTTCAATTTATTTCTCACCAACAGGAAATGCCTTTGTTTCCCCAGTCCCAGAAGGAGGAAAAAAATATGTAAAGGGGCAAGTAACTCTTCTCAGGAAGGACCTGGTAATAATTTACCTTTACATGGAACTGCTAGAGAAAAGGAATTCAAAAGAGCATTTTCTGGTATTTGGTAGGAGGATTCTGAATTTCAGAGTAATCAAAGTGAAGCACTTCTCACTAAAAACAATACTCTGAGTTTTGCTAAGCATTTTTAGGATTAAAACAAACCAGTATTATCCCCTTATCCCATTCTATGGAGCACACCTGAAGCTGCATTGAGTCGCTGTGCTGGGTGAGCTGCTCCTGCAGTTCATCCATCTGGGCACTGAGTCTTTCCACTGCTTCCTGCTTCTCCACAAGTCTGGTCTCCAGCTCAGCTATCCTGGCTTGGCACATCTTAGCATCAGCCTCACTGTATTCTGCAGCAGAATCTGTCCTGTGTTTCTTCATAGAAGAAACAAAAATGGATGTATTCACTGAAATAATGTATCAGGTCTGGCTTGTGGTTGCTCTGAAAATAAACTCAGCTTCAGGGTTTAGTCCTAGGCAAATTCTACTTAAAAAGTAATTCAGCAGTGGGACTTTGTCTATAATAAAGCCATTATACACATAAAGTACTTAATTCTTAAAAATTGCAAATAAAAAACGTTCACAGATAATATCTTTTCACCTGATCCTTTCAGGCATGGAAGGAAATTAAAGAGTGTTGTGATTCCACAGCACCAAAGGGTAGCAACGGGCCATTTTGGCATGTTATTGGCATTGAAATACCTTCCAACTGAGCATTTGTTGAGGGGGAAGGCAGAATATGACCACACAAACAAAACTTTATATCCATCTGTGCTGACTTGAGAGGAAAAGCAACAGTGGTTTCTTAGGAGCAACACTGCTCCAATTCCCATAAAGGATAACAAAGTATCTTGTAGTTTATTTTAAATACTTTTTGGTTGCATCGCATGAAACAACTCCAAATGAATCTGCTGTTCAATTAGAAACATCATTAAAATCTCCCAGGACAGAGTCTGCAATTTCACTAACACTTCTTGGCAACCAATTTCACAGCCAGTACATGCAGAGACAGAGGAGTGTCTGGTTGAGCTGCAAAACAGGGAAATCACAGCAGTTTCGTCATCTTTGATAACAATGCTCAGTAATAATTTCAGCAGGCAATTATCACAGCCGTCTTTCAGACCCCCTACAGCATTTTTTAATAAGGATACATTCTGTCACACTTACCTCAGCTGCATGGTCCTTCAGTGCATCCCACTTGGGCAAATCAGCATTCCCCTGGTAAGTAAACAAAGGAACATGAAGTCTTGGTCATTTTAAAGGAAAACAAGGAAAAATAAGGAGGAAAGGGAAAAACAAAAAAGGAAAATATGGAAAATCAGAATTATTTTGGAAACACCCGAAGCACAGGAGCCAGAAAGGTCCATGTTGTGAGACAACACACTGACTTCAATGCTAAACCCAGCTGGTCTTCCCTGGTGAAATGAATTAATTAACTGTAAAAACAAATAAATAAACAACAATTATTGCCAATGTCTCCCTAAATTGAGGGCTAAGCCTCACCACTGAGATTCAATATTTGACCCTCAGCTCTTGTGGCTGATCAATACACTGGAGTGATCTTTAGCCTACTACTAAATATTAGCAAATTGACAGGATATCATTTAACAAACACCTTAAAACCACTCAGGTATCACAAAAGGAGCACTATTTTCGGACACATGGTATCTTGAAAGATGTTTCCCTCTCCCAAAATTCACAACAAGACCAAGATGACCACAGCACTGCTTGGAAAAGGCAGCCCAGAGCCCTCCCTGTATTTTGAACTTGCATGAAGCAGTTCCCAATGATTACTGTCTCCCTGGAGGTGCCCTCTCCAGGTAACCTAAAATTCCAGCTGCTTTACCAACCAGCTGTTTTGACAAAAGAAAGCTGTTTAGAAGCACCAAGTGCTTTTTGTTTGTTTGGGTTTTTTTTAAATTTAAGCTTACATCAATGTAGTAAGGACACTCCTATGGCTGAGGGACAAAACACTATGTTTTTTCTCAAGACACTGGTGTGTGGCTTCATAAAACCCCTTTCCATTACGTTGGAAGATATCCTGAGAGCATCAGGAATACCCTCAAAATGGGATAACACATGAAAACTGTATCAGGTTTGCAAATACACCAGTTTGATGCCATTGTGGTGTGTTGAGAAAGCACATCAACAGCTGGAGAGATGCTTTTGATGCAGAAGGCACCACCCTCCCAAAACTCACAACTCCCTGCACAGAGAACATGACGACCTTTAGAGGGTCATCAGTACAAACACACCGAGGCACATCAGGCACGAGCAGAGCCACGTTTTAAACCAATCAGCTGCTGGAAATAACACCTGTGCTGGCTTTGTGATGGCTCCTGAGGGCTTGCTGTAACAAACTATCATTCTTCAGGAAACGTGAAGCACGTTGAGCCAGCAAAGTGATGCAAAACCCACTGCTGAGCACTGTAAAGTCCTGGCAGTTCTGCTCATCTGCCAGACCTCTTTGTCCAGATTTGCCACCTCTCAAAGTCACGGCCGCAGAAGGAGAACTCTGCCCAAAGAGAAGGCCGTGGCAGAGGAAGGTGGCAGAGGAAGGTGCCCTCAAGCTTAGTAGGCCACCAGCTGCTCAGACTACGCCATGGAGATACCTTCTCAACAACTGACAACGAGAGGGAATCACCAGCAGTGAAAACCCATGGCAGTGCCAACGAAATCACACCCAACGAAGCGAAACAACCGCCCGGCACCCCCGTTACCCGCGGACGGGGCGAAGCCAAGGCAGGAGACAACCAAGACTTACCTGAGTTCCTGGTGGTGCCTCTGGCAGGTTGGTGCCTCCAGCCTGGTCCTGCAGGCCCTTGCCAACACCTCTGGCTGCTCCTGCGTGCTCCTCCTGCGGCACGGGAGGCGTGTGGACAGCCGAGCCCTTCCGCGGCGCCGCCTTTTCCGGCGGCTGCGCGCCGTCGCTCTTGGCTCTTCGCTGTCTGAAGTGAGCAAGCTGTGCAGGAAAGATTGGAAGAGGTAGAGGGAGAGGTAAGCGAGGAAAAGGCAGCAGGACCACAAGATTACCACGGTCATGGGTGAGGAGGATCCCAGCTTGGTGGAACCGATACATCTGCAGGAGCAACCGCTTTGTCTTCGCGCTCCCCCGCGAGCTCACACCATGCTGGGCGACCGCGCCGTGAAGCGACAGATCCCACCCCGGGGTTAAAGACCCCTTTCAGTGCAAGGATCAGATTTGACTCAGGGAAAACTTTTGTGTGTGAACGACACTCCGGGATCACAGCAAGGCAGGGTGGCAACTCGCTCCTTCATTGACGTGGCTGGAGGCATTAGGGAAAAAAAGAATCATAGTTGAGCAGCCTTTGTGCAAGCCCAGCAAAAGCAAGAACCCCCCTGTCGTGGTGCCAGAGCCAGCACAGCCCTACAAACACATCAAAACGGATCCCTGCCAGCGTGAGCTCTGAGCTTAAACAGCAGCGGAAGTGAATCCTCGTGCTCCTTCCCTGCCACCCTCTTAGGAGAAGACAGCAAAACTTCCTCGCCAGAAAGCAGCCTCCAGAACATAAATAGAAAAGCAATTAAGCCAGGTCATTTTAATTTCTCCTCTTGAAGCATCAGATGCTCTACTTTATCAGGCTATCACAGCTCCACAGAGCCCCAGGGACCTGGAAAGAATGTCACTGACAGAAATTGGTACCCAACTCTCTCTCTCCGGCACCTTAAACAGCTTAAAAAGGATTATGGTTATTTTCAACTCTGGTCTTGTGTTTAGGCAGCACTTCCAAGTAACATGTCCCTCACAGCAGAAATCCAGATACTCTTCTCCTAAGGAAAAAGCCTTCTCCAAGGTTAAAGCCATAGGTGCAGTGTTACGTCCTTGTGTGATGAGATACAACGCACAGTTGGAATGACTGGATGGAAACATCATTGCCAACTTCTACCTCCAACACAGATGGAAAATCCACTGCCTGACAGCTGTCCTCCTGTCTAACAGCCACCTTGCACAACAGTCTTGTGTCTTCTCACTTTGTGAAATGGGTCCAGCTCTGTCCCCTCTCCTTAAGACAACTTCTGTCTGACAGCTGAGCCACTCAACAGAAATGTGGTCCCACACCTGCTGCACTGAGGTGATGACACACTCAGGTACAGCCTGTTTTTAAGGTTACCTTCTGTAATTCCTCCAGCTGTTAATACAGATTGAATGAAGATCACCAGGTGTGTTTCACAGCAAGCAAAATGAACAGAGCAGTCCAGAGAGCTGCAAGGAGACACAAGCACTGCTCTCTGAAATCAGGTGTTAACTCCAGCACTTACTGACAGAAACACGTGTCAAAAATAGCACTAATTAACCTGCCAACATGGGGAAACTGGGCAGGAGGAAACCTGCAGGAAAATAGAGAGTAGAGGAAACTGCTGAAGCAGGGAAAAAAGGAAAACAGGAGTAAAACAACCAGAAAAGATGAGGAAGGAAAGGCAGAGAGTGGGCACCAACAGAGCACAGTCAATGATTTCAGGAAGGACACCAAGTATCTGACATTAAAAGGACCAAGATTTGGCATGATCGAACACACAACAGTGAAGTTTTAATTGCACAGCCAAAGAAAACTAAACATATTTTGTCCCATCCACATGCATTAAAGATATGAAATTACAATACATATCATGCAGAAATATCCAACTACAGCAAAATTTTATGGAATTGCTGGACTTGGTGGAGTGGCTGGTGTCAAAGATGCTCCAGATTTATGGAATCACTGGATGGGGAAAAGCTCTATTTAGAGCAATATCAGGTTTCCAAAGCCTTCAATCAGCTACACAAATTCAAGTGTCATAGTCAGAGTGTATCAGGTTCACAGTGACCCAACATAAAATAGGTTGACTAATATGAAAATATGGTCAAATGTAAGGCCAGTATGATACAACTGCGTCTCCCCCATCACAGTGACAGCCCACCAGGTCCCTCTGGAAGGCTCTAAATCTCCCTTTGCTTTCCCTCTGTGGGTCCCAACACACTGCAACTCAATGTCACCAGGACCACTCAGGTGGAAGTTGATGTGCTGCTCGGTGTGCTTCAGCAACGAGGACCAAAACCAACACCCACTGCAAACGGAACTGAACAAAGAAACAAACACATCACAACCAAAGGAAAACAGGTTGTCCAAACAAACCTCGGGAAAGCTCCTGGATACAGCAAACACAAACAACAAGTGCTCTTAGACAAATCCAGAGGGGGAGTATTTTCTAGAGCTTCCTCGAAATGACATGGGGAGAAAACTTCCTGGAAAACCTGAGCTCCCCTTTTCAGTTCCCGAGGTGTGAAATGCAGGAAGAACAAAAGCTTCTCACAGCTGAGGTGTGGCACAGAGAGCTCTGTCACCAGAGGCACAGGTGGCCAACATGCAACTGGATAGAGTGGGGGAGGAAAAAACAAGGAGAAAAAAGCAGCACTGAATACCTGGAGTTTGTTTTGTTTCTCAGTCACTGCCTTGGCTGTCAGTACTTTCCTGCCAAATCATTACCAGTTCCAACTAATAAAACAGTTGGGGTTCTGTTGGTTTTTTTTTTTAAACTTAAATGCATCTCAATTTTTACTCCTATATGAAAAATAATAATGCAAGCACCTCTTTGAAAATGAAAACATTTACATCATAGTTCTTTCCTCAGCGAGTCATTGCTTGGCAGACTAAAACCTAAGGATGCCAATAAATAAAAGAATTTTGGGTTGGGTTTTTTTTGGGAGGGGAGGCAGGAATTTGGTGTGAGCACAGGAAAGGACAGGCATCTCACATGCTTGCCTGACAGGGTAAACCCTAACTCACTGTATTTGTGTTTACTAAGGCCCAGTGGATATTGCTTTCATTCATTCATTCATTCATTCATCCATCCATCCACCCAGGTGTCCTTTGAGAACTTCCTGGTGCCCACAGCCTGACAGTCAAGGAACTGGGACATTTTACCAAGCAGAGGAAGCACCACATGTACCTCTGCCTTGCCACATCCTTTCCTCTCAGCACACCAGGTATGTGACATCATGAAGTAGCCACGTGGATGGGGCTGCCAAAAATGTTTGGGTTGTTTTTGTTTTTCTTTTTTGGTCTTGTTTGGTTGGGTTTTTTTTTGTTTTCTGTCTGTTTGTTTTGTTTGTTTGTTTCTTTTTAAATGGGAAGATGAGATTAAGCACAAAGTGCTAAAAAACAGTAAATGCAGCAGTGGCTCTGCACACACAATTTGCAATGTAATGCAAGTCTGTGCTTTTCTTTTTCAAAGGCAAGCAACAGCTGTGCAACAGGTGGGAACTAATAACTTATTCAAGCCAAGTCTAGCACATTTTTTTCTGTCTATAAACAGATCCTGCGCTGGGAGTTAACTTATGCTAACAGAAATGTTAACCCAAGTCTTGCCATACTGACATAACTTTTCAACCCTGTGGCTGTAGCAAGAGATGGCTAGAAGGGAAATAGGACAAAAATCAGCTCAAACCCAGCAGAAATGCTGAATTAAAAGAAAAGTAACCAGGCATTTCCAATCAGCTTCTTGAACACCGTTACCAAAACAAAGCAGAAGGTTTTGTATTCCAGGGAGTTAACACACATCAAGTGTTAATCACACGGTTGGAGACAATAATTACTGAGACAATGTTACCTTTCTACATGAGCCTCATCCCTCGAGCTCTGCACAGTCCCACAAGGCTACACCCAAGTGAAGGCACCTGAGGGCTCAGATTGTGTGAAGGCTTTGCCAGCAGCACGACTGGAAACCAGCAAACCCAGCCCAGCTCTCCACCGACCCACACGCGGGGAAGAGGATCAGCCACTGAAGGAATCCCAGGAGAGGCAGTGCTGGAAGGGATCCACAGCGACCATCCAAGTCCAACCCTCAGACTCCCTAAGAGTCACCCCATGTGCCCCAGAGGGTCATCCCAACCCTCCTGCAGCTCTGGCAGCCTCGGGGCCGTGCCCACTGCCCTGGGCAGCCTGGTCAGTGCCCACCACCCTCTGGGGGAAGAGCCTTTGCCTGAGATCCACCAAAACCTGCCCTGACACAGCTCCAGCCCTTCCCTGGGTGCTGTCCCCGGTCCCAGAGAGCAGAGCTCAGTGCCTGCCCCTTAGGAGGAACTTGGAGACTGCAACAAGAAACATCAAAACCAACCCCCCCAGCCGCGGGTGACATGGGGAGAGCTCGGGGAGCAGAAGAGAAAGGCACACAAGGTGTGTGCATGGCCGCAGGGGCAGGAACACCCCGGGGAGCAGCGGGATGAGGGGATGGCCATCCCACACAGACAGACCTCCAGACACGCACAGACACCACACACACACACAGACACCCACACAGACACCTCCCAAACATACACACACACCCCCCCCCAAACACACACACCCCCGCACACCCACACCCCAAACACACAGCCCCCCACCCCAAACCCACACATC